>OX637579.1:0-487052 GCA_951800085.1 Comarum palustre | reverse complement strand
CTTATGGTTGGAGAGTGCTTTTACTAGTGTTGTAAACTGTTTCATGTCCTCCAGCTTTACTCCTCCTTGACAAATGCGTGTATGTTGGTATAATTGTCTATCCCATCTTCGATCCATGCATTTTCGCCGCTCTCATATTGTTAGGGAGGGTAATATGGTTGCTAATGGTCTTACTAACTCAAGTTTGGCTTATTCATCTCTTACTTGGTTCGATCATTTAGCCCCCAAGAGAGATTCATCCATTCTTATCACTTGACACCTCAAATGCTTCATATGTTAGTCACAATTAAGAGTGTCATGGTACTTGCTGTTGTCAGGGTAGCTGCTGCTCTGAGCTTTGGGTGTTGGTGGGAATCGCTCTACGGAATTTGGGAACAATGGATTTTAAGGCTTGTTTTTCCCTCTTTCTACTGGTTTTGTACTAGAGTATGAAGTTTTCCAGTTTTTCTGTTTCCTCTTAAAAAAAGGTATGTCACACGTCAACTCCAGTAAAGTTCAACATCGTGTTAAAGAGTGAATCACACTCGCATTACAGTTTAATATTCATGATTAAAATTAGACTGATTTCATAACATGACATAAGAAACAAAACTTTCAATCATTTATTTAGACTTCAACCATCTTATTAAGGCACTTCAAGCACACATGTTTAAGGCGTTAACAAACACACAAACAACTGGGACACCATTTCTTTTCAAAATGTCAATTCTTTATTCAAATCTTATTTTACAAAAGAAAACTTGCAATTGAAAACTTAATTTACAATATAAGATTTTCTTTTAACATTTATTTTCCTCATTTGTTAGTCATTTTTTCACTCATGGTCTCAGTCCCGACCGAAAATATCATTTTATCGACTCATACGGCAAAGGGACATACTATCCCAAAACATTTATGTAGGTGGGATGATCATAGCTATTGGAAATTTTCATGAGTGAATTCAACTACACATTGTTTCTAAAAAAATAAAAGTGATATATTCCAGAAAACTTATTCTCCTTTTAACTTCAGTGTTTGGAACAAGATTCTATCCAAAAAGTGTTTGGAACAAGATTGATTTATGAGTAATTCAAACTTTGAACATGTTTAAACACTTTGCATGCAACTGCAATTGCTATAACAAGATCTCAATTATTGTTTAAGTTGCAAAAAAGATTGATTATATTTAAAACTTTTTTACTTCAATCTTGTGTTAAACCAATGGTAAACAAGTTGTTTTTGGCTCACTACAAAAACGTGAAGCAAAGGCCATACAAGGTGTGTGACTTTTAAGGGTGTTGCAAACGGTCGTATATGTGGCATTTGCCTTTTACCCCACCAATACCTACACTAACACTCTCATTTGTCATACATAAGAATAAACAAATTATATGGTTAGTCAAAATTCACCATACAACAATGACAAAACTATTGAAAAACTTGAACTACATGAAAGAATTAACGAAAAACAAGAATTACAACTTGTTTTACTCAAAAAGAGGTATTTCTCATGCGCGTTACAGAGATTGAGGAGACCGGTTCATCAAGTTTTACTACGGTTCTTAATGTGACCTTTTGACACAAGAAACCTGACACCCGTGTGCAAATCGGACGCTGGTAAATGCCTGAACCGGTGGCATAATGACAGCGGTCGGTATGGAGATTCTGGAGGCTCGTTTGGTATTTTTTGGCCGGTTCTTGGGGTGAGGCCAACCGTAAGCACAAATACTACAATACCTATTTTTAGGTCCGGCCAAGGATTAGGTTTTTTTGTGGCCGATATTGTCTTGTAGGGTTTCTAGGGTTTAGGATGCGACACGGGTGCGGCAGCAGCAAGCACTCGGGTGCGACAGTAGCAGGCACTCGGGTGCAGCGGGTGTTGCAGGGGTGCGACGGGGTTCGGTAAGGGTCCTGCAAGGGTTCTGTTTTAGAGTTTTTTTCTTTCTTTTTGATGGCCTTTGCTATAAAGTCAGAGACACTGCTGATAAAGTGTTCAAGGAAAATATGATGGAATGGAGAATCTGTATATTATTCATGTGATAAGAACCCTTTATATAAGGAATTTACATAGTCATATAAGGAAACTAGGGTTTATATAGCCCATGAATCATATCTCAACTTGGGCCCAACGAGCCCGTATACATAACATGGACCAAGGCATACACACGTCCAAATATCCTTGAACAATTGGTACATTAGTTTTATTATGAGTTTTACTAACTCCAACAGACCTAGTTATTTTATGTAAGTGGTTAGCTATTTTAACTTTTAGCTATCTTAATCGGAATCCATGTATTATTTTATTTTTCCTGAATGAAGTTCAGAATTTAAAGAGACAAATTCAATTGTTAAAAAAAACTCAATTTGAATTTAAAATTATGAAAATCCCCTCACGTGAAAGGCACACATAACAAAAAAATTGAATTCATAGATGTGTTTTTCTGTTTTAATCGGAATCCATGTATTATTTTATTTTATTTTTCCTGAATGAAGTTCATAATTAAAAAAACAAATTCAATTGTTAAAAAAACCCAATTTGAATTCAAAATTATGAAAATTCTCATACATGAAAGACACATCTAACAAGAAAAAAAATTAACGAAATACCTAACAGAAAAAACATATATGACGGTTGGATAGCAATTTAACAAATTTATAAAAATTAATGTAACAAAATGACAGAAAAAAAGTTAAGTACAAATTGATAATATAATTAAAGTCAGGATTGCAAATCGACTAAAAAGTCAATATATTATAAGAAAAGTGTACCAAACTGCAAGAACAGAATTCGTTTAAATACAAAAAACTTAGATATAAAAAAATGAAAATAAAAATACAACTAGAGAGAGAAGGAACAAAACGCAAAGCACCGATGATGATCTGAGTAGAGCCTCAATTCCCTCCTCCTCCTCTCTTCTTCATTCAAATCTTAAACCCTAGAATTCCCAATTCTCTTTTTCATTTTTCAATTTTTATCAAACAATCGCATTGCAATTCGCAATCCAATCATGTCTCTCAACATGAAGACCTTACAGCAAGCCCTGGCCAAGGCCAGCGCCGTCATCGAGAAGACCGTCCAGACGACGGTGCAGGAAGTCGCGGGACCCAAGCCTCTTCAGGACTACGAGCTCTTCGACCAGATCGGCTCCGCCGGCCCCGCCCTCGTCTGGAGGCTCTACAACGCCAAGGCGGCGCGTGGAGGTCAACATCAGTATCCCACTGTCTGCGTCTGGGTCTTGGATAAGAAGGCTCTCTCCGAGGCGCGTGTTAGGGCGGGACTCTCCAAGGCCGCCGAGGATGCGTTTCTGGATATCATTAGGGCCGATGCGGCGAGGCTGGTGAGGCTGAGGCACCCCGGGGTGGTGCACGTGGTGCAGGCCTTGGATGAGAACAAGAATGCCATGGCTATGGTGACCGAGCCTTTGTTTGCGTCGGTGGCCAATGCGGTTGGGAATGTGGAGAATATGATCAAGGTGCCCAAGGAGCTTAAAGGAATGGTATGTAGGCATTTAGCTCCCTACTATTGATTTTTGCCAAATGCCACTGTTTTAAGTTTGTTCGAGTTTCCGGAGCTGTAATGTTAGTGAATTAGTGATTAGGGAATCGATGTTCATTCTCTGCTTGAATTCAGTTGCTTTAATGTAGTGAAATGGTTGTGATTCAGATAGTGATCATCTGAGTAAAGTTAGTAAATGGATGCTAATTCTAAATTGATGCATTGTGATTGATGCGTTCTTTTTGTTTCTTAGAAATTTAGAATTTCCACTTTGAAGCTTTTTACTTTTTGCACTGGTGTTTACATATGCCATGTTTATAGGTAATTTTTCCATTGTTATTATCTTACTTGGTGTTGCAAAATTGCTTGTAAAACTGTTATAATTTGTATAGTTATGACTGCATTCAGCAGGACTGAGTGATTTCCGTTTCCTGCTAATATTTATGTTTTGAGGTTTTCTTCTTCGGTTCTTCCTCTTAGAATGAGAATCCAACAGGTTTTAAAGCAGACACTATTTGTTACATCTTTTACTTTTTCTTTTTACATCATTTCGTTGGTATTATGACATTGTTATTGCAGTGTGTAAAAGGCCATAAATGATATTGAGTCTTTTGCTATTTTGGGTTGTTGGACCTTAGAGTATTACTTGCATGGTATAAATTGATCCTGTTGTATCCTGGTAACTCAAAAAGTTTTTTTTATTATCCAGGAAATGGGTTTGTTGGAAGTGAAGCATGGTTTGCTCCAGATAGCAGAGTCCTTGGACTTTCTCCATAACAATGCGCATCTTATTCACCGAGCTATATCACCTGAGGTATAAAGCATTTTTATTTTAATTTTTTAATTTTTTCTCATCTCTTTGCAATCTTTTTGAATTAAGCATTGAGCAAGGTAGGCTCTCTTTAGATGTTACTCTTCTGGTTTGCTAGTTGATCTATTCAATAAACGAGTTGGGTTTATCTAGAGGCTCTACCAACCCAACTGTCATTGACTATTGTGAAAAAATTTAATAAGGAAAATGTTTTGTTACTTCATCTCTAATGATGGTTTGATGATCTTTCCCTGGCATTTAAATCATCATGCTTGTTCTTCAAGTTAGAGGTTTGAGACATTGATATGTCAATTAATGTGAATGCATATATGTTCAGAATGTGTTTATTACATCAAGTGGAGCTTGGAAGCTTGGTGGATTTGGTTTTGCTATCTCAACAGATCAGGCCTCAGGCAATATGGCTAACGTTCAGGAATTTCACTACGCGGTAAGTTAAGCCTTGATAGCATTTGTAAATAGATTACATTTGTCAATGTAGTTTTTTAGTTGCTGTTGCTACATCTTAGAAACACATTTTTTTAGTATGCTGGTCTTCCTTAAAAACGGTTAGGAGTTTTGGTCTATGCTTTTATGAGCCATATGCTTCTTTATGCAATCAATGACTGCTTAGGTTCATTTGTTTTAAGCTTAGGTAGTTTCATTTCACAATTTTATCTGTGACCCATATGTAGCAACCGTGATATGAGGTGAAATTGATTGTGCAGGAGTATGATGTTGAGGACTATGTACTACCACTTCAACCATCACTGAATTACACTGCTCCTGAACTTGCTAGGAGTAAAGCATCTTCGGCTGGATGTTCTTCTGATATTTTCAGCTTTGGATGTCTTGCCTATCACTTGATTGCGCGCAAGCCTTTGTTTGACTGCCACAATAATGTCAAGATGGTATGCTTGATATCTAGTCCTGTCTTTTATACAAATGTTAGCATTGCAATTGGTTTATGAAAGCATATGTTCTTGTTTCCATGCTAGTGATTGCATGACTTATTCTCCGATCTCCTTCATATGCTATAACATTTACGTATCCTGTTCTGTGTTGTCGTTTTTTGGAAGTGTCATCAATAGAGTAAAAAATGATTGTCCTGCTTGTACCGCCTTGTTTTGGAAGGGAGGAATGTCAGTGTTTATGCCAGGAAAGCAAGTCCTCTTCTGGCATGCTCGACTTCATTCTACCCAATAATACCTCAACTGGATTGTACCTTCAAACTTGATTCTTGATTTTGTTGTATCAGCAATAATGTTTCTTCATATGTTTGTTTCTGCAGTACATGAATACCTTAAGTTACTTATCTAGTGAAGCCTTCTCCTCTATTCCTCCTGAGTTAGTTCCTGACTTGCAAGGGATGATTTCAACAAATGAGTCTTTCAGGCCTACCGCAATTGATTTTACTGGTAATTTTCATCAGCCTTACTCTATTTGATCTTCGTCACAGGATCAGGGAAAACTTCCTGTAGTTCAGTTTGATATAGAATTAAGATAGAAGTTTAGTGTAGATAGACTTAAGTGGAGTTTAGGATACAGAGATGTAACTTGGATTTGAACTATAAATGATTATGCCCGAAGAGAACTTGCGCTTATCCCAAGTAGTGAGGCAGGGCAGGGAATTGGGTTAGGATTAAGTTAGATCAGGGTTCGATTCCCCTTCTATGTATAAAAGACAAGAAAAGAAAAAATAGAAAGGAGGATGCCAGAAAGACTATTTAACTTACAAATATGATGGTCCTAACATCATGCAACCAAAATTGTATGAAGTAAAAATGAATAGTAATCAAACCTTAAGAACTTTTACAAACTATAAAATAAGTTTAATGGGATAATGTCATTGCTATGTTATACGACCTTGCAACAAGAAATGATGTAATGTCAGAGAGGAATAGAGGAAAAAAATCTAGTGGAGGACTTGAGTTTATCATAACCAAAATTGTATGAAGTAAAAATGAATAGTAATCAAACCTTAAGAACTTTTACAAACTATAAAATAAGTTTAATGGGATAATGTCATTGCTATGTTATATGACCTTGCAACAAGAAATGATGTAATGTCAGAGAGGATTAGAGGAAAAAACCTAGTGGAGGACTTGAGTTTATCATCATTGATCATTTTATTACCAACTTCTGGTCTCATCCGTGCACTAGTCATCTTCAAGTGTAAAGTATAAATATAGTTTTCAGAAAGCATGTTTCCTCTAATTTAAAAGAGCAGAGCATTATTAAGTCATAATGTGCAAAGTCTGCCATTTCCCAAGTTAATTCCACATTATGAAACTAGCAGGACTAGGAGTTCTTGATTTGATGGCTTAATAATCGTGACGGCTCTCTAAATTTTAGAAAAAGCTCTTCGTAAATTGTAAAAACTGATGTAGTATTATTTCTGGACTGTCTTGCTATTGCTTGATTCATGCACGGAGTATTTTGTTACATGCAAGTGAACTTGTATTTCTGTTTGACTCAAAATGAGTGTGTAATAAAATTACTTCTTGCAGGTTCTCCATTTTTCCGGGATGACACTAGATTGCGTGCTCTTCGTTTTCTCGACCACATGCTTGTATGCCTTTTCCTTTAAGCTTTGTCATTGGATGCTTTTGAGATATATTGTCCTCAGAGTGATGTGATAATATAAATTATAAGAAGAAAAACAAGTTTGAAAATATTATAAACCTTTATTAATACATCTTTTTAACTTGCAGGAAAGAGATAACATGCAGAAATCGGAGTTCCTAAAAGCATTATCTGATATGTGGAAAGATTTTGATGCTCGTGTATTGCGCTATAAGGTCTGAGTTCTTTCTTGTGTGATCGTATGATGTAGGATTAAATTATGTAATCTTGTTTGAAAGTATTTGATATGTTTGATATATATTGATTTGTAAAATTACAGTTTCAATAACTTCATCAAAACTATGACCATGTTTTGATTTTTTCTATTTAAGAGATGAAAAAGAGAAAAAATTCCACTTACCTGCATGTGCCTGATTACATTTTCCAAGCTAAATGAATTGCAATGATGAGACGAGGGTAATTAATTATAGTCATACTAATGGTCATTAACCATTATTGTTATTGATAACTGTTTTCTGTTTACAATTCCGTTGAGCTAAGCATCAGAGCTAATAGCTGTTTTTGCATACTTAAGTGACTGAACATCTTTTATATTATCTTTTGTCCAGGTACTGCCTCCTCTCTGTGCAGAACTCAGGAATTTGGTAATGCAACCGATGATTCTACCTATGGTTCTCATGATTGCTGAGTCTCAGGTACTAGTTACTTCACCATTGCAATTGGAACTCAACAGCTATTGCAAACAAGATTATTCTTTGTTGTTACAAATTTAATTTTGATCCTTGTAACTGATCATGCTTGTCAACGACTAATTGTCTGATTGCATAATTATTCCAATAATAAAAATCTTAATAATGTGGTCATCAGAGGTGATTCCCCCCCAAAAAAAAGTTCCCATGTATACATAGCTCATATTCCACGTTTTCCAATCCCATTTTTTCTTACTCTCAAATTTCAATAATGACTATGGAGTTATGATGATGATGATGAAGTTAAATAACTTGTTAGTGCTGTTTTTTCTCATTATCCGAAATAATTTCAGAGCTAACTGGGTAATTAAAGACATCCTCAAGTATAAGGCCTCAGTGTTCTCGTTATGCATTCTCTCTCTCTCTCTCTCTCTCGGATGAATAGCTTTAGCTTTCATAATCATTAGTTTTTAATAGGAATAAGTGAATTGATATTTTAAACTTATTGTAGGATAAAAATGATTTCGAGCTATCTACTTTGCCAGCACTTGTTCCTGTCCTGAGTGCAGCTGTGGGTGACACATTATTGCTCCTTTTGAAGCATGCAGATCTCATAATCAACAAGGTACGTGGAATTTAGATTATCAGTTGCATGTTTATTAATTTGATCCCTATGCTCTTGTTTGTGTACCCCTTCTGGTCAGTCCTTGAAATTGGAATGTGATTTCCTTGCAAAAAAGGAGTTGGAGTTCAACTCTGTCTTAATCCTGATTTGTTAGGTTCTTTGATGTTGGCTATATATTTTTGGTCTACTCAGACGTGTGTTGCACAGCAGCTTGTCAGATGCTTTTTTTGTTCTTCTTGATCTCTAATAAGATATGAAAATGTTCATTTCCTCTCGTGTGAAAGAAAATAGTTGCCTCTGCTCATCATTGTCTTAATGTAGTGAAGGAATTTTAAAATTTAAGTGTGTCAAGTTAAGGTGGTTCCTTTATTGAGTGAATTGCCCATGAACTTTAGTTATCCTGGCAGGTTGTACAGTAGTAGTCTCCTAGTAATAGTTGTGTGTGTGCATTACTTTATTTTCCTCTTATTCTGTGATGTTTTAATTGTAGACTATTCCAGATCACTTGATATTACATATCCTTCCCATGATTGTTCGAGCTTATGAAGAGAATGATGCCCGCATACAGGAGGAGGTTTTGAAAAAATCTGCTTCCCTTGCTAAGAAACTTGATGTTCAGGTGACTAGTTTGGTCATTCTGTGTGTTTGTGTGCGTATTTAATCATATGTATCTATCTGTGTCTGAAAGTTTTTAAATGAGGGATGGTGATTCCATCAGAGGCTGACTGTATAAGTTTTTGTTGTTATCATTTGATTAGGCAATGCAGGATAGGTTCTGACATTTGTAGTGTATGTGCATATATAAATCATATGTATCTATCTGTGTCTTGAAAGTTTTTATGATGGATGGGGATTCCCAGCAGAGGCTGACTGAAGTTTTTGTTGTGTCATTTGATTAGGCAAGTATCAAGTTGCTTTTATGCTGGATAGGTTCTGACATTTGTAGTTTTAATATAGTAAGTTGTGTCTTGTTAAAGAAACAGCTGCTGTGACAAAGATGTTATTACAAAAGAAAGCAAAGAATAACATTGGAAATTAAAACGATAAAGTTGAGCTTGAGTGACTATGCAAGGAACTTGAGAGGTATAGTATAAGTGGGAGCCATTGAGAAAAGGGCAGTAACACTGGTGTTTAGTTAATTCAGCATACTGCTGCACTTTGGACCCAAAGCCTACCTACGTGGGCTGGTCCAAGAGGAAGACATTGTTGGGTGGGAAGTATTGTCCCAGTGCATGTGTTACAAGTATAGAATGTCGACGTAACTGTGAGGAAGATAAAGAAAAAATTGCTTGAGATGTTTTTAATAAGAATTTGTCTTATTCCAGGTTTAGGCTTTGTTAGGCAGTAGTGGAACATTATTGTGCACATTTCTGGGTTGTATTTTTGGATTTTATTCTTTATTTCAAGGTTTAATCTGCTGTGGCTCTTACAGAAATGTATTTCGTACATGAACAACAGAAACACGGATATAACCATTTAGCACTTTTGAGGATATTTGTGTGGATGTAACTTATTTATGGGTGAGTTACTAATGTTTGTTGTCTTATATTTCATTGTTGCCAGCTAGTGAAACAAGCTATTTTGCCTCGTATTCATGGCCTAGCTCTGAAAACAACCGTTGCTGCGGTATGTATAATACTTTAATCTTTTAGCATTTTGTTTATTTATTATTTTTAATTTTTTTAAAGCACAGGTATGTTAACCTGGTCTTTGATATGAGCTAGCTTCACTCTATATTCTTTTCTAACTTATAGTTAAATTTTTTGTTACTTCACATGTTTACTTTGGTGGGCCTCGGAGGGGCTGGCATGGGACAATGGGTGGTGTATTACACCTTACAGACATTAACTAGTTGTATTATTTTCCTTTTCATCTATCCTGTTTTCATTCCATGTATTAACTAGTTTGTTGGTCATTTTGCATCCTGATCATGAAAATATTGTGTTTCCCATCTTTCTGAAAATGTATTTGCCCATCTTTGTTGGATTGCCTTCTCTGTCTGTCTGTAACTTCATTTTGTCTACCGGTGTTTAACCACATTTATTACATTTTGGAGACCTTATCCTAGTTTGTTTTCATTTTGGATTCCTGGTCCTGAAATACTCAAAATGATTGTTTAGGTTTTTCGCTATCTATCTGAATGTCTTTAGTTCTTGAATAAGTTTTGGATTGCTTTCTCTTTTGTTTTTGCGTCCATCATGCTTGCATTATTTTCTTTAGCTTATCAATAGATGTAGTTTGTGCAAACAAACAAGATGTTCTTTAATTACTACATTTTAATTGTTCTTTCAAGTTTTTCTTTTTAAAACGTTTCTTGTAACCAATATATTCATCTTTATACATCAGCAATGAACTGATAAAACTGTAGTCTATGTTTTGTATGAATTGAAGGGTATTCTATGATGCTATTTGTTATTAAGTTGTACAATGTTATAGTACTATACAAACCCTAAGGAATCTAAAAATAATGAGGGGCCACTGAAATTATGGGCTAAGCCAAGCTTATCGTTAGTAGTACCATGATAGTTGAAGATACCTCTTGAATATATGGAAATATGTTATTTCTGTGGATTTGTTTTAACCTAATTATGTGTTGAACATGACATTAAATTTGCTTCTTTGGTCAGGTGAGAGTCAATGCTTTGCTATGTTTAGGAGAACTGATTCCCACACTTGATAAGCGTGCAATTCTAGAAATTTTGCAAACAATCCGGCGATGTACAGAGGTTGACCGCTCTGCTCCTACTCTTATGTGTACTCTTGGCGTGTCAAACTCAATCCTTAAGCAGGTAATTGTCATTGATATTGATTGTGGCTGTGGACTTTATATTTCGTATCCTATGGTTGTTTCTACTCTGATATTCTCATGTACAGATATTAGTACAACTTATTTTCCACAATTCTTCATTTTCAGCATGGAGTAGAGTTTGTTGCAGAACATGTCCTCCCAATACTCATACCACTTCTTACTGCCCAGCAATTAAATGTTCAGCAGTTTGCCAAGTATATGCTTTTTGTAAAGGATATTCTGAGGTAATAGCTTGATGTGTTGTGCTTCTCTGGTGTTATGTTTTTGTTTTTTGTTTTTTTGTTTATTTTGCATGACTACATTCTGACTGAAAAAGGAAGAGAGGGATCCTTTATGCATGCTCTGGTGATATTCCTGAGAGTTTTTGTTCAATTTCTCTTAGTTTTCTCTTATGAATTATTATTCTCTTAAATGCATTCTCTATATCACAGGAAGATAGAGGAAAAAAGGGGTGTTACTGTGACGGATTCTGGAATCCCAGAGGTAAAGCATCCTTTATCTTCAAATGGCCACCAGTCCCAAGTCTCAAGCAATGTAAGTGGAAATGTCTCCAGTGCTACTAATAGCCGCCCAGCATGGGATGATGAATGGGGTCCGATTAAAAAGCAGCCTTCCAATTCCATCAAGAATTCTACAAATAGTGTTACCTCCATTAATCCCGTAATGGTTAATGAACCAATTCAAGTAAGTTCCTCACTGCCAAATTCGTTCTTACAAACTGCAGTATCAAGTCAGCAAGCAGCCACATCATGCTCTCCGGTTGATATTGAGTGGCCTCCTCGGGCATCTTCTGGTGTAACCCCTCAGGTTGGTAATACTGAGATGAAATCAGATGCAGGAGTATCACCTACTTCAAGTTTTGATGACATTGATCCTTTTGCAAACTGGCCTCCACATCCTAGTGGCTCAGTAGGTGGGTCTGGCCCTTCCAACAATGGGGCAATGGGATTTCCAACGAATATGTATGGTTCCAGTTCACTCTCAAGTACATCAAATAGTATGAGCCTGAAAAGCAATAGCAATAACAGTTGGAACTTCGACACCCAGAGCTCTATTGAGCAAATAAGAATGAATCAAGGGAATACAACTTCCAATACTAGTGGTGTGGGTAACTCAGGTTTCAACTCCCTGGATTCTCTTGGTTATATGAAACAGAATCAGGCGACACTGGCTTCAAGTGCTTATACAAATAAAAGCTCAGGTGATCTAGGATCAATATTTGCTTCTGGCAAGAATGACCAGACATCACTTAGACTTGCTCCGCCTCCCTCAACTACTGTGGGTCGAGGTAGAGGAAGAGGGAGGGGTGCTAGTTCTGTCTCTCGGTCTAGCAATGCCAAAAGGGGTGAACAGCCGCCCCTTTTGGATCTACTATAAGTTTCTCAACACGGTTGTACCTTTACTAATGTTGAAAAGCCCATAGCAAAAGATTTGTGAATGGCATTTGTAGAGTAGTCCTGCCATGCTGTGTGGAGAGAGGCGAGACTGGTTTTGTAAATGATTTTGGGATACTATGTCGCATTCATCGCCAGGCGATTGCTGCTGCAACAGCTCTGGAGGATGGCAAGGTTTGTTAAGTAATTGTCTGTTGTGCTTGGCTTATATAGTTGTAATTGGCACCAAATTTTGCATAGTTTAGGCGTCTTATTCAATTCCATCGATAGGGCCAGGGTTTCAAATTATTAAGAGATTGAAGTTGGGTAACTGATGCTGAAATCTCTACCAAGCAATCTATGCTAGTTTGCTACCATTTGAACAATGTGCTACTCATCGTGAGTTGCCATGCTATAAATTTATTGGATTGTTGAGCAATGATGCTGGTTTTAGAAGTGTTGTGAGATTGTACCATCTCTCATTCTGTCTATGTACAATGAGTACCACTTAATTCTCTATTAATCTTTGCAAAGTTGGAGATGTTAATGTTACAGTACTCGAGGGTAGTCTGAGAACACAGTAAAGTAGAGAACCTGCATTTGCTGTGCGGATCCCTTGTTACTACGCAAATTTATGTTACTGATTTTGATACCTGCTAGACTCTGGTGTACCTTTGCCTAGATTAACAGTGTTGGATGATAGATAACAAGTTGGACAGGTTGTGTGTTTTTTTGGTGATATTATGTAGAATCCTCAAAGAAATCCTAAAAGGGTTTCTTGTCACACTTCGTTGGATTTTCATTTGTCAGAAATAATTCAGGCAAACATATTGCTATCCCTGTAGTGCTCTGGGATATAGCTCAACTCAAGAAATACGCGTCGTCTTTACCAACTATAAGACTATAAGCTGCTATCCAATTGTAGCAAATTTTCTTGGAGAAATTTTCACCAAAACACCTTTTGTTGCTTGACCTATTTGTTAAGCAGTTACTTAAATAACTAGCACCAATCAAATTGAACCCAATACCAACGGGCTAATACTTGCAACTAGACACGTTATTACGTATGCAATCTCTCCCACCATATCCTCTACGGCTCTACGGATCACCCTTGTCAATTACTCTTAAGAGTCGAATTGAAGCTACCAACTAGAACCTTCAGTTTCAAGCAATTTTAGTTGTCTATGAAATTTGTTGCGGAGCCAAGTAAGATGAAGCTCGGCAATTCTTGCTATCAGAAAAAAAATAAGCACGAATCAATGCATGGAAAGACGTTCAACATTCGACTCGATCCAAGTTTAAATTTATACGCCAAAAACCTTTTTGTGCGTATTGAATTCTTCAAAACCTTCAATCTTCAACCTTTTTGTGCGTATTGATTTCGATTTGAGGGCTTAATCAGGACGAGCGTATCTAATCGATCCATTCTCCGGGGATATTGCTTCTGAAAACTTCCTCTAATGAAGTTAACTCTCTCCGTAAAGCCTGTATTTATGGTTCAAGCTAGCATTTGATACCTCAGGACATTTTGGTCGTCAGACAATGGAAACAGCCAGCTAAATAAATTTCTTAGTAGAATCAGATGGATTAATAAGAGCCGAAATTTTTCGACCTTTAAGCTTTCAAAGCTTCAGTTATACTCTTCAATGGCATGCATCACTAACTAAAGTACGTATGCAAATTAACCGTTGAAACTAATGGTTATTTAACTTATTTTAGTAGCCCAAAATGATTGGATGAGCTACTTGGAGTACTTCCAAAGCTAGCTAGCGTCGGAGGATTTGTGTGGAGTACGTTCTGCGGTGGTGATCTGCAGTCCGAGAGTTGATTCAAGAAGCTATTTTCATCAGTTGAAGCAAGAAAATATGAGGAATGATTCTGTAATCTCTCGCACCATGTCCTCAACGAATCACCTTCCCTTGCCAATTTGTTGGTTGGCACAAGTCATGCCATCACTCAAGAGTCGAATTCAAGCAACCAATTGAGTGGACTGATGAGGGGCAATATTGGCGTATGACATTCCATGCTTAAAGATCAAATGGTGCATGTACTACTGGTGTACCAATGGTGAAAGGAAATGGATCTTGCAACAATAATATTCATGAAGTGTGTTGTTGACTAAGAAAATTCCATCAGCCCCTTTCACTGAAGGATATAGGCTTTGAAATGCCAAGACTAAAGAAAATTGTTATCAGGCTGATGAATCGAGTTCCAAATTCTGAACTTTGTTGGGTCAAATCTGAAAAGTTCTAAAACTGTTATTGGCATTGGCTTATGGCTTAGTGTGTGACCAATTACATAGACGTCATTTTTGAGACATTTTATCTAATAGAGGTCCATTCAAACATTGGCGTATGATATTGAAGTTCAGCATAATCTTAACCGTTCAAATGTGTTGTGTAAATACACGGCAGTGTATTAAAAATACTCGCGTTCTCAATCGAACATATTGTTGGATCAAGTTGATGAGTACGTGAAGGAACAAGTACAGTGTTGAATGAGGCTACGTTCATCCTTTGGATTGGAAACTACTCCCAAAAGCATGAGAACTTAGTCCTAAAGCATATGAACAACGTAGATAGGAACAACGTAGATAAAAGGAAGATCCCGATAGAAGACTGTGATCAAAAGTAACATACAATTTTTAACTCAAATCAAAATATTCAGATTGATTTGTTAACGCCATTCCAGGGAAGAAAGAGGCGCCATTAGCGGCTCCATTATGCCCTTAATCTGTCTGGAAAAGAACACATGAAATAATGAATCATGTAGGGAATTACAAAGGAAAGCGGGAGTTATTTTGGCAATATTTTTGGCTACTGCTTCTCATGAGTCCCAAAATAAAGTTGAGAGAGGATCTCATTCCTCAAATCAGGGACTTGCTTTCTCCATCGACGAGGCATTTGTATGGTCGGGCTTAAACCAAACACGCATGAACAAACTTTTCAAGATCATCTAGCTAGTAGATTCTTTAATCAACTCTTTTTAGGCCGGGGTTTAGTTTTCTTGCTTATAGTCCAGGTCATTTTAGGGTTTAAAAATGTAATTGCTCAATCGCATCAGGGACTGATGACTTGTGTTGGATTTGTTGATGAACCTGGTAGGGGATGGTATGAGTATGGACGCATGCCACCATGTGCATGGCTCAGTAGTAGCATGCATGAGTTAATGATCAATGGTTACGCTTATGAATCCAATCATTTTTTTGAATAATCCAATCATAATTTTCACAATGAGAAGTTCGGTCAATGTTTGTGTTGCTAGCTAGTTAGGAGGCCCTTGCTGTTTAAGCCATTTAGCCAACTGATTTATATGATTTATGTTAGAGATATTTTCAAAATATAATTTTAATTAAAGAATTATTATGACAATGTGTCATTTTATGTAAAGGAGATAAGTCTCAAGAATGTTTAAAAAATCATAAGAAGATCTTGAGAAGATTTAAGTTTCTAATATCTACCATTTCATGTTTTCCTACAATTAAAACTAGGGGGTTGAAATTTGCGCTTTTCAAATTACAATCCACACTCATTCTTTCATCTTTTAGTAACTTTAATCTTGGCTTTACTCACATGTGTTTAGTCTTTTTGTGAAAAATTTTACCTTAAAAGAAAAGTGGGAGTGTAGAATGTAAAATAAGGAGTGTAAATTTCACTCTCCTAAAACTATTAGAAACAAATAGTGCACAACTAGTTTCTAGAAATCTTTAGTCATCTTGTAAACCTTCTTTAGAGTGTTTAGGTTGATTTTTGTGAGTGCAAAACGAAGATCAACAACATCATTGTGTAGGGCCACTATCAGAAAAAAGACTTTAGCCGACGAAAAAAAATTTCGTCGGCTAAGTTAAATTTTCATCGGCTAAAGTAGAATTTTAGCCGACGGAATAATTTTTCATCAGCTAAACTAATTTTTTCGTCTGCTATACTGGAATTTTAGCCGCTGAAATTTTTTTTGTCGGCCAAAGTGATTTTTTCGTCGGCTATAGTATGTGAACTTTAGCCGACGAAATTTGAAAAATTTAGCCGACAAAATTAGGGTATTTCGTCGGCTAAAGTACATTTTAGTTACAAAATTACAGTATGGATATTTCGGTGTCCGATTGACTATTGTGATACCAATCTGGAAGCAGAACGGCCCTACGAGTAGTTTAAGGCTTCAAAATGAAGTTTTTCTAAACACTTACCACACGAAAATGCCTATATCTATACCTATATGAGGTATTTTGGTCGAACCTGCAACACAACAAACACTCACCATAATGAGACGCAATTTCCATCTAAAAATTTTGAAACATTTACCCCTCTATGATAGGGCTCCCCATATAGATAAATAATGGTAAATAGTAGACATGTTGTGATTCCGGTCATCAAAATTCACAACCAAAAATACGACCGTCAGATATTATCAATATGTTGAAATATGTCTATGGTAAAAATTCAACTTGATCCGATAAATTTAAGGGCTTCATCCGGACGGTCAATCCCGTAAGTCAAACCCCTAAATTGTATTGACCGCAACTATCGGCACCGAGACTTTACCGGAATTATGTGATTTTTCAACCGTAGACATATTTCACCATTTCAGTCATATCTTATTTCATGACTTTTTTGCATTTAAAGTTTCTACGTAGAGTTTGTTTTAGAAACAAAACATTTACTTAAATCTTAGTAAACAAGTTATACAACATTAGTAGGCATCTTGTGATTCCGATGATCAAAGTTGAGAAACAAAATTTTGACCGTCTGATATGATCATTATGTTGAAATATGTCTATAGGAAAAAATTCAACTTAATCTGACAACGCTAAGGGCTCGATCCTTACGGTCAATCCCGTAAGTCAAACTCCTTAACATATGGAAACAATCATTTGACCATCTAAATTACATATTTTGCCCGGATCTTCAACTGAAAATTGTTTCAAATCGATGAGACACAACCAATGGTATAAAAATTTTATGAAAAATAACCATTAGAGATAGGGCTACCGCTAGAGAGATAGAATGGAAAATTGCGTTAACCGTAACTATCGTCACCGAGACTTTACCGGAATTATGTGATTTTTCAATCGTAGACGTATTTCACCATTCCGGTCATATCTTATTTCACGACTTTTTTTTTCGTTTGAAGCTTCTACGTATAGGGTTTAGGGTTTTAGCCGACGAAATTAGGGTAACTTGTCGGTTAAAGTTAAATAAATAAAATAAATAACTATAGCAGAAAAAATTAGGGTAATTCGTCGGCTAAGGTTAAATAAATAAAAAGAAATAAATAACTATAGCCGACAAAATTTATTAAAATTCGTCAGCTAAAGTTAATTAAAAATTCAAAAATTTTGAAAATTTTCGACTAAAATTTTGAACTTTAGCCGACAAAATTAGGGTATTTCGTCGGCTAAAGTTCAAAATTTTCTATATCTTTCATTTTTCTCCTCCTCCTCCTCGTCTTCATCTTCCTTCCTCCTCCTTCTACTCCTACTCCGGCGGCAACAACGTACTCCTCATCCTACCTCCTTCTCGTCCTTCCTCCTCTAAATCCTTCTCCTCATCCTCTTTCTCCTCTCCCTCTCCTAGCCTTCTCCTCCTCCTAGCCTTGCTCCTCCGATCCTCCTCTTCTCCACCTTCTCCATCACCGGTGTAAAAACGAAAAAGAAGCAAAAAAAATTTAATCAAAAATATAAGAAATAAAAAAAAAGAAAAAAAATATGAAAAAAAAATAAAATAACTATAGCCGACGAATTTTATTAAAATTCGTCGGCTAAAGTTAACAAAAGAAAAATAAAAATAAAAAATAATAACTATAGCCGATGAATTTTATTAAAATTCGTCGGCTAAAGTTTAAAAAAGAAAAATAATAATAACTATAGCAGACGAAATTTAATAAAATTTCGTTGGCTAAAGTCCAGAAATTAAGCGACGAAAAATTTCTTCGTCGGCTAAATAAATGACTTTAGCCGACGATGAACAGTAATTTCGTCGGCTAAAGTCTTGGCCGACAGCTTTTTCCCGACAACTTCTTAGCCGACGGAATTTAAAGTTTAGCCGATGAAAAAATTTCATGAGCTAGAGTAGTTGTTCTGGTAATGGGCTTTATTGAATCCTAAATGCATATTTGATAAATTTCATTTGCATACTTGATAGTAGGGCAAATAATGTCTTAAAGAAAGCATTGCTACAACGTGACTTAAAAACATAAAATCTCTCATATTTAATACCCAACATAAAATCTCTCATATTTAATACCCATAAATTTGTTCTAACAATTTATATATAATAAGAAAAAGCTGTAATAATCTAGCTACCCTTTCTTAGATAAGAAAGAAAGGACAATCCGACCTAGCCTATATTGTAATGATGAGTTTTTCTTTTTCTTTTATTCGAAAACTTAGAGATTGAGTACTAGTAGCTAGCTAGGCTAGCTTTGTGCGACATTATACCAATTTCGCAATCCGCATAGTACGTTGTAGCTAGATTAGTATCATACGTACAAGTATGATGTTGTGTACTATTATACGTAGTTTGTCTACTATCGCGTTCAAACTATCCCAAAATATTATATTTAATACATTGATATAGTTTAAGAAAACTCTAGAAAGAGTTTGTACAAGACTCTTGTAAATACGTTTATCAATACAAAAAATAAAGACCCTTGATCTGAGAATGATCAATGATATACGTACGTACGTACTTCTCCTTGGCAAAATCAACACAGTTTCGATCTACTCAAAAGCGTTTGAAATCTAGTTCCATTTTCATTGTGTACAAGAATGAATCACGTATTTAGAGAAGCTAATTAATGGGGAGTAGCTAATTAGTAATTAATATTTCCTAATAATATAGTCTTTAGTATCCTAGCTTTCAATCTTACACATGATGAACTAAAAATTTGGAAAACCGTGGGGATTCAAGTTGTAATTTTACTTCGAAAGTCAAGAAAAAAATAGGTAGTTAAATAGAAAAGAAAGCATAGGGCTGAACGATGAACAAAAAGCCAGAATTAGCGGCATGGTAACGGGGGCTTTCCCGCCCCTATTTAAAGGGACCTCCCCAGCCCAACAAAGTCATTGGAATTTAAACAATAATAACGATTCATTACATTGGTGCTTAATTTTGAGAAAGATTTAGGACCAATGGCAATGTCAAGTACTACTGCTCTGTCTGCTTTTTTCTCCCTCTTCATCTCTGTGTTGATATTACTCGAGTCAAGTATTTGCAATGTCCAATTAGTCCATGCAGGCAACCCGGACTATAAAGATGCTCTTACAAAGTCGATTCTCTTCTTCCAGGGACAGAGGTCAGGCAACCTCCCCACCGGCGCCGCCCAACAGATCACTTGGAGGTCCAATTCTGGCCTTTCCGATGGCCGTCTCGTACAAGTAAGTTTATATGAGAATAACATTGCCTTTGTGAGTTTTCACTTTTCAGAGCTATAAAAAGTAGAAGGAACATGAAAAGTTGTTAAAATGGAACGTTGGACATGCAGGTGGACTTAACTGGAGGATACTATGATGCTGGAGATAATGTCAAGTTCAACTTACCAATGGCCTTCACCACCACAATGCTTTCATGGGGAGCACTTGAATATGGCAAGAAATTGGGACCCCAACTAGCAAGTACCCGGGAGGCAATCCGATGGTCTGCAACTTATCTTCTGAAATGTTCTACAGCCACACCCGGTAAGCTGTATGTTGGGGTCGGCGACCCCAACGCTGACCACAAGTGTTGGGAGAGGCCCGAGGACATGGACACGCCAAGAGCTGTGTACTGGGTTTCTTCAAGCAATCCAGGCTCGGATGTTGCTGGAGAGACCGCAGCGGCATTGGCGGCTGCTTCTATGGTTTTTCGGAAGGTAGACTCCAAATATTCGAGGTTGCTGTTGAGCACAGCCAAGAAAGTGTTTCAATTTGCAATTCAGTACAGAGGTGCCTATAGTGATTCACTTGGTTCTGCGGTTTGCCCATTTTACTGCTCATATTCTGGATACAAGGTGCTTCACCTTTTGGCTAAATTGGCTTTACAATATACTACTTTGTTTGCTTTTCATTGTTGGAAAGAAGAACCGGAGGATATACTGTCATGCATAAGTGAAACAGATCAATATATTATATATTTCCAACTTACTAACGTTTTGATCTCTCTGGTAAAAAAACACCAGGATGAGTTGGTGTGGGGTGCTGCATGGCTTCTTAGAGCAACAAATGATGCCTTTTACTTAAATTTCTTGAAATCAATGGGAGGTAGTGATTCGCCAGATATCTTCAGCTGGGATAACAAATTTGCTGGTGCTTATGTTCTGCTATCAAGGGTAAACTTCAGACTAGCTATTCCGATCATCTAACTTTTACAATCTTATGAAAAATTAATTTGATCGATTAAATTTGTTTTCAGCTATAAATCTATGTAACAAATGACAGATTGGTTTGCTTTTCAGTGGGCAGTGTTGGACAATGACAATAATTTTGAGTCATATAAACAACAAGCTGAGCGATTTATGTGCACCATTTTGCCCAACTCTCCCTCTTCAAGTACACAGTACACACAAGGTAAACTATATCGATCTGCTTGTACTTACCAGAACTAAATACATCAATCAAATTCTGACCTGCCAGATGTCTGAACAAGCCATTCTTCTGATATACATGGTATTGATGACAATGAATTCCTTGAAATTATAGGAGGGCTCATATACAAGCTGCCTGGAAGTAACCTCCAATATGTCACCTCAATAACATTCTTGCTTACCACCTATTCTAAGTACATGTCTTCCGCAAAGCACACATTTAACTGCGGAAACCTTGTTGTTACTCCAAACACTCTAAAAAGCCTTGCCAAGAGACAGGTAAATCTACTTTGAATCCTTGCTGGGATGTTAGACATGTCAATACTAGAGTATCAGGATCAAATGCATAATACATGCTTGACTTGATGGAAATTTCAGGTGGATTACATATTAGGGGAAAACCCTCTGAAGATGTCCTACATGGTAGGTTATGGACAGTACTATCCCAAGAGAATTCACCATAGAGGATCTTCATTGCCCTCATTGGCAAGTCATCCACAAAGCATAGGTTGTAATGGTGGGTTTCAACCGTTCTTCTATTCATCAAATCCAAATCCTAACATCTTAGTTGGAGCTGTTGTTGGAGGTCCAAATCAGAATGATGGGTTTCCAGATGACCGCGCCGATTATAGTCATTCAGAGCCTGCAACATACATAAATGGTGCTCTAATTGGACCATTAGCATACTTTGCTGGGATCAAATCTGATTAGATCGAAGTCTCATACCAGCGGTAACTGTAAATAGTTAGAGAAAAGTGATATCTGATTGTGTCCCCAAATGGGGTCCTATATATCAGTCTATGTATCCCACCTCAAATAGTTGGGATATTTGTTTGTCTTTGCTTCTTTGCAATAACAATGGTTTTGAAAAGTACTTAGGCATTTTCATCATATGAATCAAAATCAAAGCTTTTGGGACACATTTACTAACTTGAAATGTAAATTATCATGTATCAGTATCAACGAGTATCGGTATGAAAATATTTCATTCTACCATTTACTTACCATAAGGAATCAAAACAAGAATAAAACTAATCACAATTGATGTTCTTTACATATCATATGAAATCACAATTAAAATTGGTTTGATTACTAAAATAACCCCTACAAGAAAAACAACAACAAAACAAGGAAGTTTATCGATCATCATGGTAGAGAGACACTAACCTCGTAGTCGGTTGTCTTCTTTGTTATTGTTGTTGTTATATGAGAGTAACAATACAATATATATTTCTATGATTAGTTAATTTGTTTCCTAAAAAAAAATTGGTTAATTTTGAAATATATTAATTATTTGAGGAGAAAAAGTTGATTCCATAAGCTTTATTCTGATACCCACCTTCCTCCTTGGGTATCAGATTAGGAGGTTTTTAAAGAATCGATTTCTGATGAGCAAGTGAGACCTATACCCATTTCGATACATTGATATGTTAGTAAACATTGAAATTCACCATTCTAGAATCAATTCCGTCACTCTCAATTCTATTCCAAGTGGTTTCTTGGTGCCATAACACATTCACACGGTATATATGCAAATATGCAATGCAAGAATCATAATGTTAATTTTCTTGATCATCTCAATTTCCGAGTTACTAAATTAGAAAATTAAGTTCGTCTTTATCTCAAGGTGCTTTTAGTGAGGGTACTACCTTACATGAATCACTCGAGATCTTATTTTCCCTATGTACGTAACACAATTGTTTTGGCGACGCTTCCAAACAGGCTAGGGGAAGATAGTACAAATTCAGTAAAAATAAATAAAAGGGTACAATAAAAGTAAAATAAGGTGCGGGCGTGCCACCACACGAGTGCAGAATGTAGAAAATAGTAAGAGGGTAAAGATGCGTGCCACCTACGTTTTGCATCAAACAAATGTAGGTATTGGTGTCACCTTAGAAGGATTAGTTGGAAGGGAACATAACGTTACTCTGAAAAAGCTTAGCACCGTTGATGAATCAGAAGAGTCGGATTGAATTGCTAAGGCGTGAAGCGTTAGCTTCTAGGTTGTATCGTCGAGGTCGAGTTGTTTGTATTTGTATTTGTAGTTGTTTGTTGATTGATTGTGTGTTTGTTATGACCCTTGAGCCCTCTTTATAAAGTGGCTCGAATAGTAATCTGATAAGGATGCAGATTCAATAATCTAATAAGTAGGTTTCTACTACTCTAATTGAACAATGTTTCATTTCACTTGGCAACGAAGCAACCGGATGACATGTTTCTAGCTACAAGAGGATTTCACATTGATCACATGTACTGACCTTTTACTTATCAAAAATTTCTTAGTTTCTAACGCGGATTCGACCACCAAAGAGCTAGAGCTTCCTGAGAAGCGGCATAGTCTATCTAGGGCTCCGCCTGTTTCCTTAGACCGAAAAACATAAAAGACTTATTTTTGGGCCACTGGTAATTGTCCAGACTTATAGAAAATTAGTCTCAAACCCAATTCTCATTGGGCTCAAACATTGCTCCTAGGCCTCGAGCGCAGCCCAACGCACAACGACCAAGCGAAGAGGCCTTATTGCGTACGTTTTGTCAGTTTCAAAATATGAAACGAGCTGTTGTTCAATATTTATTATCTCTTCCCATCATTATAGCTAGTGAATGAGGTGACGTTTCTGCTAAAGAGACTTTTGCTTTCGAGCTCTATAAGAAGGAAAAGGAGTGGCCCAGATCGTCAACATCACCACCTTTCTCTTTCTCCTCTTATGCAACTAACAAGTCTTCACCGAAAAACCCCTAGACCACCATGGCCCCAAGAGTCTCTTTCCAAGATCCCAACATTAACCAAACTACAGCGATCAATTGGTCTGCCATATTCGATCGCCTTTTCGCCACCAATCCACCCTGCAGAGACAACATCTAGTTTTTGAAAAACGGCGACGCCGTGCTTAACCTGATTCCATCTCAGCCACCATCTCCCACTATCCTAAACAACTATGCTAATCCGGTCCGTAGTCTAATCCTTGGCCAATGATGTGACCCCGTCGATTTCACTTCTTTGGCACAACCTCGTTCTCATATCAACATCCACGTTAGGGAATGAACCGGTGCCACCGAGAAGGAGTGCGCTTGGTACGAGTCTGGCTTTCAAACAGGCCACCACATCTGGTTGGCGGTGGCCGGTATTGCGCAAGCTATTTCTTTGAGCTTCTCATTTCCCCCTTCTACAGATCAAACACCTTTCGCAATGACGACGTGCCTATTGAACAACTGTGACGTACCTTCGACTTTCCCTTCAGCCAAATGAGCGTCACCATCCTGGACATACTTGCCAACACTGACCTACCTATCTATGCCAAGCCTTACGTCCCTGAGGACTTTTCTGAAAACGACTTTACCCACAATAACAACCCCGACATCCACAAGCCATGAATGTATTCTAAATATGACGGTACTATTACATCAACCATGAAGATCAACACGAATAAGGTATTGCTTTTCTTGAGTATTGGTTGAATAAATTTGTGTTTTTTTATGATGGAGTCCATAAAACTACTGACAAGTGAAACAAACTATCTGAAATGCTTTATAATGGCATAGAGGTAGAACTAGGGCAACCTGTACTCGCTTCTTTGTATTGTGCTCTCCGCGCATTGTGCTTGTGCTCCTTTTATGTCCTAGCAGGTCCACTATGGGTTATAGACCCCTTTGGCTCCAACTCTACTTCCCTCTCTTCTGTCGGTCTCCTCCAGCAATCGAAGCGAAACAGGTCCCGTTGGGCTTCCATGTGAACTGAAACATGGCAAGCCGGACTCTGCTCTCCTTCTTCACGGGCCTCTCCATCCTGTACAACCAAATTGCAGTCCTACCTACCATTGATATGATAGTGCACCGCCGCCACTTGGCCATCTTGGCTAATGGCTTCTTTCCCCGTGGCATCTTTGGGCTGGACACCTTGGCCAACTTCATCAGGGCGGTTTCCTCTATTGACTTGCGTCTTTCTGAGACAAAAGAGAGCTACGAACTTTACGCGCCGAACCATTTTGCTCGGCAATTAGGATTTATCCAAGACATTCCATTCAATTAATAAGTATACCTCATGGCTATGGACAAACGATGTATACCGCCTCACTTCCCTAGATGATATCTTTTCTGTGGCCTCCACCTTCCTAGATATTGAGCAATCATTCAGCACGGACCCCCTTACCTTAGATGGTGGTAGTCCATTACTGATAACGCTTGACAGACAGAGGATGAAGTGGTTATTACCGCAATCTTCTCTCCACTCTACCCAAGCTTTGAGCGACACCGAGAGATCCATCAGACCTACCTTCATCCACGAATGATGAGCACTTAAGGTAGGTTTCTTTGTGAGTCATACTTATTTCCTTCGAAACTTCATTTATCTTCCTACCTTACTGACTTTCCACGTCGAAGCTCTCAGTGGTGCACAAGAAGCGCTCCATCACTAGCCCGAAGAAGTGGAAAAGGTCTGGCCCCTGCCACATCAGCGGAGGACTCTGACGGTAAAGTGGCGGCAACGCCCATACGGATCCCAAGAGTAAGTTGTGTAGCTTGGTCCTTTACTTAGCACACAAATCCATGTCCTCACTCGGGTCCTACTTTATTCCTCAGGTAGGCAAAGTTCATGAAATTGCGCCTTTGTTGACGAGGATGCAGCGAAAGAAGCGGAAGACTGCGCCTTTCAACAACAATTTGGCCTGGTAAACCTTTTGCCACCCACTCTTGCCATCAAAAAGATTCGCTTCACCTACTTACTTTCAAATTTCAGGTCATCAGCGCAACACTTGACATCTCATGGAATCACCCCAACACTCCACCATTGTTGCACCGTCGCAAGTAGCACCAGTCACCACCGAGACCCAGACAGCTGGTGCTCAACAAGTGGTGGTGACTGCGCATCTCCCTTCGCAAGAAAATGTAACCGTCTAGGAAACGGCGTCGCTACCCTCCGAATTGGTGATGGAAGAGGAACATGCCCCCAGCCCGGCTTGCCTGTAGAAGGGCAACCAGAGCTGCCACCCTCTGAGCAGGGCAATGCAGAAGTGGTTATTGTCGAGTAACGGGAGATTCAAGAAGTCTCCATCACCATCATGGAAGCAATGCCTACTGAACTGTCAAGCCTTCGTCTCATTAAAGTTTGACCTACGTCATTCGATGCATAAATTTGACCATCTTTTCGCATATGACAACCAAGATCTGGCCATAATCTTCAACAATGGAGTTAACCACACCTGAAAACAGGTCCACTCTCACGACAACGCGCCACCCTTTCTAGCTAACGGGCTTGTCTTCAAACCTAAGTCACCCCTCCACGCGACCCCGAACCAGTGAGCCTGGCTCACAATTTTTTGCGTGGGTTTATGCATCAAGGGCACACAATGAACACCATTTCCTTAGTTTAGCAAGCCCTTGAAGCACACGGTGTTCTGGCCCGTTACTCGGCCAGAAACCGAGCCAATCTTGACCGCACCCTTTAACTGATTGACACCATCGAACTCCAGGCCTGACTTGCCAACACCACCGAGGCTCAGACAACTACCCAAAAGAACGTCTACCGCGCCCTCAAAAACCAAACAGTGGCCCTTCTTGCGGACCTCAAAGACATAGTGCCCCTACTCTGGCGGAGACCTATGCCTGAGAAGTTAAAGACCTTGAAGCCTAAATCACCGAGCTCTAAGCATGCCTGGCCTAAGCCCACAACAACCTTATCAGGGCCACAACTGTCGAAGCCCATTTACAAGCCACTAAGGAAGCTCAAGAGGCCCTATCCTTCGCGATTGTCGCTGCCGACGAGGCGCAGGCTCAGGCCGAAGTAGAGGAATTGGTCTTAGTTTGTCTTAGGGTTGATCTGTATAGGACTTCCAGAATAGTATAGGCCCACAAACCTATTTTGCTTTGTTTTCCAAAATAATAATATTAATAATTACTACTTTGTTTTTTCCTAAACCCCTCAGGTCTGTCAAGCCTTTGTCTTCTCTAAAGATCTTCGAAGATCTTAGTCGTTTTCCTTGGGGTTATCCCACGTAGCAGAGAATACCTTGGCCAACACGCTGCTACTGTGGCTTCACGTGCTTATCCTTATCCCATAAATGGCCCGAATCTCGGAGACACCTGTTACATATTTGACACATGGACAACGATTTTCTTTCCTCCTATTAAAAAAAGATCAAGGATGGATGAAACAAACGCATTTTGGAGTTCATTTGCCCTTGTCGTGAATTATCTCATTCTTTTTCTCATCTTCCTCTCTTTCCTTCAAACACAACCACCGCTTGAGCTTTTTACCTTCTCATCTCTGAGTTTCAAAACCTATCCTTAAACCAAAGGTGGGTTTCAAAACCCACCATTAGGTTATCCTTGCACTTGGACAAACACTAGGGTAACGGTTCGACCACGAGCCAGGGTTGCTTTAAACTGAAGTTGAGTGCTCGGGCCAAACCTCCAGATAGTTCGCTATTGTCTTGGTGATACTGTCCAAAAGTGAGGTCTCTGAGTGAGGACTAGCGACTGGCATTGTTCGAGACCGATGCGGTGCACTTTGAACCCCATACGTTGCACCACGTTTTGGCAGAGTCTTGTCTTAGGACCAGTCTAATGCCTTGGCCGTGGCGCAACGCAGAAGCAACTTTGGATAAGCGCTTGGACTCCACCTGCTAGTTCTCTTTCATTTCTTCCGAAGGACACAAGTCAAATCGGTCCAAAGCCAAGAAGTTACTTGTTCTAGCCATATTTGTCTCCGGCCACAAAGTTGATGTTGTATTTGAAATATAGGAAAGGAAAAGATACTCAAGGTTACAATATGTAAATCATATTCATCAGTTTTGCTGAGATCTTGTACTTTACAACTATGGCTAAATAGTATATTTTTATTTTTTAGGTCTCTTAGATAGGCCAAAATCTAACACTGAACACTTTAGCTGAGTAAGTTTATACAATTATCAGCGTTCTAATCTTAACAAGCTTGAATAACCACTTACCCCAAGTAAACTAAACAATTACAAGATTGATTCATTATTGCCCATTGAACGTGGTTCACCTACTAGCTAAAATATCCAAGAGGCAGATGTTATAACAAGTCATACTAACAAATAGTAATTAGAAATGTCACCGGAAATTTGATCGGAAAACATGGTGAAAAAGTGAGAAAGAGAATGTAAGAAGCTACATACCCATGGAAGAAGCACAAAGATTGATTGAAGTTAAGAAAATACACCTGAAACGCAATATCCGGAGGAAGTTTTCTCACATAAATTTTTTTCTCCCACCTAAAGTTGAAAAATGAAGAACTAGCATTTTGAAAATGATGAACTGAGTTGTGGCAGAGCTTGAATGAGATCCTTAACTTAGACGATGGAACATTTCATAGCCTAAGCAATAATTTCTTCTCTTAGTATCGGAAAATATATGTTCTGCTGTGTTAAGGAATAAGATGTTTTTTTTTCATTTAGGTGACAGATCTTTTCATTCTGTAGTCTAAGATGTTTTTATGACATGAAAGTTTACCCCATCATACTATTCCATAGTCTATGATTTACTTATTCAACGAAATGTAGTTTGTCGTCTAAATAGTACTTAGGCGACGAATTATATGGGAACCAATATTCTATAGTCTAAGTTAGATTATGAAAATGTTTTCCTAGATGATGAACTCCGTTTCGTCGCCTAAAATTTTACGTAGGTTACGAAATTTTTAAACTCATGTCGCTTAAGTGAAGAATTCCAGTAGTCTAAAATTTACTTAGGTTACGAAATTTTTAAACTCCTGTTGTCTAATTAAGTGAAGAATTCCACTAGTGAAGTCTTGAACTCTGCTGTGTACATTTTACTCTAGTATAAACATAATTCTCATTGGGCTCAAACACCAATGAATCAATTCATGATGTATCTATTATATATTTGCGATGGAATGAAACATTCTTACTCAAAAAATAAATTAATTAACAAGATGCTAATACCCTTGCCTTTTAAAGTACTTAATCCTTATAATTTGGTGTAATTAGGCATTGTCCCATGAAATAAATGTAATTTCCATTATTTTCCTTCCTTATTTTTTCCCTTTTTGGCTAAACTGGTGTATAATAATATCGATAACGTAGGAGAATGAATAACTTCCTAAATCATTGGCGCAGTCAGTTAAATTTCCATTTTTCAACATAAATAGAATGGAAATTAAGGTGTACACTTATAAAATGTGATATAAAATCGATCTTCTTACCTTAATGATATGTGCATTAATGTTCCTTACGTTTTTTTAATTAGCTATAGATGGAAGCAACACAATTTTTTTTCCAATATTTGTGCAGTCTCATATCCTAATAGTTGTAATTGTATGACTAAATAGGAAGTTAAAGGAGGACTCGAACAATGTCAACAGCTGCAAGGTAACTGAGGCTTTCCCGCTCCTATTTAAAGGCACCTCTCACCCAGCCCCATTGGAATTTTAGATAGAGACATACATTGGTGAGAAAGATCAAGTACCAACAGCAATGTCGAGCACTACTACTCTGTCTTTCTTCTCCCTCTTCATCTGTGTGTTGATATCACTTGGCTCCAGTATTGGTAATGTCCAATTAGTGCAGGCAGGCAACCCAAATTACAGAGATGCTCTTGCGAAGTCCATTCTCTTCTTCCATGGACAAAGGTCAGGCAAGCTCCCCTCCGGTGCTGCTCAACAGATGACTTGGAGGTCCAATTCTGGTCTCTCCGATGGCAGTCTCGCACAAGTAAGTCTTAAAGAGAATAACATATATTGAGTTTTCGGTACTAAAAGAAGTAGAAGGAAAATGAAAAGATTTTAAAATGTGCATTTGGGAATTATGCAGGTGGACTTAACTGGAGGATACTATGATGCTGGAGACAATGTCAAGTTCAACTTACCAATGGCCTTCACCACCACAATGCTTTCATGGGGAGCACTTGAATATGGCAAGAAATTGGGACCCCAACTAGCAAGTACCCGGGAGGCAATCCGATGGTCTGCAACTTATCTTCTGAAATGTTCTACAGCCACGCCCGGTAAGCTCTATGTTGGGGTCGGCGACCCCAACGTGGACCACAAGTGTTGGGTCAGGCCTGAAGACATGGACCAGCCCCGAACTGTGTACTCGGTCTCTCAAAGCAATCCGGGTTCGGATGTTGCTGGAGAGACCGCAGCCGCACTTGTGGCTGCTTCTATGGTTTTTCGAAAGGTAGATCCCAAATATTCCGCGTTGCTATTGAGCACAGCCAAGAAGGTGTTTCAGTTTGCAATTCAGTACAGAGGTGCCTATAGTGATTCACTTGGTTCTGCCGTCTGCCCATTTTACTGCTCATATTCTGGATACAAGGTATTTCGTCTTTTAGGTTCGCTTTAACATTTACAACGTATATCCTACTTTGTTTGGCCTTTGTTCTGAACATTTTGAATTGCAAGAAGAATTGTAGGATATGTTTCAACTTATGTACGTACTAACCTTCTGATCACTCTGGTAAAAATCATCAGGATGAGTTGATGTGGGGTGCTGCTTGGCTTCTGACAGCAACAAATGACCCTTTTTACTCCAACTTCTTGAATTCCCTGGGAGGTGGTGATTCACCAGATATCTTCAGCTGGGATAACAAATATGCCGGTGCTTATGTGCTGCTATCAAGGGTAAAATTCCATACCATTCCAATCATCTTATTAACTTTTACAATCTTATGTAAAATTGATTTCATCACTATTTAAATTTTTATTTTTCAGCTGCGCTGCATGCAAGTCTTTGTTATCTGACAGAATGGTTTGGTTTACAGAAAGCAATGTTAACCAATGACAAAAATTTTGACTCATATAAACAACAAGCTGAGCAATTCATGTGTCGGATTTTGCCCAACTCTCCCTCTTCAAGTACACAATACACACAAGGTAAACTATATAATATATACCTGCCAATATCTGAGCGAGCAAGTCAATGATTCTGATATACATGATACTGATGACAATGAATTCCTTAAAATTGCAGGAGGGCTCATATACAAGCTGCCTGGAAGTAACCTCCAATACGTCACCTCAATCACATTCTTGCTTACTACCTATTCTAAACTCATGTCTCGTACTAAGCACACATTTAACTGCGGAAACCTTGTCGTCACTCGAAGCACTTTAAGAAGCCTAGCCAAGAGACAGGTAAATCTACTTTGATTCCTTGCAGTGATGTTAGACATTGCAATATTAGAGTATCAGCATAATACAAGGCTTGATCTTGACGGATATATTTCAGGTGGATTACATATTAGGGGAAAACCCTAAGAAGATGTCATACATGGTAGGGTATGGACCGAACTATCCTAAGAGAGTTCACCACAGAGGATCTTCATTGCCCTCATTGGCAAGTCATCCACAAAGCATAGGTTGTGATGCAGGATTTCAGTTCTTATATTCATCAAATCCAAATCCTAACATCTTAGTTGGAGCTGTTGTTGGAGGACCAGATCAGAATGATGGGTTTCCAGATGACAGAAACGATTACAGTCATTCAGAGCCTGCGACATACATCAATGGCGCTATAGTTGGACCGTTAGCATACTTTGCTGGAGCAAGTCTCCACTAGAAAATACACAGTACTACCGTGTAATAATAGTTAGAAAAACTAAAAGGGTGATGCTATTCACACCCCTAATTTTGCTATTAAAGCATATGTAAGTCTTAAACAAAATAAGGACTAGGGATTCTTGCCATGTTTTAATTTAATATTTTATATAATTACCGCTGGATACATTTTTTAGTCATCAATAATTTCCACTGACAAGCTTGATTTTCATTTTCATCCGATTTGGCTGACAGAATCTATTAACTAGGAGATCACAACACAGCTGAAGCAAACGATTGTAAACTGGACAGACCTTTTATTCTCAAACAAACAGCTAGCTATAGGCAGTAGATCTCATTCTCCAATTAGGATCTTTGATGTTGCATCGATCAAACCACGGCCCTAAACGACATAACCAGTATCGATCACAGTCGCGTTTACAAATTAAATATGAAACTATAAGGATTAATTCTTGTATATTCTAAGATCATCTCAATTATTTTCCGGGTACTAAATTAAGTTCCTTCTTCAACTCACGGTGCTTTTAGTGGTGGTTTATCGGTTGAGATTTCAGACTTCCGTTAGTTAAACCAGTTAATTCATCATTTGGATTATTATCAAGCTGAGAGTGGAACAAAAAAAATCAAGTTGAGTGATAATGCATATTATAAACCCTAATTAAACTGCACAGTACTGAATTGCAAAACGTACAGTGTACTATACAATTAATGTGATGATCGATGCATCTTTGCTAAATTAAAAGTTCAAAGATGTCATAGGGCTGGGCATGGGACGGGACGGGACGAGACGAGATTCGCCAAATCTCGTCTCGTCCTGAAAATATATTATTGGGACGGGACAAGATTGCATTTTTAGAAACGTATCCCGTACGAGACGATTTCGTTCGGTACCGGGACGGGACCGGGATCCCACAACGATGGAAAAAAAAACATAGAATAGATAAATTGATTCTAAATTCTTGAAGAAATTTATATCTATTTTATAAAGTTAATATAAACACATCTAATATTGATGAGGGTTTTATTATGTATTAATTTCTCACATATATATTCTATGGTGTTACTTTTTTATGATATAATTGTCATAATTCTAAACTCCTAACTCTATATAAGTTAAAGACGAATAAAAATTGTAAAAATAAAAAGAGAATCAACAACCAATTAATTAAATGCTTGTAATTTGTATCTAACTAATTAAGTAAGATCTAGAGAAAACTCTCAAGTTTGAAAAATCAAAGGAGCTCCAGTTATCACTACATAGATTCGTTGTGGCGGCCGATATCTTTAATATGATCATCATCATTAAATGCAAATGAATTATATAACTCTTGTTGTATGGAACTAGTACTCTGAATTTATATTTAGTTTTTAGACGTCTCATTGAGTGTTTTTGAGTTCATTGTAAGATATTATACACCCTAAAAATCAGACGATTATGATCGAATACAAGTACATTTATATTTTCGGGATGGTCTCGTCCCGTCCCGTCCATCTTCCAAACTATCGGGACTGGACGGTACCGCCATTTTAAAATTTTGTCCCATCCCGTCACGCTAATTTTCGGTACGGAATCGGGATTGCGGTACAAATTAGTGCCCAGCCCTAATAAGCAAACATTATTCTGGCTTAATAGAAGATAGCGCTGGGCACAGCCAAAATTCCTCTTAATTAGTTAGCACAAAAGCTTAATTACCCGTATTCTCGTCTCCTATCCGACAGTATGTCTTGCCGCCACCGTCATACGGGCCTCATTGCTCCTGCATGGGGCTGTTTGACGCCGGATTCTCCTTGGTGGATTGTGGCATCGGTGTTTAAGGGGAGAAGGGAGAGAGATCGTGTCGTTTGTCATATGTGGCGGAGTTTCTTTCGTGATGTGGAGGATGGCAGATCGGCGGCTGGGTGTTCGTTCACTATGTGGATAGCTCGTTGTAGGGGTATTAAGCTACCAAAAATCCAGAGGAGGACATATGTGATCAAGAGGTGTTGGCGATCGAACCAAGTTTCGTTCTGATTGGATTTCTTTGCTTCCGATCTAGGCATGAGCTCGGTTCATATTGTGGCCTCCTTGAGTAGCAATATGGCTGACAGGCTCGGGATGATGGTGATCCTGATGTGGGGGTGTGTTGGCTCAAGGTTGTCGGCAAGATCAGTAAGGTTTGGACAACAGTGGCCGATTGCATGCGATCTTCTCTTCCTTAGGTTTACTAGTTGGGCTTGGGCCCTTTTTGGGCTCACTTTGGGCTTATTTATTTATTTTTTAGTATGTTCTTAATTCTTTAACTTATGGTTGGTTAGTTTGTGACTTTATGTCGTCAATAAGTCCTTCTAATATAGGGCGATGTGGGCTCTATGCTGGCAAATGCACGTAAAGTGTCATGACTGCTTTATTGAGACAGTGAGTTTTTTGTTTAGTCAAATGGTCGTAACCTCTCTACGGCAGAGTAAAATCTCAGTATAATGGGAAAAGTGAATATACAAAGTTTTTTATGGCTCTACAAAAGGATTAACTTTTTATTATGTCGTCATGTTTTAGTCAAAGCAAATAGAGTTGTCAATGAGACACTCTTTGCTAAATGATTCTTGCTTGAATGCATAGGTTGTGTAGGGTATCCGGATATTTTTTTTAGGTGTTCTTACACTATAAAATTAAGGTTTAATGTCCCTCATTTGTATCATGCAGTTTTATTAATAATAACATCATCAGGGCGGCCTTCTGGCCCTTGTATTAAAAAAAAGTTCAAATTTGTCATCCACTCAATCTAGCAAATGGAGAGTTAATTACGTTTAAGTTTAGGTGTACGTGTTTAAATTATTAGTGTGTTTGTAGTTGATATCTTGATTAGTGGTCTCAAACATCTACATACACATATATATAGACTTTTTAGGCTGCGGACGTTCGCACCGAAGGATTTGGTGCATATGTGTGATTTTGTCCCATTTTTCGATATTAGTTTCAGATCTTAACCGTTTAATATCTAGGTATATATGTATAGATCATCTCTGTAAAATTTCATCTCATTTGTTGATCGTTAAGTTATTTAAATCTGTGATTTACCATGAAGAAACGGACAGATCCTGAACTGTTTAACCGGAACCGTCAGTTTTCAAATAACGCTGGGCATAACTTTGAAATTATATTTATAAAACAAGATTTGTAGGGCATAACTTTGATTCTCCTAATTTTACAAATAACGTCCCTACAAATAATTTGCATGCATGGCTCCAAAAAACCAGAAAAAGTTGATTGCGAGTGCACCGTGTGCTTTCAGATCCAAGCTAGAGACCCATAAACCGTCGGTAGAGCACAATGTAACCTAATTTTCGTTCTTAATTAATTAATAGACTGACGTTAATTTTACTGAAAATTTTTATCCATTACAGTGTAGATATTTGTACCTACATGAGTAGTTAATTACTATTTAGTTTTATATGCCTAGAATGTTCGTCGATGATGCATCAGCTTAATTTGCTTAAAGGAATGCATGGGATAATTAGGTATCTGTTATACAAAAAGATTGATCAGAAGAGAAAATCGTACGCCTGATGGCTTCAAGAGTAGAAGATATAACTGTACGTAAGATATTTACCAATATATATCGTACAGTTATATCTATAAGCAAAGTAAATAATCGGTTGTTAATTTGTAAAATATTATGTTTGGTTTCATATGTCTTTTTTAATTTGTACATGTCTGCCACAAAGCACACGTTTAAATGCGGCAACCTTGTTGTCACTCCAAGCACTTTAAGAAACCTTGCCAAGAGACAGGTAATTCTACTTAAAACCATTATCATCGGAAATTTCTGACTGCCTATATGAATCATTATATGTTAAACTTTGATTTATACATAGCGCGAGATGAACAGTTTAACAACACAACATGTCATATGATTATGTTTCCATTCGCACATGTGGATTTGTGATGCATGATCTATGATCAATGGATTCATTTTATGGGAATTTCAGGTGGACTACATATTAGGGGTAAACCCACTAAAGATGTCCTACATGGTAGGGTATGGACCTAGCTATCCGAAGAGAATTCACCACAGAGGATCTTCATTGCCCTCATTGGCAAGTCATCCAACAACCACAGGTTGCAAAGCTGGTTTCCAACCATTCTATTATTCATCAAATCCAAATCCTAACAACTTCGTTGGAGCTGTTGTTGGAGATCCAAATCAGAATGATGAGTTTCAAGATGATCGCGATGATTATAGTCATTCAGGGCCTGCAACATACATAAATGGTGCGATAGTCGGACCAATAGCATATTTTGTAAATGTCAAATGAAGTCATAGATGCTACTGTAGTTATGTGGGATATTTGTTTGTCTTTTCTTCTTTCCAATAAGGATCCCAAAAGGAGCTGGAAAAGATCTCAGTAAGTTTTCTAAAAGGATCCCAAATATGTTGGATATTTGCTTCTTCTTTCCAACAAGGGTTATGAAAGTAGGCATTCTTTAAGCTTGCATAGAGCAGTTTAGGAATCCGAAATCAAAGCTTTTGGTTTTACATAATGTTTAAGATTTGAACAATGAAAAAAAGAATGCTTTATGAATTTTCAAAGTGTGATGATAAGAAAAGAGAAGTGATAGGGGGCTCAATGCGGCATCAAATTTTATGTCTCAATCTTACGTGTCATGTCATATCAGTAAGACACATCATCATTTAAAAATATCATGTCAAGTCATTATTAAGAAAAAATGCAATCATGTCCCTCTATAATTAATCCAATAACTCTAATTTTTTGTCTCCTCTCTATTAATAATAATATTTTAGAACTTTTTTTTTCTTACAAATCATTAATGGATATAAAAAATATAAGAAAATATATCTTTGTTTAAATATAAATTTTCTAACGTTAATATATATATATATATATATATATATAAATTTATATTTAAACAAAGATATATTTTCTTATATTCTTATATTTGGATATATATATATATATATATACTGTATTTGTACAAATGAGAATGTATATATATAATTTATCAAATAAATGTTTAGATTTTTTTCTTTAATCCAAAAATATTAAGATATTGTAATTATTACTCTATTTTCTAACAAAATTTCTTTTTGTTTTTAATAATCGATACTGTAATTATAGTTCAGAAAGGTCAAAAAAATATTTTATTAAAAAATTCCTAAAAATAAAATATGGTATAACTAGCATATGGTGAAGTTATTTTTAAATATTTAGGATCTTAAAATGTTTTAAAAGTTATAATGATTAATTAGAGCCATAATATGTAAAAATATTGGTAACTTGATACAATAAAGAAATATATGTGATCAATGAAAGATAATTGATCCTCCGTAACAATTTCATCAAAAAGTCAAAGGTTTAATCAGATCTATATATAAAATAATAACACAATTATTAAGTATCTCATAAAATCATGTAATTAGAAATGTAAGAAGCTACTCACTAATTAATTTGAATTATGTAAGAAAGTGTGTGAGTTAAGGGAAAAAAGATCGACTTCTCCTACTTCATGTTATTTCATGGAATCCCTACAGTCAATTCCTCATTCTGTGTTCATGAGGAAATTAGAATCCTCCTTTTGAAGTATAATTAGCAAAATAAGAGTAATGAACATAAATGGACGTATGATAAGAACAAACCCCTTATAACAACCCCTTTATTTATGGGAGAGGAAAAGAACAAATCCAACAGCGAAAGCTTCAAAAACTTGTAAGGCAGATATCCAACAAGTCTATTGCAGTTGCCTACTCTGTCAAAGCATCGTTTAACCTAAGTAACTGAATCATTACTCTACTAAGCCATAACTATGTTACATGCAAATGTGTATCGTCTGCTAGTCTACATTACTAACAACTTCATTCCAACCATATTTAACATTGTAAGTGCAAACTCAAAAGATCGAATTCAATGAAATTCAACCATGTACATTTGTTTAACTTCTCATAAAAACTCGTTATATCCAACACCGCGACACTACTAGGGCATAACCAGGTTACATGCAAAAGAGTTTCGTCTGCTAATCCGCATAATAATTATTAACAATTTGAATGTATAGAAATGGAACAAACTCAACAAAAATATCAAGAACACAGATTTTTGTTGAACTGGTGAAAAACTTCTTTGAAGTAAAACAACACCAGTCAAAGATTATATCATAAATCTTTGTTCACTGAGATTACATAAGTGTTCTTCATACTATTACATAACCAGCAAATCTATTCTACTGATCTTACAGACATCATTCCCAAAACACTTGAACAATATCAGAAATCCCTACACAAGAGAGACTGATATTGTCTCTACTGATACTTCAACACTATCAGTAACTACCAGCACTTATGACACTGCTAATCAGTTCTTACACAACTGATTTCTTCCAACTGTTAAGCTCTCAACACAGCTATTGAAATTGGCATTCCAGGAATGTCTCCCAGCTTTCTCAGATGCAACCTGGTATGCAAATAAGAGAGAGGGACTTTCAATCAGTACTCAATCCTTTGACAGAAGACTAACATTAATATGAATGAACACATAAGAATACAGAGATCATTTTAGATCACTTCATATCATCATGTCAAAAAGCTATTTTTCTCTGAACACAACAGAAGCATATATATAGAGATCAAAAACATCTCTCCCCCTTAACACATGCAGATCTCTCCCCCATAACTCATGCAGATCTCTCCCCCATAACTCATGCTCATCAAGAAAATCCTAAGAAAGCTGTTTATCACTGTGCAACCAGAACACTACCCTAATCTATTCTTACTTAGTTCTCCTTGATTCCTGCAATCCGAGAGCACACAAATCTCACCATTTAATCAGCTTAAATTTTAACCATTCATGAATCTTATTTTGGAAACAATCATCAATAGGATTTTCAACATACCTTACCAAGAGTTTTGAAACATATTACCTTATCAGAATTCAGTTGAATCCTGATTTACCTCCATGATGCCTCAAAGACAGCTGTTCCAAAACTTGACAGGTTCTCCTAGTTGAACAAGGAAGTCTTGTGTTGAATAACAATTGCCAATATATCAATATTCTCCCCCTTTGGCAATGCTATTCAACACAAGATCAAGACATGCATCACAATATTCATAGGAGCTGAAACCAGGAATTTTGAAGAACTGTCTGGAATCAGTTTCCATCCTTTTCCATTCTCCAAAAATTCCTGCAATATGTGTAGCTGAGAATAATAAGCAAAACATAAACCAAATCCAACAAAAACCGTTTAACTAATTCAAAGACAACCAAGTTTCATAAAACCAGAAAATTAAACACAACCATTGTTCTAAAAGAGAATTAAACACAACCAACAACCATTGTTCAAAAAGACTTGTTGTTCAAAAATAACTTGATTGTTCAAAAAGAACTTGATCTTTCTCCCCCTGAATAGCATGCCAAAGAAAGCTACTTCTCCCACTTAGCCCACTGTCCCCACTGATCCCGTTGATCAAATGAACTCTTCTGCTCGCTCGTCTCCCAGGGATTAGAGGGAAGATCTGTTTGGATGTCATCATTCTCAGAAGAAGAGTCAAGAGGAACAGGGGAGGCCTTCGGTTGAAAACCAGGAGGCACATCCGAAGAGGTCCTAGCAGTAAAACTCGGAGAGAGAGCAACGACCGTGTTCGCCAGCTTTGCCACTTGAATGGCAAGAGCATCCACAGAGTCCTGCAATGATTTGGCCCAGATTCGAGCAGAAGACTCGAATGAATTGATGTAAGCAGCAATAACGTCTGGCTGATCGTTCGCTGGAGGAACCAGAGGACGCCAGGCCTCATCTCCATACCAAGGAGTATCACCATGCTGGGAATCAGAGGGCTCTTCATGCACCGGAGATCCGCCACGAATCAGAGTCCCCATCCGGAACTCCCCTCTGGTGTTGGCATGAGATTGTCGCCTATCACGCACCATGATTAAATCCTGCACACTCACAAAAGCAAGTAAAGAGACAAACTGCGAGAAAAGGGAAGCGAGAGACACAGAAGAAGAAAAGACAGACTTTAAAGGAAAAAACCTAGAAACACCAAAAGTCAAGTTTTAAACCACACAATTAAACACAATTAAACCACACAATTAAACACAATTAAACCACACAATTAAACATCTTTTGTGGGCTTTATCCATGAACACCCACAACTGATAGCCCAGAACCATCCGAAAACACCAGCAAATGCACCTTGAAACACACCACAATCTCTGTTACAACCAATGCTGAAGAACATGTAGAAGCTTTGCATAGTATTACAACACACATGATTGCCAGAGTTAAAAGAAACAAGCACACTACGGCAACTGGTTGCCTGACAAAATGTATCAAGATATAGCAAGAACATTGATGAGAGAACATCAGAGTGATAATTCAGATCAACAGGTGAACTCCTACTGAAAGTGGGAAAAACAGATAAACATGAGTTGACTTGGACTAACAAGGAAGCTTCAAAACTGAACCATCTTATAAGTATGAGTGTTTTCTGTTTTTCACTCCATACATGAACACTTATAGAACAAGTCAAATGCAGTTACTCCCAAACCAGTTGGTTTTAGGAAACTAGATATTCAAGAGATATCCCGCGGCATCAATGTTCAAGTGTCTGATCACAGCTAGTCTTCAGTTCATGCTTTGCATTACTTTGATGATGCCATGATCAACCTCCATGCAATATACCTTTTTAAAGAGGCCGCACAAAAATCACCACATTGGTTCTCCTTTCCTTCCTTTTTTTTTTTTTTTTTTTTTTGTTTAAGATTTCAACTCATATGACCTGTTCACCACATAATCAATAGGGAGTTCTAGTTGAGTGTGTGTGTGACTGACATTATCTCACTGTTCAAGATATATGAACAACATAGCATCAGAACCAGGTCCTTTGATAGCTTGAAACTTTTAACACAAACAAAAAGAATGTTACACTAAGATCATAAGCATATGTACATGAACTAGTTCAGCAACAGATAATTTACCAGGGGCATTTGCAAATGCCTAAGGCAGTTCTAAGCTCTTCAAACCTGTCAGTGGACAAAGCTTTAGTGAACACATCTGCAAGTTGTTTATCAGTAGGAACGAAACTTAGCTCAAGCAAATTTTGTTCAACTAAATCTCGAATAAAGTGATACCTTAAAGCAATGTGCTTTGTTTTTGAATGTTGCACCGGATTCTTTGTAATGTTAATGGTGCTTGTGTTATCACAGAGAATAGTAAGCTTACCTTGTGAAATTCCATAGTCCTCTAGCATGTGCTTCATCCAAAGCATTTGTGTACAACAACTACCAGCTGCAACATACTCAGACTCAGTGGTGGAAAGAGAGATACAGTTCTGTTTTTTACTGTGCCAAGCAACCAGGTTGTTTCCAATAAAGAAACACCCTCCTGATGTGCTCTTCTTATCCTTTTGACTGCCTCCCCAATCAGCATCAGAGTAACAAACAATTTCTGCACTGGAGTCACAAGTATAGACAATGCCACAGGTACTTGTTCCTGAGATATATCTGATTATTCTCTTGACAGCTGCAAGATGAGACTCCTTCGGATTTGCCTGAAATCTTGCACACACTCCAACACTAAAGGATATATCTGGTCTGCTGGCAGTGAGATAGAGCAAGCTGCCAATCATGCTCCTATAGAGAGTCTGATCCACCGATTTTCCATCCTTGTCCTCATCAAGTTTTAGAGTTGAACTCATGGGATTAATCACAGTTTTCTTAGAGTCCAATCCAAACTTCTTGACTAATCCTTCAGCATATTTGGTTTGAGATATAAACATGCCTGAATCATGTTGCTTAACCTGTAAACCAAGAAAATATGTCAATTCACCACACATGCTCATTTCAAACTCACTAGTCATGATATCAGTAAATTGAGTGACCAAAGATTTTGAAGTTGAGCCAAACACAATATCATCAACATACACTTGAGCAACCATGAAATGATTGCTTTCAGATTTAACAAACAATGTCTTGTCAATTTTACCTCTGACATATCCCTTGCTTACTAAGTAAGTAGAGAGTCTGTCATACCATGCCCTTGGAGCCTGTTTGAGTCCATACAAAGCCTTCTTTAGTTTAAAAACATGGCCTGGATGACAAGGATCCTGAAATCCCTTGGGTTGTTCCACATAAACTTCCTCGTCAAGATATCCATTTAGGAAGGCAGTCTTGACATCCATTTGGTACAACTTAAAACCTAAATGACATGCTAGTGCCATTAACAACCTGATGGACTCTAATCTAGCCACTGGAGCAAATGTCTCATCAAAGTCCAAACCTTCAATCTGAGAATATCCCTGTGCCACTAAACGAGCTTTATTTCTGACTACATTGCCATGTTCATCACTCTTGTTTCTGTAAATCCATTTGGTGCCAATTATATTGGCATCTGATGGCCTTGGGACCAGATCCCACACTTGATTCCTGGTAAATTGATTCAGCTCCTCCTGCATTGCTTTAATCCAGTCATCATCTGTAAGAGCTTCCTTCACATTTTTTGGCTCAATTAGTGACACAAAACCAAAGCATGATATTTCATTTATGGTGTGTTGATTTTTAGACATGAAACATATCAGGGCACTGTCATCAGTTACTTGTTCCAACATTTGTCTATTTTCAAGGGGCTGGTTTAATTTTTGTCTTCTGGTTCTCATACCTTCAGAAATGTCTCCAATAACATCAGATTTGGAATGATCCTTTTGCACTTGCCTAAATCCTGTTCTAGCATGAGGAACTTGTCTCAAATTTGGATCATCAGAACTTTGCTCATCCAAATTGCTTGAGTTGAGATGATCATCTGAATGTTGAGGGCGGTCCTGAGTCAATTCTTCTGGGATAATATCATGTCTAACAAAATTATCATCCACAGTAACATTAATGGAATCCATAATCAACCTTGACTCTTTGTTATAAACCCTATATGCTCTACTGTTCAAAGAATATCCAAGAAAAATACCTGAATCACTTCTGGTTTCAAATTTTCCCAGATGTTCTCTATCTCTGAGGATATAACAAGGATTACCAAAAACATGAAAATGACTTACATTTGGTCTTTTCCCTTTCCACAATTCATAAGGAGTCTTCTCATTACCTTGCCTGAGTACCACCCTATTTATTGTATAACAGGCTGTATTGACAGCTTCTGCCCAAAAGTTCTGACTGAGTCCTGCTGCATGAAGCATTACTCTAGCCATGTCCAGCAAGGTCCTGTTTTTTCTTTCCACTATACCATTTTGCTGAGGAGTCTTTGGAGCTGAAAACTCATGAAAAATGCCATGCTCATAACAAAAATTAGCAAAGGATTGATTTTTGAATTCAGTTCCATTATCTGACCTAATCCTAGCAATTTTCAAGTTCAAGGATTGTTTAGCATTAGTAAGAACTTGACTCAAACCTCTAAATGACTCAAAAGTTTCTGTCTTGTCACCAAGAAAGTTTACCCAGGTATACCTGGTGAAATCATCAACTACAACAAATATGTAGCTTTTACCTCCCAAGCTCTCATCTCGAGATGGTCCCATGAGGTCCATGTGTAGTAATTCCAAGGCTTGTGTGGTGGGAGCTGCATTCAACACTTTGTGACTAGATCTTGCTTGTTTCCCAAGTTTGCATGCGCCACACACCCTATCTGTCCTCCCATTTAGTTTAGGTAGACCTCTGATGATTTCTTTGGTAGAGAGCTTGAGAAGATCTTGGTAGTTCACATGTCCAAGTCTTCTATGCCACAGATCAAAGATTTCTTCTGAAGAACTTGTTCTCATGCAAGGCTGTACTTCAAAAGTATCATTAGTCAAAGCAAGATAACAATTATCAATTGACCTTGTACCTCCCAACACAATTTGGCCTTTGTTGTCCAGAACTACACATTTTCTTCTATTGAACCAGACATCTTCAAATTCATCTGTAAGCTGACTTACACTCAGCAGGTTTGATGTCAGACCTTCTACATACAGCACATTCTCTAGTTGAGGCATGTTTGAAGTTTTTACAGTTCCCTTTCCTTTGATGCCTGCTTGACCTCCATCTCCAAATGTTACAGCACCTGAAACATCTTGGTTAGTGAAAGAAATAAACCAGTCCTTATTTCCACACATGTGTCTTGAGCAACCACTATCTATATACCAAGCATCTGATTTTCTGCTTGAGAGAGCTGTTAAAGCAACTAAACAAGTTGCATTAATCTGAGATTCATTGGTATAAATAGTAGCCCTCAGGCAGGTAGCATCAGCTTTCCTTGAAGGTTCTTTTCTGATCCAGTGTTTTCTTTCAATTCCTCCCTGAAACTTTTCTTTAGCAATCATGTCAGACAAGTTGTGAATCATTTTTAAATGTTCATTTAACTCCTTTTGCAAGATTCCAAATTTATCATCAGAATTTCCATACCTTTTGCTACAATTTGATCTTAAGTGACCCTTTTCTCCACAGTAGTAACAGGTTGAGATAAATCCAATAACAGATTCATCCCTTTGGTTGGAAACACCTGTAACTACTGAGTTTTGTTTCTCAGGCACTTTCCTGACATCTTCTGTGTCTGAGAGGGTGGCCCTGACAAATTTTGTCTGTCTTGAGCATTCACCCGAGTAACCAAGTCCTAGTAAATTCTTATGAGCTCTTCCAGACTTAAGGATTTCTGAAGCAGTTTCTGAGCTAGTTTGAAACTGATTGAACTTGTCATTTGCCTTTTTTAGTTCAGCCTGCAACCTGTCAAGATCAGTGTATAAACTGTTAATAACATTGTTTTTATTTTCTAATTCTGAAATCAAATTTCCATGATCACACATATCAGAATTCCTCTTCTCAGCAAGTTGTAACTCTCTCTGTGATTGAGACAATTTTTTGTAGAGTTCTTCCTTCTCCTCCTCCCATTTTCTCTGATTTACCAAGAGCTCATCCTTTTTCTCCTCAATCTGACTTTGTAACTCCAAAGTTCGGTTTTCCAGTGCTGTGTTTTTGTTGATCATCCCTTTTGCAGCCTTGTACAGCTGAATGTATTTTTCATCCACCTGATTTCTGCCACCTGAAAAACAGTCATCAGACAAATCACTGTCAGAATCAAGGGTATCAAACTGGACTGAGGTGACAAGAGCAAAATTCTTTCCCCCTTTGTTTACAGTGTCTTCCTCTTCACTATCACTCCAGGAAGTAGATTTATAGGCTTTGTTATTCCCAAAGTTGTTGTTTCCTGCATTATTCTTCCTGTTTCCACAATCAACAGAAATATGACCATAACCTTCACACTCATAACATTTAGGTTTGTAGTTTCTTTTCTGACTAGGTTTTTGAAAATCCTTTTTGATATCATGATATTGATTTCTTCTGTTTCCCTGATACTGTTTTGAAGAACCTGCATTATTCCCAATTTTTGATTTCAGCAATTTTTTAAATTCTTTGGTTAGTAAAGCAAAGTCTACCTGATCATCTTCTGACTCCTTTTGTGTGCCTTTTAGAGCAACACTTTTCTGTTTTTTATCAGGCCAGATCTCATCAGCTATCATTTCAGTTTCAAAGGTTTTGAGATTGCTTACCAAATCCTCTAGAGAATATCTGTTCAGATTGTGTACCTCCATAATTGCTGCCTTTTTGGGAACAAATTTCTTAGGCAAAGCTCTTAGAAATTTCTTCACAATCTTGGATTCTTCAATTGGCTCACTTAGACTTTGGCATTGCCCTGTAATGTTAGTAACACGAACATAAAATTCATCAATCATTTCATTTTCTCCCATTTTTAGATTTTCAAAGTCTTGAGACAATCTTTGGAGTTTTTGAATTTTGACTGTTTCACAGCCTTCATGTGCCGAGATAAGCAGATCCCAGGCCTCTTTAGCTGTGGTACAGTACTGGATTCTTCTCCTATCCTTAGAACCTAGAGCAGTAAATAGAGCATTCCTTGCAGCATAATCTGCATTACACAAAGCATGATCATCCTCAGACCATTTATCCAATGGTTTGAGTTGTATCTCAGAAGTGCCTTCAGATTTAATTACTGGTGAGGTATAACCAGTCTGGATAGCTCTCCAAGAATTAACATTCAATGTGTATAGAAATGTGGTCATCATAATTTTCCATTGAGGGAAATCTTCACCATCAAATTTTGGTGGTTGATTGACTGCATTTCTGTCCATTTCTCAGTGGATCTGCTAGATACTTTCCAGCACCCGCTCTGGTACCAAATGAATGTATAGAAATGGAACAAACTCAACAAAAATATCAAGAACACAGATTTTTGTTGAACTGGTGAAAAACTTCTTTGAAGTAAAACAACACCAGTCAAAGATTATATCATAAATCTTTGTTCACTGAGATTACAGAAGTGTTCTTCATACTATTACATAACCAGCAAATCTATTCTACTGATCTTACAGACATCATTCCCAAAACACTTGAACAATATCAGAAATCCCTACACAAGAGAGACTGATATTGTCTCTACTGATACTTCAACACTATCAGTAACTACCAGCACTTATGACACTGCTAATCAGTTCTTACACAACTGATTTCTTCCAACTGTTAAGCTCTCAACACAGCTATTGAAATTGGCATTCCAGGAATGTCTCCCAGCTTTCTCAGATGCAACCTGGTATGCAAATAAGAGAGAGGGACTTTCAATCAGTACTCAATCCTTTGACAGAAGACTAACATTAATATGAATGAACACATAAGAATACAGAGATCATTTTAGATCACTTCATATCATCATGTCAAAAAGCTATTTTTCTCTGAACACAACAGAAGCATATATATAGAGATCAAAAACATCTCTCCCCCTTAACACATGCAGATCTCTCCCCCATAACTCATGCAGATCTCTCCCCCATAACTCATGCTCATCAAGAAAATCCTAAGAAAGCTGTTTATCACTGTGCAACCAGAACACTACCCTAATCTATTCTTACTTAGTTCTCCTTGATTCCTGCAATCCGAGAGCACACAAATCTCACCATTTAATCAGCTTAAATTTTAACCATTCATGAATCTTATTTTGGAAACAATCATCAATAGGATTTTCAACATACCTTACCAAGAGTTTTGAAACATATTACCTTATCAGAATTCAGTTGAATCCTGATTTACCTCCATGATGCCTCAAAGACAGCTGTTCCAAAACTTGACAGGTTCTCCTAGTTGAACAAGGAAGTCTTGTGTTGAATAACAATTGCCAATATATCAATACAATTTCATTTCATCCAAAATTTCACTTCCAAGATATCACTCCCCATTCCATCCTCTCCACTCTCTTCCCTTACTACGCCCATCGTCTCACCACCGACCCCTCCAAGTCGCCGGAGTCGTCATCCATGGCCTTAGTGACGTCATTTCATATTGTCCGCATCTTCAGGCCAGGGCTCTGATCACAAGAAAAACTGGTCATGATTAGTAAACGAGCCATATGCATCTCTACAGGGATTGCACTAGCATCTCTTATTGCTTTTCTTTACTAGCTTTAACTTTGTTTGGGCTTATTTCGGACCGTGCCTATAGCAAGTGCTCTGGAGATTAGAAATAAGGAAAGAACTTGAGGCAGCTAAGATGGAGGATGTCAAGAGGTAAAAGTAATGATGAAAGAATTGGGTACTTCTCATCTCAAAGCTTTGGTGGATGAGGCTGAGAAAGCCCAGAGGGTGAAAATGATGTGGCGGCTTTGAACGATGAGTTGTCACACTGTGAGCCACACCATTCACAGACATAAGTAATCTGCTACAAACTAGGAAGTTCTTGCGGTGATCTTATCTTTTCCACTAGCACCCCCTATGGGCAAGGCAGTAACCAAATTCACTCCCATTCACTAACTCAATAGCCTTCATAGTCCATACAATTAGTTGCAACTCCATCATCTTGCCATAACAGTTTTGAAGCCAAGAATTAAAGCTTGGGACTCAGCTGCCTATGGGTTTAATCTCTCCATACTACGTTCACCTACAACCAATCTCATCTTACCATCACAGTCCCTTATCACAACAGAAAGACCAATTCTCGCCCCATTATTAATTACAACATCATCACAATTCAACTTCAAATTTCTAGGAGGAATCCACTAAGCACAAATTGTGAAATCACCCTCGATTTCAAAATGTCTCATCCTGGATTCACCCTTAAATTCGAAGTGAGTCCTAATAATATCATGGGAAGCACGAAGGCTCTAAGTGTTTTCGTTGGATTGAGATATTCAAAGTGATCTTCATGTTTTGATCAGGTAAGGTCACTTTTTAAGAGAAGTTATGTCGATTTTTTGGTAGAATCTTTTTTGAAGATGGTCCCTACAATGTTTACTTCGGATATCAGGATAAAATTTAGGGTGAGTTGGTGCCATCGTCAGCATTGACTGTCGAGAACAGTGCTACTGTCGCAAGCAACGACGATACTATCACACCACTGTGGGATGCCAACCCTAAGTATGAGAGATTTCTCAAGGAGGATGAGAAGAAGTTGGTGAGTCTTCATAAGGTCCTCTGCGTGTTCATTGTGATAAGACTTTTGGTCTTGTGTGGTGTTCTCTACTAGGCCGGTATCTAGTTTGGCCGGAATTGTGACATTAAGGTGCGAACAAGTTCGGCAACCTGAAAGGAAACAAGGACATGGAGAAAGGCGAGGTGGATGACCTCAAGAAAATCAAGGTGTTTTTAGAGAAGATGGCCAAGTCTGATCTTCAGAATATTGTGCAGAATATTACGGTGCAGGCTGCTCAAGCAGGTCATGGCAGAGTGAATGGTCAGAACAGAGTGAAGTTCTCACAAAACTCACATTCTCTAACACCGCAACACTACTAGGTTATAACCATGTTATGTGTATAGGTGTTTCTTCTACTATTTTGCATAACAATCACCAACAATTTCATTTTATCCATAGTTAACATTGCAAGTGCAAACTCAAAGAATTCAATCCCACACGGCTTCTCCAACATTGTGATACTGCTAGGGCATACGTGAAAAGGAGTTTCGTCTGCTCTAAATTATATGTATCATCTATCATTTACTCTATTGCAAGCTTTGAATGTGGAATTCTCCACTCTTCTTTCTTTAATTACAGTCAATTTGTACAATGCAATTTGATGTTAGTTACTTAGTTTGGTATTATGATTTAAAAATTTAATTTTAAATAAACAATTCTAACATGTTTTATAAAATCATGGTTATTTGAATTAAGTTTTTTAGATAAGAAGGTTTTTAAGATTTTACTAAAATCCCCTCGCGGCCTCGCCTTTATAAACCCCCGTGCTTTCCAACCTCTCTTCACTTTCGTTCCTCCGCGTTTCTGATCTAAGTTAAAAAAAACCCCAAATTTGGTCCCGCGACGAAACCCTAATTCGATTTCGCAATCGAGCCCCGTTTGAAGCGTACATCGGACGTCAACTGCGACGGAGGCGAGGGTTCTTCTTTCCTTGTTTCAATTTCACTCTGTATTGGTTCTCTCTATTCGATTTTGTAATAGTGAATCCCTGATTTCGGTTTTGGAAATTTCTATGTACAGAATTTGAATTGTTGTTACTTTGAAAGAGTTGCCATGAATAAAATTCAATTTCTTTGATTATCATGATGAGCGTCCAAACTGTCTCTCCGATCTTGAATAATATTGTTGGGTTCCTTAAGAGGGGAAGAGGTTACAGGGACCTGGGGTTTGGGCGTTTAGAGGAGGAAGAGCAGCAAAAAGGCGCAAGTTAACAGACCCTTGTTATCTGGAGATTTCAGAAGAGGCGAGACTTGCAGATTACGAGAAATCCAGTTCTTATGGATACTTGCACAAGGGGTTATCAGGGCTTAGTGATGGTGTGATTGATCAGTTACGCAATCAAAACACTAGGAATCTGTTATTGAACCACAAGAAGCTTCATTTGGTGGTGGATCTAGACCATACCCTGTTGAATTCCACTTGCTTTGCTGAGATGTCACCTGAGGAAGAGTACCTCAAGACACAGACCCAATCTGAACATTTCCTGCAACATGTCCACATTGTGGAAACTCCCTTCATGAAAGTGGTGACCAAGCTGAGGCCATATATTAGGGCGTTTTTAATGGAAGCCAGTCGAATGTGACGGCTGACACTCATCCTTTGTGGAAGATGGCAGAGCAGTTGGGAGCTACTTGTTCCACAGAAGTCGATTCAGCTGTCACGCATATTGTTGCAGCAAATGTTCGAACACCAAGAGTGGCATTGGGCATGCAGAGAAGAAAAGTTTCTGGTTAATCCCCAGTGGATTCATACTGCAAACTATTGGTGGCAAAGACAACCTGAATATAATTTTCCCTGTAACCAACATTAGGCAGATCTTAACTTTGACCTCAACTCAATTCGACTTGTATCGTTTCCACTTTCCACTGAACTCTCCACATTATGATATCCACGTGACGTGAAGTTCAGTACCCAGTTCCCACCAATGAGCATGAAAGAAGAGGAAACTAATTGCAACATCCACGCTTGTAATATTATGACATGGAGAGCAAGGGTAACCCTATATATTTTAGTTCTAACTAGTTATACGTAAGACTGTAATCTACGAAACTTACCAAATGCATGAGTTTAAGTTTACCAAATACTTTTCTGGTTTACTTGGCCAGGCTTGAGGTTACTCTACAAAGACTTGAATAGCTCTTGCTCATTCACCTGGCTGCTGCTACTTCATCCACGTCTACAAAGGGAAAATCTACAAACAGAAGAACAAGGCTACTCATCATCTAGCTGCCAGAGCTCATAGAAATAGACTTTGTAATTTTTCTGTTATTTAGGTTTTTGGTTGATATATTATTCAACGATTTTAAATGAGCCCGATTAATGAAAGTTTTCTCGTTTCTTCTGAAACAATTCTATACTCTTTGTTTAAACTCACCCATTTGTCCTATTTTGCACCTTGTTATTCTATTCGAAAGAACAAATCACATTAATAGCTTGCACAACATTTTTTTCATACTGCAAATTATGTGGCAAAGACAACCTGAGGATAGTTTTCCCTGTCATTAGTCAATCCCCAATACCAACTCTTTGAGTCTTAACTCGACTGTCCTGCCTCAACTTGTAAGAACCTGCACCAAGTCTAGTGATGATAACAGGTTCTCTTGCTTGCAACTTAGGAGATGAAGCACAAAATTGCTGGTTCATTAGACAGAAATTCTACTAGTTCAGTTTTTTGCTTTTCTGTAGGACATTTTGTTTCCAAAAAGGTTGGTTCATTCAACATATAGCATCAATACACATTCAAGATTTCATACAAAAACTGGTCATTAACACACTAGACCCAATAAATATAAAACCAAGTTGAAAAATCATACCCATTTTGTCGCATGTGTCTGACAACCAGTTCCAACCTAGAAATGAAAGTAGAGGACGTCCAAGAACGACTCTTCAAGTATATAACCACTCGACCGGTGTTGAGACTTCTATCACACCCGCAACACCATCAGAATAGCCTCTCAACACATTAGGCTAGCGTAGAGCTTAACAATAAGCCTGGGCAAATTGCAAGATGGGAATTGTTCCCAACAGATTTTTATCTCATCCATATGAGACTCCTGTACCACTGTGTAACAAAGCATATTCGAATGCATGGAGGTGAAGATGAGCAATTGCACATTTGCACATGCAATCACATAACAATGATGTCAACTTAAGCAATGCCAAATCTGATATTTCCAAATACAGAAGCTAGATCAAACTTCTGAGAGAGCTGGGAGATATATAGTCAGGAAGAGAGGAAAGAAAAGTATGGTAATTCAACCCAGATGAGGACATTATCCTACATGTGGATCTATAAACCTCAATAATGACCACATAAGCTAATTTGTTCCAAAAATATGGGTATTGAAAGCACTGTTAAAACGTAAGACAATTTTCTGATGACAGTATCATTGAATGACAAGGTTCCCCTGGTCAGCATTGACCATGAATCTTGTGGTCACCCACCCTTAGATTGAAATACTCAAAATACATGCATTCAATTCAAGTCCTTGATGTTAATCCAATAAGGGGTGACCACAAAATCCTTGGTTACCTAGTGATCAGGTAAGCACCACAATATTAATCAAAGGCAGTGAGCCAGCAGCTTAGGCTGACAAGGGAAAAAAAGCAGACCAACCAAGGCTACAAAGACCAATGAAAATATAAGGTTATACTAAATTACAGATTAATGTGCTGCAGTATCTTAAAACATATTTGAACTCTATCACTCACAATGGAGACCTGAGCACATAAAACAAAAGTCAATTGCAAACAACTTGTCCTGTAAATGTCTGTTTCTCTATCCTTGATGACTATATGATCTTAATAAACCCCAGACTTGACTGTCCCGTAAACCCTCTTACAGAATTCTTTTACAGCACAGCACATCAATCTTTAAAACCTTACTGCTCAATATTCAATAACCTATGGACCCAACCACATAGTACAGTACTTGGTACTTTCCCAACAGTGTGATAAAGCTCACACTTTTTTGAACACTATTCCATCATAACAACATCAATAAGTTGATCAATAACTAATCAATGTCACAGTACAGTACTTGGTACTTTCCCAACAATGTGATAAAGCTCACACTTTTTTGAACACTATTCCATCATAACAACATCAATAAGTTGATCAATAACTAATCAATGTAAACTACATTCATTTTTTTTCCTTTTCTAATCAACATTTTATCTCTGGAATGCAAACTATCTGTTTAAAATAGAGGGGAGAAAACACAGAAAGACATCTTTACATTTGACAAACCAATTAGAGACATGTCAAACCAGGTCACCCGAGTAAATAGCTAAACAATTCAACTCAGCTAGTGATTCTATACACAAAGCCCTAGAGAATTAGCCCAACTGGTAAGGAATGTAGGGGAGTCGGCTTAAATTATGCTAGATTAGCAGTCAGATTCAATACAGCTAAGTATACCCTAAAAATCATATTCAGGGAATAAACAGAAAGGGAAACTACACAATCATATTCAGAGAATAAACAGAAAGGGAAACTACACAATGAAAATAGATATTGGAACAAAATACAAGTATATATAGAAAGCAGCATCATAGAGCAGACAAACAACTTCTCACAGGTTAACTAATTTCTTAGTGCATCAGTCTAACAGCCGAAATTTAATTTTGAAATTTGATCTAAAAGTAATAGTACATTACATCACATTAAATTAAAAGATTACAATGCAGATAAACAAGCAATAATATGAGAAATTCGCTTCAGGAGTTCCAAAGTTTAACCTTCGGACAAGGTAGCACAAACTCTTACACAATGCAACTACACTTTACCAACTCTTAACATAGAAAGTAACAGGTACAGAAAATAAACAAACCTGGGTACACCTATAAACTGGCACATTAACAGACCAAGCTAGCTTAATGTAGCATCTACTAAGCATAAGATACCACAGTTAAATAATTTATCAGGAAATTAGCTTGGAGAGAGTCTGGTATTTGTGACCTTCATTATTTTAATTTAGGAAGGGTAGAAAATTGGATTACTCTCATAGCGGCGTGACCTAGGGCGACTAATGCTATCCAATGTTGCCCCAATAACTCTTCGACTATACTCGAAATTGTTGCCATTCAAATGTAATCCATTAGATTGGTTATTTACACCAGGGGGAGGGGGCACTGAATAAGAAAGAATGTCTCAGCAATTTTATAATACAACGTTTAAAGTTCAGAAGAAATAGGCAAATGAAACGAAAATCAAAGAATAAACAAATCACCTGAGGGATAATTTTCAGCATAACCTGAAACTCTGCAGGTTGTTGATAAGCTCATTGAATTCTCTGAGTTTTCTAAATTGTAATTAGGTACAGGGGGAGACCTCAGTTTGTTAGGAAAACTGGTCGGGGTTGTGGGCATTACTGTAGAAGCAGCATTAGGCGCAGACTTGTCTTGACCAGAAATCTGTGAAAGAACAATGAAGTGTCAACTAAACTAGAACTTTACTAATGTTTGTTGCAAAAACTGTAAAAACATGTTTGACAAACAATCACAGTAAGGTTGCCATGAGCTAATATCAATGTCCACAAATCAAAAGAGCAAGTATATAAATTATCAGCTTGGTTTGGTGAAATAACAGATAACCAATGTTTCAGACCATTACGAAAATAGGCACATTATCTATAAATAAAAAAGGAGCACCAGAAGAAAGGCCAAACTGCTAGGCAAAAAGGTTCCAGGCAAAGAAGGCATTCAATAAATACATATGTCTGTAACAGAGCACATACATGAGTACTAATGGAAGGCAGAAAATTACCGCAAACTTGAGCGTTCGATTGTAGAGAGAGACAAGACCAGAGAAAAGCTTGACAGCATACTCAGCAATTTCCTCAGTTTCATATTCTGCAAATGCAAAACCTCTAGGCTTATCGGTCTCCTTGTCTCGAATGATGTGTAGGTCAACTACCCTCCCCGCCTGAATTAGAATATCATATAGAACTCTCTCACTCACCCGCTCGTCCAGATTACCTGTTAAACAAATGTCATGTAGCACTGTCAAAAGAGAAAACTTAGATACGACACAGATAACACAACTAAGTAGTTCAATGTTGATCTAAATACGAAAAATCAAAGAAGATGAAACCAGAAACACATACTACCCAATCATTAATGTCTTAGTCATCGACCAGTCTTTCAACATGGATACAACAAACTACTTACCAAAACATGAACTCATTCAGCTGGTTCTTGACTCAAACCCAAAAACAGATAATAAGATTAATAACTAAAAGAAATAGATTTCATAACTAGAAGGCTTCCAGAAAACTGCATATCCCTACCGCAATTGTCTCAAAAGCTAAACATGACAAAACTAGCAAAGCCGATGTGCATCCGAAACAACTTGCAATGAAATCAAACATTAAAGCTTCGTAATTGAATTGTTTGGAAGCTTTTAGTGTGCAAATCAATCAAGCTAATGTTTGTTTTAAGAGCTGAAACCGATGCAAATTGAAAAGGAAGGAGAGAGGTGACTGACCTATATAAACGCTGGATTTAGAGTTGGTCGAGGACATGCTGATCGGATCGGAGACGGAACCCTAGCGATGATTAAGAGTAGTCGCCCACAGGTGGGAGCACACGGCCCTTTTATATATGCTAATGATTTCTTCTCCGACGACGTCGTTTCAATATTTTGATCATCGAATCAGATTTGAAGTCGGCTTTACCTGATTAAAGACACGTGGCTTATGGACGGGTCGAATTTTGAGTATATATTAAGAAAAGAAAAAAAAGATTTTGTTTTTCTTTGTTGCTAAACGGTGGTATAAAATATTTCACATGTGTGTTTTGGTCTATGTTAGTTAAAATGGGAGTTATGATTCTGTATAGTGATAGGATATCAAGATATGTTTCTTTGTACAACATCAATAGGTGTTATGCAATTCTCTATATAAATGATCTCTTATCAATGAATAAGATGATGATGATTATCTATTATACTTGTTATCTCTTGTTATTTTAGAGTTTCTCCTAGAACACGTTATACAACAAGTGGACTCTCTGCCGCACCTGGTTGCCACCCGCCGTTGGTTTCTAGATTTCATTGAATCCTTCAAGAGGTTGAAACTAAACACCAATTGTCAAAACAACTCAAGTCAGCTCATGACAAATAATGGTTGTAACAAGAATTTTCATGTCGTTTAGTCTTCGCACCCTCATGAAAAGGCGCCATGTGCTAAAATTCAGCTAAAATTTGACTCTTCGCTATTGAAGACCATACATCAATACTTGAATAAACAATATTATTTCAAGGGTTAAAATTTAGCTTTAGACCTAAAATAACCCCTCTTTATTGGAGATGTCTTAGTGGTTATGATATTAAAATGCTAACGGAATGAAACTTAGGAAATGAAAATATAAGTTTTTGATAGTTAGGTATGTAAATGAAGATAGTATCATAGTTCATGTGGTATTTTGTAATTAATTCTAAATGATTTCTTCAACAATCAATACGTTACTAAATAACAAATAACTAAAAATTAGAGACAACTTGGTAAAACCCCAACATTCTTCTAATAATAAATTGAACGAGTGCATTCACTTTTGCATATTTTCACTTTTGCAGAAGGTGCAATCCACTGCAAGGAGTCTATTAGGTTGAAATCTCAACTCGCTTTTCTTAGTGGATTTGGCATCTTATCTCCATAATGAGAATTTCAGGTAGCGACGAAGAGAATTCTTGAATTGTGAAAAGTGATTCAAGAACCAACTTTTGAACCAAAGTTCATGTACTACAATCTTGGCTCCCTGTCTTTGTATTGTTTTGCTAGCATCTGTGGACTAACCAAAATGCCCCATTGTTTCTACGTAGCATATCTATGGGATATGAGGTTTAGTCTATCATTTCACCATAGTTTTGGTTCTTACTATTGTTTCAACCTCATTAGTTGTAATCTTAAGCACCCATCTCATAACCAAAACAGAAAATACAAAAAATAAAAAAAGGCACAAACTTAAACCATCATCCAAGACATCTAAACAGAAAAATACAACAAATAAAAAAAGACACAAACTTAAGCCATCATTGAAAACATCCTCATCCTCGAAACTACATCCTTGATAATTAAGATACTAGAGGGGAATGGTTCTGCTCAGTGAGAAGAGGAGAGAGAGAGCAGTGACAACAGCTTTAAAGGATGAGAGCAGTGACAATAGCTTTAGCCGTGGCCTGAGCTTGGGCCTAAGCTTAAGCCTGAGCTTGGGTCTCAACAACTGAGGTGGCTACAACGGCCTCCACTTTCTTCTGCACAAATACTATCTTCAAGTCCGAGAGAGCCATCTCCTTGACAAAATTTTTGACCTTTTTAACGTCATCCCCATCCTTATCATTCAAGTCGCCGTATCTTTTGACGCACTGAATGATAGTTTTGGTTCTTACTATAGTTTGAACCTCATCGTTTGTAATCTTAAGCACCCATCTCATAACCAAAATAGATACAAGAAATAAAAAAAGACACAAACTTAAGCCATCATCCAAGACATTCAAATAGAAAAATACAAGAAATAAAAAAAACACAAACTTAAGCCATCATCGAAGACATCCCCATCCTCGAAACTTCATCCTTGATAATTAAGTCACTAGAAGGGGCTAGTTCTACCCAGTGAGAAGAGGACCGAGAACAGTGACAACAGCTTTATAGGACTAGAGCAATGACAATAGCTTTAGTCATGGTCTCAACTTGTGCCTAAGCTTAGACCTGAGCTTAGGTCTCAACAACTGAGGTGGCTACAACGGTCTCCACTTTCTTTTACACAACTACTATCGTCAAGTCCGAGAAAGCCATCTCCATGACAAAGTTTTTCTCCTTTTTAACATCATCTGCATCCTTATCATTCAAGTCGTCGTACTTTTTGACGCACTGAGCATCACAGATGAGTCCAGACCAGGCCAGAGCCCAGTACAGAACCACATCGATGGCCAAAAGACCCAAGACAATGATGCCGCACACTCCAGTTTCGAGCCACTTTTCACTCTTCTCCTCCTCCTTCAAAAATCTGTTGGAGGAGGTTGCGGTCGTGAAAGGTATGACGACGATGACTGATGCATGGGAAAACCGGTGAGATGATGATAACTAGAACAACATCATATCTAAAGACAGGAGAAGAGATAAAGAGAGAAAAACTCAATTTTTATTGATAACAATTTTTCATAAACAAAGTCTAAATACTTGTTACATAAGTGCTCCTATTTAAAGAGCTAGTCATACTACCTAGTAAATTCTAATACATTTTTAAACCACACTTTGTCTTCTAATACAATCTTCTAGAACACCACTTTCCAACCCTCAATTTACATCATATTAAGCCTCCCAACACATTTAAAAACACAAATAAATAACATAATTTAAAATATAATAATTTTCAAGAGACTCTTTGAAATTACAAATAGGTTAAATGAATTAACCCCCACTTACACTACATCAGTGACGACGAGAAAAAGTGGACGAAGCACTGTAAAGACGGTCATTATGGGAAAGTGAGAGATAGAGACATGTGGTTTTGGATTTCTCGAAAAGGGATGAGAGCTCTGTAATAGACTGGATAGTGGTGGGCAGTCATATAGTCACACAATTCATCTTATCGCATAATACCTTCTTATTTTTATCCTTCAATTTTTATTTTTATCCTTCAAAAGGTTCGTTTCGGACACAATATCTTTTCGAAATAGGAATGACAAGTTCTTCAAGATTTGTCAAATTTAGGCCAAAAGATATCGTTTATTAATATGATTCCATATTCTTTGTATTTTAGGTTTTCTAATTTATTTTGAATTTTATTTTCTTTTAACTCATGAGCTTAGCTTGGTTTATTTGCTTGTATATAATGATGATTAGTCAGTTGTAGTCATTATTTTTGATATTTTATAAAACCTTTGTGTGTATCTCAATTTCTGATGGATCAGTTCTTTCTCGTGGATTCAGGAAAACCTAGTCTTGTGGATTTAAGGTTGCCGTTGGTGGACGTTATCTCACTTGGATTTTGACGCTTGATGGAGCCGTATACTATTGTGTTCACGTATCCCGCATCAGTTGATCCGTTAGTGGGGGATGGTTGGTACAAGTGAAACTTGGTGCACCCAAGATGCTCTTCATAATATGTGATTCTAGTCAAGAGTCTAGTTATTTGTAACACTACACTTGAATGCTCTTAATTGGGAAACGAATTACCTTTGTGTCAATTAAAGTAACCAACTAACATACCACGACTACCATTTGAAACCTCAAACACCGTCTACTGCAACTTGACTCTTGCCACTTAAGTGACTTGACCCCCAAAACTAGCTTATCCGAACTCCTCAATTCCCAAATAATTCTCTTCAAGCTCTGAAAACACACACAGGGCAAGAGCCATAAGCTTTGCTTCATCAACCTCAAGCGCGCGCCTCTACCTTGACTTCAAAACTTACATCACATTATCTCTCTCTCTCTCTCTCAATTGTAGTAGGTATTATATTTTGTCTTATGAAGTCATTTTTAGTTGATTATCAAAAACAGATCTATTGACTTTACAAATTTCAAATTGAATAGTTCTTATAGCCGGGAAATGCTGAATGTGTCACATTCAGCCATGTGTCGAGTTCTCCTTCCTATCATTAACTTAAATAATAATAATAATAATAATAAAAACTGTGTTTCAATTTCTTTTTTTTTCCATCCATACTCTTTATCCTGCATTATCTGTAATAGATGATATGCTCGAGCTAGCTCCACAAAGTAATTAATGCAGACATTCAAATGAGAAAATAGAGGAGGCATTGGCCAGTGGCCACCCATAACCCGTAATAACTCATTTCCAATAGATCATGAGATAAAAAAGGGCCTTAATTGTGGTTTTTATTCTTCAGTGTGCAAGTTTGGCTACCAGTTCCACTGGTTTCCCCTTCAACTGGAATGTCAGAATCAGTCAAAGTCTCATCATAAGGCGACATCCTACTGCTTGATTCTGGGGCTGTTTCGTTCACCTCTTGCACGTCTTGCTCATATATCAGGCGGACTCCATACTCCACCTTTAAACCCGGCCCTCTGGTTTCAAATAAGAACTCAAGCTGACTGCCACTGAGATGCAGAGAATAGCCACAGGTGATATTGACGCAACCTTGCAAAACTCTTCACTAAAGCGAAATGCAGGCTGTATGCTCCTAAATCTCTTCCATTGAGCTTCAGGCAACATACAAGTCTTGGATTGACAGATTAAGCGAATCAACTTGATGATGCTCGTGGAGTACAAAAACAGCACACAGCAAATCCCTTTCCTAAAGGTCACCGAGCCCCCTCTATTATTTCATAGAAACTTCCAACTATTAATAAAAATAAAATTTGGTCATCAAATGAACACCTAACACTTCTATGGCTGCACCACTCCGGAATATTACTTCCAGGAATCACAATTGAAAGCAGTCCAATGCCAGAAGGAAGATTCAAGTCTTCGTAAATGATTCGACGTGGATTTGAGGAGATCCGTATTCTTAAGGTTCCTATTCCTCTCTCTAACTCGATCTCTATGTAGCATGCACTTGCGCTTAATATAATTCAACTAGTTTTTGTGCCCGCGCATTGCTGCAGGGAACAACAAGTGTTGATTCTCATTAATCAAAAGATCAATGCAAAAAGAGCATCAGATTTAAACTTTTGATGCTTACAAAGAAAATATTCAGTGCTATGTATTTTCCTTCTCTAATTTCATGGTTTCATGTTTGAATCCGTCATTGCTATGCTTTCCCCTCTTTGAACTGTAAAAACAATTATTGTTAGATATTCTTTAGGATACTGTATTTGCATCTTGTAATTGCAATTACAGATTTGTCTTACTGAATGATAGGCTAAAACATATACAAGTAATGAAATTGAAGTCAATGTGTTCACTGAATTCAATAAGGGGGTCTTTAGGTTTGGGGGAAACTTCTTGAGAGAACACAATGAGATTAGATTAGATTGGATGGGCATATAAGCACAAAACTAAGAAGAAATAGCACACTGAAGTGTGAACTAGGAGAATTAAAGATAACAACCAAAGTTGTTTAAGCTGAAGCAAGTTCATACCAGTCGATCCCGAAACATTTTTCTCGCTTCTTGAATTCAACAAATTGCCAGCTTCTTGATCGATGCTATTACCAACTGCAGCTGCACACATCTCAGATAGTAATGATTCCCAATCAGAATACTATTGTATCAAATTTTCCTGTTTTATACAACAAAATAGAGAGAACTTTGGCCAAACATCAAAAGTGTCAGTGATGTTAAAAATAAATGTTAATTGAAATGTTTCAGGATTCATGAAGACTTTACAAATGTGTCACCTATTAAAATTTCTGGATGATGCAATGAAATAATGTCTCTTAACTGATAGACCATAAAATCATTCCTTCAAAGAAAATCTAATTATAGGGAAAATAAATGAATGATGATGTATCAATTGCAAGACCAAATGACTGAAGTTGTAGATACATTACACACAATACAATGAAGTACTGCATTTCAACAATGAGTTTATTGATGACTATCTCATGGAAATATGCACCAGAGAATATATTTTATAGAAGCTTGACAAAAGAACCCATATCTGTCCTTATATAAACAAATATGCTACTTAGTTATATTGAAACAGACAGCAAGAGAGCAGTACCCACTTTGAGGTCCCATTAAGTAGAAAGATATGGTTCCATTTTTCCCAAGTGAAACTGCAACTTTTGTATTACCCCAAAAATAACTTCTGCCATACTGAAATCCCTTAACCTGTACAAACCCTGACATAAAATCATATACATTAGGGTATAAGACAGATTTATTTTTTAAAGATAAAAATCGCAGAGAAACAAAGGCAGATTTCTGAAATTCATGTGTATCCTATGACCTATGCAACAACAGTTTTGGGACTAATAATCATAAGATGAAGAATGCAACAAATTACTCACCAACAAATTTAAGCAAGATAAAAATGTATAACAGATTTCTCATATTGCATAGAGTAACCTAGACCAAGTCATGAGAATAACAAAATTATTGAGTAACCTAGACCAAGTCATGAGAATAACAAAAAGTTAAGGACACCAATATATCAATTAGTGATAGCATAGAAATTAGAAAGAAATTAATTCACAGTTAATATGAACCTTGGGCCATAATCCTTGATTGTTCATCCAATTGGAGTCAAATTGCATAGAGTCAGTGCTGTTGCTGTTCCATTGCAGCATTTCAATGTGTGTGATTTTAAGTAGTCCCAAATGCTGGGTTGTTGTTCTTCTGGTTTTCCCAAACTCAAGTCCAGTTGATGATATCCTCCTGCGTTATTACCAGAAGGTTGTGCACAAATACATATCAAATGAATTAATTACCAGCTGAGTTCACCTAACTCTCATACATGGTTGGATTAAAGTTAACAACGGATTATTTCCCATTCTACTTGGTTGCAGCTTTATCATAAGCATCAATTCTCACTCCAATCTTCTACTAATTGTTTTTCTTCTGCTCAGAAACGTATAAATTCATTATTACAAACATGTACCTTGCTGCATCGATCTCAGTATCAAATAATCCTAAATAGACGTACCTGTAAAATCAATCATTAAGCTTTGCAAGAGATTGCAAATGGATCACAGACACTTCCTCATTAGCATTTCATGTCATCTGACTGTCAATCTAGACAGTCAAAGAAATGCAGTCAAAATAGGGTCGAAACAAACCGGATAACAAAATGAGTGATAATTATTTACTTACTTTTTGCCTAAAAACTGGCCCATCCGAGCCTCTCAACTCCCACACTTATGCAAAGATACTCTATATTTTGAGCTACCTCTAGGGAACTGAGCACTTTGCTGGTGAAATACTTGCACACGTTCCTCTGTCAAATTGCTCATCTGTCCAGCAAGAAAGCAACATATTACAAAAGATTCAATATACTGCAGCTTTAATACAAAACTTGGCAGAATAATGTCTGGCAAATGATGTCATGCATATGGCAGTCAATGTAGGCAACTGATGCTTACATAGAGTTTATACGTAAGCAAAAATTAGTTTCCTTGTTAAGCTTGAATTGTAAATTATAATTACATATATGAAAAAGGGAAAAGAAAAAACTGATGACCAAGCTGCTTTCAATTTTTTTATGTTTTGACTGTGACCACATAATAAGCAATGTTTGGAGTTCATAGTATGTTGATTTATCTGAAGCATGATTCTCAGTATGTTGATTTATCTGAAGCATGATTGACTAACCTGCAATTAAGATCCTTTTGTTCTTTTGGCCGTTGATTCTGAATCTTTCAACTGTTTGCATTGATATTCATTGTACTTATTTTGGGCAAGATTGGCAAATTGACAATTCCGATCCTCTAGAAAAATGTGTAAGTTTTACCTGCGGAATGAAAACTAACTATTTAGAAAATTTAACAGTACCACTGGTTTCCCCTTCATAAATTTGCACAAATTTATAATGGCAACACAAATTTGCACAACATCTACAACATGTAAATGCCCTACAGTTCTTCAAGGGTGCAGGTTCTGCTACCAGTACCACTGGTTTCCCCTTCATATGCTTGATTGACTCATTCTTTGGTTTAACTCTTGCATATCTTGCTCATACATCAGATAAGCCCCGCACTCCTTCACCTTCATACCTGGCCCTCTGGTTTCAAATAAGAACTCAAGCTGACTGCAACTGTTCCACCAATCTGTACCAAACTACTTATCACGGGACACAGAAAATCCAAAGGTGATCAGACTCAAAATTGCTCGCTAAACCGATATGCATGCTGTTTGCCATATACTTCTAATTCTCTTCCATTGAGCTTCAGACAGCATACAAGATGATGGGTAGCCTCAAAAGTGTTGAACTGCTGGATATCAAGCTCATCAACCGGAAGGTGCTCATGGAGTACAAAAATACCACACAAGCCAAATCCCAAAAACCTACTCTTAACCCTATCTGGAAGTAGGTGCACAGCTAATGAGCTCCCAAATCTATCAAACCACTCAGGAATTCTATTTCCAGGAATTACAATTTGAAAAGTTTCCGTTGCACTAGAATTTCGCTGTAACGAAATATAGGTATTTAGTTTAATTGATCTAATATGAGCAAAAACACAAAGTGAGAGTGAGAGAGAGCGGTAGTATATACTCAGCATCTGAAATGCTATGATAGTGCTGCCCTGATAGTCATTTAGTTTGAAGCAATTGATGAAATTGAAATATGACTGCTCCAATTTATTGAAATTGGATACATCAAACAGTGTCTCCAGAGATGAACAACCATCTTCCCTCACATCCAATTTACTATTCGATGGAAGGCCTGACAACTCTTCAAGTGTCTTGCAATTCTCTAAGTTAAGAGGTAAATTCACCTCAGTTATGCATTCAATTTTTGTGTCAAGGTCAATATGATACCTAAACTTTAAACTCTATCAATGTGATATATGATCTTTTGTTATGATATCAATGAGATGTCTCTATCCACTTTCCGTAACGGCACCGTCAAATTAGTAACATGGCAAACGACTGTGGATAACCACTAATCCCTTAACTCTTGTGACAAGGCCAATATAATAGCCAAATTCTAAAACATGTCAATGTGATACCCATACTTAATTTCGCTATCAATGTGAGGCCGGAGGAATTACATCACCATCAGTTTAGTCAAGTGACGCGCACGTGACCCAAAAAAGGGCAGTATGATATTTCGTCTCACAAGCTCACACACGCAAGGTCAACTAACTTTCTTCTTGATCTTTATTATCACCATTTTTATCATCTATATCAATCCACTTTTCATTGCCATAGTGAATTGCTCGACTCCGAAATATCAACAATGTTGAAAATTGAGGCTTTGCAATTAGAGCCAAATGAAGTCGTGGTTATGGCCAGAGAAGAAGTCCTCATCGAGGGTTCTAGCGCGGTGAGGTGGAGGAAGGGACGACGAGGGCGGAGAGTGACGAGACAAGGAAACTTTGTCGAGGATCGAGATTTGAGGTTTAATTCGATGAGAATTGAATTAGAGGTTCTATTTCTCGATCAGTTATCAATTCAGACTTTTGGATTTATTTGGTAGTTTGATTTATTTTGGAAGATGTAAGATTGGAGAGGAAGATGGTTGGGAGGGATATCCAGGAGTTTTTAGCGACATATAATCTTGTTTTGAGGTGTTTCAATCGTTATTGGGAGATGAGAGGAAGATGTAGGAGTGGAGAGGAAGATGGTTGGGGGATGTCCAGAAGTGTTTTGTTTGGGTTGCAGGTAAGGGTTTGCCATTTTCAGGAGAGGTTATGCCGAAATTTCAGTGTAATTATAACTCTCCCTTGAGGTGGAGAAGAAGATGGTTGGGGGATGTCCAGAAGTGTTTTGTTTGGGTTGCAGGTAAGGGTTTGCCATTTTCAAGGGAGGTTATGCCGAAATTTCAGTGTAACTCTCTCTTGAGGTGGCCTCCGTAAGACTTACTTCAGGTTTTATGAAAAAATTCGGGGTGGGTTCTAACAGTTGGTCTTCATCCACATCATCGGAGATGCAATCGAGGATGACTGAAAGTTGTCATCCACATCGTATTTGATATCCAGATTGGCGACTTCGATTTTCTGACCAGACTTTGGGGCTTCGATTTGCAGAGAGAGAGAAGGGAAGAAAAGAGAGGCAGAGATTGATTTCGTACAGGTAGAGAATGAGTGTGAAGTTGGGCCAAGGATATTTTCGGTACGAGAGAAAAAATGAGCTAGCGTGTCTAAGTTTAAAGTGAAGTTGTATGGACAAAAATGTTGGAATGACCTTATGAGGGAGAAAATGTTAAAAAGATGACTTTCATGACATTATCTATAAAAAAATGCTTATGAATAAAGGCAGATTATCCTCATTGATTATTTGATAATCTTGAACGAGTTAAAGAGGCATATACGAAAGTTACACAAGCCTGAAACACATTCATATACAATTAAATATAAGAACAGTAAAGAGGCCGATCTGACCTTTTATATTGGTGCAGTATAGCAGTTTCACTCATCAAAATATCCAATGACCAACTTGCAAAGGACATCGATCAAGATTGTTGACATCAATTCAGAGGGCAAAAGCAGAAAACATAGCAATACTTGCTTACATACCACGCAAACAGACGCACTGATCTACCAAGAAATTTAAGGGCAGTTACACCAGGGTCCATGATCTGATGAGTAAGCTATTTACCTTCATTTAAGCTACTATACATATATATATCATCACCACCTTCTACAGCTTTCACCAAGTGAAATAAGTCAAATTAAGCCACCATCTGTATAGTCTCTTCCTTATCCTGCTTGAGCATACCAAAATCCACAGCAAGGCAATGACCGCACTTCAAAATTGAACATCAGACTAGCCCAATTACTTACAAACTGGAAAGTCAAATAAAGATTCCCTTGGCAGACTAGTTCCTCAGATTATGATGAGCACCTTTTGCTTTTTCTTTTTTCTTCTTGGTTTAATAGCTAAATACTTGACATCAAAGAGAGCTACAACTGTTTTCTGGTAAAGATCTACTCTACACCACAGCCTTTCTAGCCTCCTCGTCAGCTTCTATTCTTCTTGCTCTTCCCTTAGTTTGGTCTTTCTCTTCTAATAATAAGATATTCCCCTCAATAAAGGTTATTCGATGATGTAGTATGATCCAATTTTAATGCTTTTTCTTAATTTCAGGTGCATATAATATTTGGAGAAGCCAAGCCTTTAGAACTAACGATATGGATACCAGCCATGGAAATTTTGTCCTCCTTCAGAGGTGTTAGCGTGTTGCAAATGCAGATAAGAAGCTTGATAATTTCTTGTACTCATTCATGTCATGTTGGCAAGGTATATTCCTTTGTTACTGCCTACCAGTAATCATAGCAAGAACATATGCCATCTTTGAAGTGGTGGAACCGGTTTGAGTCTCTCACAACTATATCCTTTTGAAGCAGATACGATGCTAACTTCATGAAGTTATGGCAATCCACACATACTCTGATATTCTTCATTATTTTTATAGCAGTCCTACCACAGTGTAAACTGCTTTCATTCATAATAGCAAACATTAAAGCTAGCTTCTCACTATGATGGTACAACTGCTCCTCCTTGTGCTCCTCTTCCACATCATGCAAGCATGAGCTTGTATCTGGAACATAACCAATTTCTCTCAACTGTCCAACCAGTTCTTTTAGTTTTCTGCTTATAAGATTCCTTTCTGGATGGCGCCGGCCTCCAGAAGAGAACACATGCACCTGATTTCCGATCTCAATCCAGCTTAAACCAGGTTCCTTTTTCACTCTAGACCCTTTCATTTCCTTCCTGATTAAGCCTGCTTCACCAAACTCACCATCGGAGCTATATATGTTTGACATTTGTACATAAACTAATGAACCCTCTGGAGCCAACTTCTTCAATCTATCAGCTGCTAACTTGGCCAACTGTGTATGTCCATGCTTCCTACATGAACCGAGGAGGGCACTCCAAACTACAGAATCGGGCTCCATGGGCATTCTACTTACAAGCTTCTCAGCCTCACAAACTCGTCCAGCTCGACCAAGAATGTCAACCATGCAGGCATAATGATCACATAGAGGCACAATGCCATATCTTTCAAACATGGAGTCAAATATTCTGGTCCCTTCTTCTACCAGTCCTGCATGGCTACAAGCACAGAGGAGAGAAACTAAGGTAGCAGAATCAGGTTTGACGTCCATTTGTGAAAATAGCTGCAGTGCCTCTGCAGCTTGTCCATACAAAGCATAAGCCTTGAGCATAGTGTTCCACGAAACAACATCGCTAACCTCAATTCCATCAAAAACTTGCTGAGACAAGGAAATGGAGCCACAGCGAGCATAGGCATGGATCAAAGCATTTGCAAGGACTGTGTCACCCCCAAACCCAGCTTTGATCACTTGAGAATGAACTGCCGAGGCATGGCACTCGGTTGCAAGGCTTGCATAAGCTTTTAAAACAATAGAGAAGGTATACCTGTCTGGATTTAAATTCTCCCTGCGTAATTGACGAAAAAGACAGATTACATCTTCAGGGTTCCGATGGGATAATATTGTCATAATGCCTGTCCACGCAACAATATCCCGACGACAGCTTGTCTCAGAGAAAAGCCTGTAACAGTCAGCAACATACCCTCCAAGATCCGAATAAGCTTTAACTAACACGGTGACCACTTCAATCCCCAATATAAATCCGGTCTTGATAACCAGACAATGCAGTTGGTAACAAAACTTAGCAACCACTATATAATCAATGCCATTTACTCGGTTCAAGGAAGAAAACACGCTGAGAAGCGTGGCGCGGTCAAACTCAAGTCCATCAAGGTGCATTTGCACAAAGAGAAGAATAGCTTGAGCTCCAAGTCCACGACACTGAAACCCCGCAATCATGGAGTTCCAGGATATAAGGTTCCTTGATTCCATGGCTGTAAACACCTTCCATGCATCATCCTCTCGACTAACATCACACACGCCTCCCTTGCTGTACATAGTAATGAGAGCATTGGCAACGTAAGTAGAAGCATCTAAAGACATTTTCAAAGCGAGAGCATGCACCTGCCGGCCACGAAGAGTTTCAGCGGCGCACGAACTGAGCACGCTGGCAAATGCGAACTCATTCGGGAGGTGATGCGCCAACATGGCAGCGAATAAACGAAAGCAACTCTCAGCTAGGCCACGCTGCGCGTATCCGGAAACGAGAGCGGTCCAGGTGACGAGGTTTCTCTGAGGCATTTCGTCGAACAGGTGGCGGGCGTGGTCTAAGTCGCCGAATTTGGAGTACATGTTGATGAGGTGGTTGGAGACGAAGAGGTCAGGAGGGATGGTTTGGTTGTGGGAAAGCATGTAATGGTGAAGAGAGAGGCCCTGTTGGAGGGAGTGGTGGCGAGCACACGCGTGGAAGAGAGTGGCGTAGGTTTGGTGGCAGTGGACGAGAGACGGTGGCGGTTGGAGAGTGTAGAAGAGTGTGAGTGCTTGATTGAGTTGGCCGCGCGTGGCGAGGGCCTCTACTTGCCCGAGAATGGTTTGCAGGTTGACGCTGGGATGGTTGATTGAGGTGAAGGTTCTACTTGTACAATACGCGCGAGCATATAGCCGTAGTAGCATCACGCCTAGTTCAACTTCTCTTTTCTCTTTTTATAAATGGTGCCAGGCCACTTGGTTTTGGCGCCAACCCAAATTGCCATGCATAGGTTGTTTCTCTCTGGAAGTCGCAACCGTAGCAAAAGCAGGGGTAATATGACTCTCTGCAGGGGTAAAGGCAAAGGTAAAGCTAAGGCTGGCTCGAACAACAAACAACAGGTGATGACGCAAACGAGGCTCAAACTTGTGGCTTAAATATTTAAAATATTCTTGATATTTTCTTAATTTTTTTATTTTTTATGAACATTAATATTAATTTTTATATATTTTTAATATTTAATATTTAATCTATTTTTAGTTAAATATATAATTTTTATATAAATTTTAGAAAAATTTCTATCGACATTCAATAATTTCTTGATATATCTATCGAAATGTTTATTTTTTCGAACTACCGAAATTTTCATGATTGTCGATATTTTAATCTTTGATTTCATCACAACATTATCTAAGAAGAGAATCTTTACGAAGTTCAAATTCAAAGGGCTGAGCAGATTCATTTCTCTCGATATGAAAACCCAAGAAATCCAAATCCCCCCTCTGTCCAAGTAGGGTCGAGGAGCTTACTCAACAAGACATGGAAGATGACTGTGGTGGCTAGCCTGGGGACCCACAAATCATCCATGAAGCTAATTTCTTGGAACTGTCAGGGAATTGGATCCCCTCAGACAACTCAAACTCTTTCTAGATTGTGCAAGAATCAATCTTCTCATATCCTATTTCTCATGGAAACTAGAAATCCCGAAGAAAGAGTCAAAACTGGAAAGAAAAGCTCAAGTTTCATGATCATTTCGTGGTCAACTCGGGCAGAACCAGAGGACTAGTGCTCAAGTTTCTATCTCGGTTGTCGATTTTTCCCAAAACTATATCGACACGGGTTGTATCTTTTCTTTCCAAAGACTTTGTTTGTCAAATTACTTTTATGTATGGAAATCCTCATGAAAATGAAAATAAAGCCTTTTGGCGTTTGATGTACTCCCAATTTGATCCTCGGTATGTGTCTTGGCTCTGTGTTGGTGACTTCAATGAAATTCAATGGTCATATGAAAAATGGGGAGGAGTCCTTCCAGACATTTGGAGAATCAAGCTGTTCCAAAGCTTCATCACCAAAGCTCAACTCAAAAACTTAAACTTTCAAGGTCCATACTTCACATGGTTCTCTTTCCATAACAATAGAGTGTACATCAAGGAAAGACTGGACAAAGGTTTGGCAAATATGCTATGGTGTAGAGAGAAACCAAAAATCCAAGTCTTCCGTCTTCCAAAAATAGACTTAGATCACATACCAATTCTGGTGAACACCAAGCCATCAGAATCAAAGGGTAAACCTCTATTCAGATATAAACATTATTGAAATGAGCATATTGATTCTACCACTGTAATTAAAGGTGTATGGAAGTACAAGTATTATCCACTCCAATGCAGAATCTCATCTCCAATTTAAATGCCTCAACTCAAACTTTGAAGAATTGGAGCAAAAAAGCTTTACCAACATCTCATGCTCAAGTAAGACCTCTAATTCAAGACAATGAAGCCCTTTTTGATTCAAATGATGCATATACATTCAACGAGGTAAAAGATATCTCTGAATCAATATATGACTTGTGGAAGAGGGATGATATATACTGGCACCAGCGTTCAAGAATAAATTGGCTTGGTCATGGTGATCGAAACTCAAAATTCTTCGACTAGATGACTCTCCAAAGAAGGTGTTACAACAAAATCTTGAGGCTAAAAAATGATTCGAACTCCTGGTTGAATGAAGAAAAAGATATTGAAAAAACCCTCTTGATTTATTTCAAAAATTTGTTCAAGTCTACTGGACTACAACAATGGGAAGCGGTTTTGGATTTTGTGGAGCCTCTAGTAATTCAAGATATGAACAAATATTTAGAGGCCCCGATAACAATGGAAGAAGTGAAGTTTGCAGTCTTCGATCTAGCTAGGGCTCTGAAAGCTTCGGATCCCGACAGCTTCTCAAGAACTTTTTACCAACATCATTGGGAAACAGTTCAACAGATAATTCACCAATATGCCCTCCATCAAACTTCATCCAATATCCTCAACACCCTGAATCAGACTCACATCGCCCCATCCTAAAAATCAATAATCCCTTTGAGGCAGTCAATTTCAGGACAATTGCTCTTTACGATTTCTCTTATAAAATCTTTGCCAAGATCATAGCAATTGCCTCAAAGTGTAAATGCCAGAGTTGATTACCTTAAATCAATCGGTCTTTGTCAATGACATACTTATCCATGACAACATAATGATAGCGCATGAGGTGTACCATCACCTCAAGCTTCAAAAATCAAAAGGCGAAGATGTTTTTGGCCTAAAGCTTGACATGAGTAAATCTCTCAACATATATATCATCCAAATGGAACAATCCTTGAAGCAATGAAAGGTGCTTCTCCTTCTTGGTTATGGAGTAGTCTGCAAGTAGAAAAAAGATCTTATCAATTCAGGATCCTGCTGGAAAATAGGCAATGGAAATTCAGTAAATTTATGGGCTGATTCATGGATCTCAAATCTCATCCTCATGCCTCTTGATAAGGAAAAAGGGTACATGTCGACAAAAGTGAGCTCGCTGATTGACTGGCAATCAAGCTCATGAAATTTGTCACACATCCAGAATGAAATCTGTGGAGAGACAAAAACCAGGTTCAAGTCTATCCTCATCGATCATTAACAATCAGTTCCCAAATAAGTTGATTTGACTGTACACAAAGATTGTGTTTATTCTGTGAAGTTTGGGTATCATCTTCTAATTTCTAGAAAAAATCTGACTTTGAACTCGCATCCAAATCATTCTTACTCCCCTTCTCTAAATTTTTGGGGATGGCTTCAAAAAATCAAAACTCTTCCAAAGATCAAAGTGTTTCACTGGAAAGCAATCCACAATTTCCTCCCAACAAAAGATGCTCTCCACAAGAGACATATAGCAAGAAGTCCAATTTTCTGAAATAATTGAGCATATGTTGTTTTCCTGTTCTTGGGTCAAAGCAGCGTGGTTTGCTCACTCTTTTGGGTACCAAGTACCTCTCCAATCTATCTCATCTCTCTTTTGGTGGATAGAGAATGTCCAACTTCTTCAAGCTCACAGAGATTTCTATACTCAAGCTACCTTTATTTTTTGGTCTATCTGAATTAATCGTTGCAAGTATGTGTTTAATCACTCAAATCCAGACCCAATCAAGACTGCTCAGAATGCCCACTCAAAGGCTCAAGAATTCATTTAAGCAACTAACATACCTTATTGAACCTCTCATAGTGATCAAAGCCAGCAATCCATCTCTGATTTGAACAATACTTCCAACAATCGGAACCTATCATAGTGATCAAAGCCAGCTCCTTTCTCCTCCTAACTATCTTAAAATCAATTCAGATGCAGCCAATCGGAGCTACCGCGGTCAGAGTAAGAGATCACATGGGCTCTGTCATCACTAGTCACTCCACAACTTGCTACGCTAGCTTAGCCCTTGCAGCATAATTCATGGCGATTTGCGAAGGTCTATCTCTGATTTCCAACCTCCCTTCGGGTCCTATTTATCTTTGCCTCGGACTTCAAGATCGCTGTTAAAGTTCTCAGATCGAATTTTCCTCCAAAAGATTGGAAAGTTGCCAATCTCTTTGCTCAAGCCCGGTATCTATCTTCAACCCGACAAATCAGCTGGATATGTACCAGGAGGAAGGCAAACCATGATGCAGATCATATTGCTACCCTTGCCTTAAGCAACTCTTGTCCAAATAACTAGATTGCGAATCCACTCATCTCTCTCATGAATGTGCTAGTTTCAGATGGTTTAGCTTGCCCTCTGTAAATCAGTTTTCTGTTTCGGTATCCCATCTTGGCCTTTTTCGCCTCACTTTAAAAATAAATCAATTTTTTATTTATTTTTATTTTAAAAATAAAACACATGAAAGGTTTCGTCTTTTTCGCCTCAAGACTTTTGTAATGCAAGTCTCTTACAAAACACCTCGTCTCATAAGGGGGAATTTGATTTACACCCCATTTCTGTTTCAATAGGTACCTGATTTTATAGATAAATTAATAATATAGTGCATTTCATTTTAGCAGAAATTACATGTTGCCACTATTTAAATTTGATTAGTTAACTATTTAAATTTAATTATCTTTCAAAAGCCTTGAAATAGGTTTTTTATGATTAAGACAAATTTCCTTTAAATAGGTATTATTGCTAGAATTAAGATATTTTTCAAAAGAGATTTTTTAGTGTTATGGGAGGATTCAAATCAAATTTTGACACATATTTTATTAACTAAATATTATTTAAATTGTTTTGCCAAAGACCATTTCAGTTTTCTTGATGCTTTTCTAATCCATATTTCCTAACCCCTAAACCCTAATCTCTAACCCAAAACCCATCATTCTATCTATTTGAAACCTAACTTAAAGGTAGAAGTTTAAATTCTTAACCTAGCTAATAGGTTTTTTTTTTAATTACAACACGTTGAATCTAAAGAATATACATGTTTAATATACCTGATCGTTAGATTTTCTAATATATATACCTATGATTCCTTAAAAGAAAATGTATTATACCTCTTATAGTGGATTAATATGACAATATACTTAAAAGAAGAAGAAAGAAAAATTATTTTAAGAAAACATGTATGAACTTTTTATACATCAGAAGGGTAAATTAGACATATTAAAAAACAAACAAAAATAATAATAAAAGCTTTTGGATGTAAAATAAAAGTAAACATACAGGTGAGTGCATATTAATATAGACTTGATAATTTAGGTTTTTATCTAATTTCCTCTTAAAACATTGCTATTAATCAATCGTTTTGATGAGATAAATAAAGCTTATTACATCCCAGGAACGAAGCTTATTGCATAAATTTTTCTTCAGTTCTTATCACAGTCATGAATTCCCTCCTAGGAATCTTGTCATTATTTCACGTAGACGATCCATTTGCAAGGGTTTGCTCAGATAGTCATCCACGCCGGCCTCCGACATCCTTTTTGCTTCCTCGCCTGGTGTATGACCTATTAATGCAATGATCGGAATGGGAACATTATAAGATTTCTCCACTTCCCTTATCTGCCTTGTTGAATCACATCCATCCTTAACTTTGTTGTTCATTTCAACAACAAAGTTACACGAGAACATACTAACAAAAACACCCTAGCTGGTTGAGTATTAAGTTTAGTTCATTACCTGATAGTCCATTAGTACAAAATTATATTCATGTTTCATGTGTTTCTATGTCCCATAGGTGAGTTTTTTTATGTAGAGCCAATATCATGACAATGCATGGATCGGTGAAGATGAGATATCAGATTCATCATCAGTATGCAACCTATATCTAGATGAACTAGGATCTTGAACATGGAATGTGTCCCCTGCTGATCTGTTTGGCAATGCCCCTCCATACTCTGGAAGTACCATGAAGTGCCCTTTTTATGATAACATCATCCGGATCAAGGCCACCCAAGTCCATTGATCTATGAGACGGCGGATTTTCTAACCAAACGGTCCTGCAACAAGAGTTTTGAAGTCCTCTTTTGAACTCAGTTACAATCCTACATAGTTCTGGATATGGTCCAGCCGTAGTATCTATCACTAGTAATATAGAGACGGATGCACCGTGAAGATTGGCAGTCCTCTTCTTAAATAGAGAGCACATGTTGTTGTTCCATCTATAGCACTCATTAACTCCTTTGTTCTATTACCGGAGCATGATGTAGATTTGCTCAAGCTGCAATCCTGCAGACCTGGATGATATATTCCTGATGAAGATGAACTAGGGTATTGTGGAGTATGGTAACACTTCATCTTCATGTGTTTGATTTTCTTGAGTATGAGCTAGTTGATCCCATTGTTCTACCACTGATACCTTTATCCCAAAGCAGCTCTTCAAGAACTGGTATAATATTCTCCGCCGCTCTTCATTCTTAATCAGTAGTACAACAATGGACTCCTCTACCTTAGAACTACTAGGGGTGCCGCGGAATACATTCAACATAGGACTTCCAACTGGTGTGAGATTTGGACTATGAATTATGACAATCATCACAATCAGGAGGACGATTGCCAATCTGCAATCCTTTTCAACAAGGCTGATTAACTCACTGTCCGAAAGCGCAATACATGAACCTGAAACTCGATCAGAAAGTAGTATATCATTAATAACTTATATGTAGCTGGCATCAGTCTAAACATAAGATTTTCAGGTTTGTACGTACATTATGCTCAACATGTTTGATGACACTGATTAATAAACCAGAAAGTACCACTACCACCAAGCCAGATACCTGCATGTATAGAGCAGTTGGAGTTAATTCTCACGATTAAACACATTCATGTAAATCATAGCGATAAAATGGCGAAGAATAGCAAGGAACCAAGAGGAGAAGAGTTACCAACAAGGCAAAGAAAACACGCCGCATTTGCAGTGTCAAAAGGGGGAGCTTCATTTGTTTAATTAGTAGAATCTACACGGTGTAGATAACTCAGAAGTGAGAACAATATCCTCCAAACCTAACTAAGAACATTGATAAAGGAAACAATATATATTCGAAAAAGAAAATTATCCATTGGAACCATTACCTTAAATCAATCCCTTTCAAGCACTTGCCTTGTGCTCGTTTCCTTTCCTGTGAGCAAAGCTAAGGTCGCAGTAGGGCAATTCCAATATGCTGTTCAGATAATGCAGAGACCTCATATTGAGGTTTATACAGGGTTCTAGGTTAATGCTGAGGGAATTAATTTACATTAAATCACTTTTGAACATTTCCCTCCATAAGTTTTTCCTTCTCAATTTGGGTCATGCAACCCCAATTAAAGTTCCTTTTGCAGACTAAAATTATTTAAAGGATTTCTTTTGCTCTTCTTATTGATACACTACCATAATTTATTCTTGATAATTACTCCGAAATTTACTGATTGAACATTTAGAGATATTACTTCTGTAGTCTGAGATATGCAAATCAACATCCAACCATTTCACATTCTTCAAGTTTCAATAGTGAAAACCTAAAGTAAACTGATCAAAGTTCAACTCTGACCCATAAGGCCATAACTACAATAGAGCCAAGGACTTCAGCAAAAGATGGTAAATACAGTGAAATATGAACTCATCCAAATATTTCTTGAGTTATACCATAGGATCGTCCCAACAGCTCCGGCAAGTTGACAATTAATCTGCAGTAGCCTCTAGCTCATCAGCTTCCACAGTTGGCATCGGATAATCAGCACCCTCCAGCCACAGGACAATGCAATTGACATGATAATGGTGTTTGCAGGGCAAACAAGTGAACAGTTGTTCAACAGATTCTGCAAAATCGTCAAGACAGATTGCACAAGATTGAGTCTATCTGATTACAGCTTCTTCCAAACTATCAAGTTTTGATTTCTTCAAACCATGAATGAATGATCAAGTGGCAGGAGTGAGATTTGGCTTGTATGATGCAATGGGTTCTCTATAATCCCACCTCCTCTAATGATGAGATGATCGGAATATCTGAATCAATGACATTAGCATAGTCAGCAGTACCCATTAAGGACACAGTGATGTCGAATATGAATACAGAGAGCTTCTGAACGAGCTTGTCAATAATAGCTGGCGCTTCTTCTGGGATAGGCATAAGCAAAAGGTGCTAGGCCACAATTTGACTCAGGCGTTGGTGAGTGTCCAGAAATTCTTGTGCAGACACAAAGGTTACCAGGTCATCACTTTCATAATCATATGGAACCGAGTTTGCTTGTAGAGACCTACTATGACTGGAATGGTGCCCTCGCTTCTAAGTATGGTTCTTGCTAATGGTACTTGCACCACTGCGCGCTATAAAATATATGCCTTGCAGTAGTTGTGAGGGTGAAGGACTAAGATTCTCTCTTCAAAAGCGCTTTTGGAATTAGACTTGAGTAAATTCAGAGTACACGAGGATACTTTCACCAACTAGTAAACATGAATTACAGATCTTTTATAGCCCTAAATCAAAACACAGACCCTATTCTAACCAAATGCCGCATGCCAAGTAGAGCCATAAAACGTAAACACAGGGCTCTGAAACAAATTTGGAACAAAATGCAAACATAAACAGTGGCCTTCCACTGACCACTGGTAGGAGCAATATGATGTTGCAGAACAGCAGCACCAAGGGATCCGACCAAAGTCAGCCTTGTTGCAGCAGAATTAACATCTCACTTTGTGATAAACATGAAAGCTCTTTCAGAAGCACTGCTGAAAAGAAACAACTCCATTTCTTAAAGAAGCTTTCCCTCATAGATTTAAGAGACGGTATCTCTGAATACACAGCTGCAGCCACTCTCATCGGCGCCTACCCTTGTGCAATAGGCGCCTTTCTACCCACTTCATTAGTTACCGTTGCATCCAACATCTTGTCATGTTTATACAAAGTCTCCACATCAGGCAAATTGTTGAAGAATACACAAAAGGAATAAGCTTGCACTCTTGCAGTATTTTCTAAATGATGAATTACAAAAGTTTGGACATCTTCAGGACCAAGGACCATCCGAGCTTGGATGGCAGCCTCAAGAACAAAGGTATGTGCAAAACCACCAGTTGGGAGGATGTATCATTGTAGCAGGCTGACTACTGGAAGAGATAATCACTTGAAACATAGGATTTTCAAGGTAGATTACACTGCTCAACTTGTTTTTATGACAGTGATCAATAGAAAGTACTAAGTTTAGAAGTTGGAATTCGCTTCAAGAATTGACACAGCGGGCTTGGAATTCGCTTCAAGCAGAGTACAAGCAAGGATCCTACATATCACGACACCAACTAATAAACATGAATTACAAATATTTTCTAGCCGTAAATCAACCTACAGTAACAGAAATTCAACTCTCCAAACCCAACAATCCAAAAATTATAACAATGATAAAAGTTCATCAATAAGAAATATGAAAAAAAATCACCTGGAGATTCAGAAAATGTCCCCAGGGAGGTCTGTTCCAATCTTACAGACAGGAGCGGCTTGGTCAAGCACATCTTCTCCCTATACCGATCTAATTTGCAGCAGCCTCTGTTAATGGCTCACCGGCTTCCACAGTTGGCATTGGGCATCGGCACAAGGGGAAAATGTGATTGATTTCCAGCAACAGGACAATGCAGTTGACATGATAATGGTGTTTGCAGGGCAAAATAGTGATCAGTTCTTCACAGATTCTGCAAAATCCTTTAAACAGATGGCACAAGTTGGAGTCTGATCTCTAATAACAGCTGCTTCCAAACGAAGCCTTAATTTCTTCAAACCATGAATGAATGATCTAGTTGCAGGAGTGAGGTTTGCCTTATATGATGCAATGGATTCCTCTATAACGTCATCTCCTATAGAGAGATGGTAGGTTTGTCTTGCAATCCAATCAATGACATGATCATAGTCAGCACTACCCAATAAGGACATTCAAATATTAACACAATGATAGGCATATGACTGGGCACATCAGACACCATAGAAAGCTTATGAACGAGCTTCTCAATAATAGCTGGCACTTCTTCTGGGATAGCCATAAGCAAAAGTTTCTCAGCCACAATTTGACTCATGTTCACGAGTGTCGAGAAATTCTTCTGTAGCCACAAAGGTTAGCGGACCATCACTTTCATAGTCATCTGGACCATCAAACCAAAACCGAGTTTCCTTGTAGAGATCTACTATGACTGGAATGCAGCCCGCTCTTCTAGGCATGATTTTTCCTGTTGGTATTTGCACCACTGCACTATAAAATATATGCCTCCCTGCGGACATGATTGAAGATCTGATATTGAAGGTTCAAGAAAACAATTTGGATTGTTCAGGGTTTAAATAATTTATGTCACTTGACTAACTTGCAGTAGTTTTGAGGGTGAAGGACTAACAGTCTCTCTTCTATACGGATTAGGAAAAGCACTAATGAAGATAATATAATATGTTAAAACTGTTACTCTGGTACTCCAAAATCAAAAGGGCTCTGTTTCTATAACTGAGAAAACGCTTTCGGAATCAGACAAGCGATATCAAATAGAGTATAAGCTAGGATCAACACCAGCTAGTAAACATGAATTATGATTCTTTTCTAGCCCTAAATAAAAAAACAAAACAAAAAATAAAAGCAGAACCCTATTCTAACCAAATGCAGAGTTTTATCCGCATCTCCAAATGATAAAACATAAACGAATCGCTCTGAAGTAAATTTGGAACAGAAGGCAAGAGTCATGACATTTAATCTGAAATGTTTAAGCTTATAGATTTCCATGACGACCTAACTTGATATGAAATAAAGATAAGAAGGAAATAACTAAAATGCTTTCCTTTATCACGCAACAGAATAATTGATCATTGATAGATTCAAAGATGTACCATTGTAATAATATGACCAGTGACTGAACCACTAAAGTTAAAATAAGTATCCTTATACTGTTTATTATCCTACATAATAACATAGGTAATAACAGAAGTTTAGCATCACTCAACAACCACCTGTGATCAGATACACAGATACACATGCAATAAAATTCAACCCATATGATTTCAACCCCTTTCCACTATGCCATAAAGTAAAAGGCAGGAACAAAAACTCCTAGTCCACTTGTAAAAGAAAATACGAAGTCAACAATAAGCATTACTTGATATATATATATATATATATGTGTGTGTGTGTGTGTGTATAAGAATAGGACATAACCGAAATTGTATCCAAAATCCATTAGAATTAAACCAAACAAAGAGAATTTGAGTCCATCACTTGGTGTTGACTCTTTTGTTATTCAATCCTTCAGGACTTACATTTATAAAGTTACAGGCAGACCACCAGACGATGCATCGCATTTGGCCTTCAAGAACAGAACAGTCTGGAAAACAGGTAACTATGACAACCCTGCACGATATCAAGCAAAGGTACAACTTGGCATGCTTCCTCAACTGGACGGTCCTTCCATTGATTCAGTATAGCTTCAGAGATAGGAGCAATATGATGTTGCAGAACAGCCGCACCAAGGGGTCCGACCAAATTTAGCCTTGTTGCAGCAGAAATAACATCCCTCATTGTGATAAACATGAAAGCTCTTTGAGCAGTACTACTATCCAATCCAAGCAATCCACATATAAGCCCAAATATAGGAGCATGGTGAAAAGAAACAACTCCATTACTCAAAGAAGCTTCCCTCATAGATTTAAGAGATGGTATCTCCGAATACACAGCTGCAGCAACTCTCATCAGCGCAGACCCTTGCGCAATCGACGCCTTTCTACTCACTTCATTTGTTAGCATTGCATCCAATATCTTGTCATGTTTACGTAAACTCTCCAAATCAGGCGAGATTGTTGTAGAATACACAAAAGGAAGGAGTAAGCTTGCGGTATTCTCTAAATGATGAATTACAAAAGTTTGGAGATCTTCTGGACCAGAGACTATCCGAGCTTGGATTGCAGCCTCAAGACCAAAGGAATGTGCAAAACCACCAGTTGGGAGGATAGAATCAAGTAGTTGCCATTGGCCCCATTGTAAAAGGGAGTCAGATGAAACATGCTCCTTGCTTTCTTTTTGTATATCCATCCCACTTCAATCTAGAAAAAGGAACTACTCCCTGATACACAGTGGGAATGAGCAACAAACACATTCAATTATCTTCAAGAAGAAAAACCAATACTGGCAACACACCTAAATCATTTCGGATCTAAATTCAAATAGCAATCCATGAGCTCTAAAAACCATTCACCCATAATCCTGCTGTAATAGATTTCAACTGTTTGCATATTAAAGCTTCTTGACATGATATGAAACCAACCAAGCACATACATACATAAAGGATCACGGTTTCTGAAGCTTTGCCACTGAAATATGCATAAGCAGATTGAAAAGTGAGAACTGTACCTCTTTCTAAGCTGAAAGATTCAGACTTTGAACGTTTTCAAGAGCAGAGATTAGCCCAGAAGTGAAGAACAAATCTCAGAGCAATAGGGTTTTGCTGGTTGAGTCAGATGAAGATGCAGACACGGGAACCTAGAGAAACTGTGGTCAACTGAGGAAACCCAGAAGAGAGGAAACCATTAACATTTAACCATCGAGGAGAAAATGAAAGGAAACAAGTTAACTTTTCAGTTTTCACAGCAGACAAATACGACTGCGACTGTAAAAAGAACTGACCTTCCTGAAGGGTTTTGTTTTTGAATTTGGTGGAGTGAATTGAGACGCCGTCGGAGAGGACACGTGTCCGACGTCGGCAGCGGTTGTAGCTTAGGAGTGAAGACAATGAAGAGCAACAGCTAATGGGAACTGAGTCATTGAATGCATTCGTGTATGGAACAGGGTGGCAGGGACGCGTGCTCCCGACTAGATTTCCGCGGAGTTACAGCTCACTACTGACAAAATACCAAAGATTTATTTATTTATTGTCGACGTTCACAAACAAATTTCATAAATTTAAATTTTATTTTTTATTATAACAAATGAAATTACACGGAGCTAAATCGGCTAGCGTGTATTATGATCACAATTTATATTTGTAGTTCAAGAATTTGTTTTTGGCTATGAAAGTAAAACTAAGAGATATAATATTTACAAAAAGTTTATTTATAAAAGAAATGACTTGACATGTTTCGAATTTTTTTTATTAAGAACTAATGTATATCGTGTTCATAGTTGAAATATAAATCATTGTGATTGGTGAAGACAGTTGAGATAATTGTGAGCCGACTTTGGTGATACAAAGAACCATGTTGTTCATATACTCTATGATTTTCTTCCGTATATATAAAAAAAATCAAATGGCAGAGATAGAAAGAGATCTAGAATTGCTAACTTGAAAATATTTATTTCCTATTACTGGTCCCCCTAAATTAAAAACCAATTTCATAAATACATACCTTCCAATCCATAGTTTTTCATTTGTGCAGAATTTGCTAGCATGGCCTAACTCTCAAGTTAGAGTTACATCTACACAAAGAAAAGAGGTAACCATTTTCATCTGTTAATTACTCTATGATGCTTGCTTTTGTGTAGTAGTTGTAGCTAGTAACTGTCTAGGTTGTTCTTTAGTTTTCTTTCTGTTTAGTTGAGTTGAGTCTATAATTAGGATTCAAATTCTCTAGAATATTCCCAAATTCCCAATCTTGAAAAATGAAAATTCCTTCCCATCAATAGCAGTGTTTCACAATAAATTGTTGTTCTTTTGGAGAGGGACAAAACTTCCTCTATTTTGTTCAATTCAAAATCAAAACTTTAACCTCAACTTTTGACTCTCTGTAAGTTACAACAAGAGAAATACGCCAAAAAAAAGTTACAACAAGGGAAAGGGTAACTCTTTGAACACAGGTCTAGGGAAAGGGTAACTCTTTGAACACAGGTCTAGAGAGTAACAGAGAGAGATTTGAAATAAGAAACGGAGGAGAGAGAGTGATTCGGCGAAAGCGAAACCGTTACAAAAACAAGGGGAGAGAGAGAAGAAAAGAAAGCGACAGACAAGAGTGGTGAAGAGACGAGGAGATGATGAAGAACAAGACCACCTTGGTGTTCCTTATAAAAACCAAAAACGAGTCGACGTTTAAACCTCAACCCAACTCCAACGCGGACAATCTCCTTAAACTACGCCGTTTTAACGCTAATCTTGTCCTTGCCCTCTTCTACGATGACTTCGATTCCCTGATTTCCTCTTCTCTATTCATTTCAATACTCTGATTCATAAAGGTCTGCATATCTTCTTCTCTATAAAACCTCTTCCTTTTTTCCTTTTTTTTCTTTTTGAATTCGATCTGAATTTTGGGTATTGAATTATGGGATTGTTCACTCACCCTAAGATCTGCATACACTTATGAACATGTTTTGGTGTTTTCTTGTATTTGGTGGCATAAAGGTTCAACCTTTTTTCGTTTTTTTAAAGAATCCTTCTTTGAGTGGAATTTACAGCCAGAACCAAGCTGGCATGAATTGGGTTTGCTTCATGCTGCTTTTTATTTAAGTATAGTCAATGGGTTCTGTGAGTTTTACTGGTTTCATCATTAGCTTTGGTGAAAGTGCTTCCCTTTTTAAGAATCAAAGCTTGCTTTGCTTGAGTACTAAGGTAAATTTGGCTCCTTTTGAGGACACCAATCTCAACTGACTCAAATTGGATTCTTTTATTTGTCTTCTTTTCGATTCGTACTAAAAATGATCATCAAGTTTTTCTCTGCTCAGTCTTGATATTTAGCTTCCTTTTCAACTTAACTTTATGTTCCATCGAAGATACTTATATCATACATATAGATGAAACTGAAAGTTGTGTGAATATTTTGTTTATTGATTGATAGGAATGCCACTACTGCTTGCTTCATTGCCTTGGATTCGAAATTTAAACACAGGCATCGTGTCTTTATTTTACTTTTGTTTTGTTAGTTTAATCACTTTAATGATCTTATTCTTTTGGAGAGTAGAAGCCAAGTCAAGTCCATGTTTTGTTTCATACAGGGTACTGATTTCTCTATTTTTGCAGAAGTCAGCAGTGGATTGGATTGATGTGCAATGCAGAGGTCGCGTAGAGCTCTTCTGCATAGAAGAGCTTTGGAAAAGGTCATCATCGGAAGGAGCCGCTTCTATAAGGTGTCTCTATCTTTAGTTTTTGTTCTGTGGGGGTTTGTCTTCCTTATCAGCTTATGGTTTAGTCGCGGCGATGGACACAGAGGTAACCTCTCTTCTAAATGTTCTTTTACTTTACTGTCTTTTGTTGGCTTTCCCTATGAATTATTTGCAGTGTATGGTTGTATGTGATGGATCCCCAAGTTTGGTTGGGGTACAATACTTTTTTGATGTGTAGCATAACTTAGAATTGGCCTCACCCAAATATTGCTTACCTGAATGATACAACGAGTCATTGTTGTGATTTAAAATTTTGGTGATGCTTTCTACAGTTATAGTTTATTGATTCTGGCTATGATCATTGGAGGTGATATGCTGAGCAGGCTGACATTCAATTTGTGACTGATTTTTAAACTGTGCATGGAAGGAATTGGGGAAATTACAAACTATTGAAAGCATATCATTCTCCTATATTATAGTAAGGGATAATTAGAATATTGAACTGTATACAATTAGAGAATGTGTATAAAGGCATGTCATTAACTCATGGTTATGTGTATCTACTAATCTACAACCTATTTTCATGCCTAATAACCAATAGAACATAAAAAATGCAGATAATCCCTGAAAACTAGATTGGAATATGAAGGCTCCAAAACATATAAATGTTGATAAATTTTGATATCCTTAAACTTAAGGAGATGTTTATTTAGTTAGCATCCTATTTTGTTAGAAAATAAATTCATTATAATTGGATGCTTAAAACATTGCCCAGACCTCTGAGCACCATGTTAAATTGATTGAGGCAAAAGCTGAAAGTACTTTTGTGGCGGTGATAATTTGTTTTCCGATTTCTTTCTTTTTACTAGGAGTGGTTCACCCTCCTCTTTCCTACAATTTTTATACTCTTCACTTTCTTTGTTCTTTTATTGTTTTTCTTTTCATGTGTGGGAATTTTCTTAGGTACCTACCAGTTTGTGATACCTACGTTTACTCATATAACTACAATTTTTTTGTCGTTTTGGTAAAGATAGTCATTACTTAGATAATTTTTTGTTCTATTAGTGATAATTACTCAACTTATGACAATTTACAAGTTATGACTAACTTGTTGTCGTTGTAGTTAGTTGGTTCAATTATATGTAAATGTGTAAAATAAATGTAGTAATTTTGTTGTCATTGTTGTAAATTTTACTCAATTAACTTGTAATTTTTGTTCAAGTAGTGGTAAATGAGTGTATGTTATACATCCCAGTAGACAAACCCTTCATGTGTGATAATTTGTTATTATCTTTTTCTGATCATTAAGCAAAAAATTTCAATGGCTATTCTGGATTTTGAAAAGCATGTCCATTTTCATTCAGCTTCTCTCTGTACTATCTTCCACTGAATATTAGTATTCCTTTTTTATGGAATATAACTATAAATAGAAAAAAAATTGAGTAGGTGTTGAAGTACTATTTTCAAAAGGTCACTTCTTATTTATTATCATGTGAAGAAGTTTACAAGATATATAACTATGCTTTTTGATTCTGTCCATGGGGACAGTTTTGGGTTTTTACATGCACTTTCTGATCTTATGTTGTTTTTGTTCATATTTGATATGATTCTTACGTGCTTCTTTCTTTGTCTTTTTTTTCTTTTAATTCAGAAAGCTCCACAGCATCTCCAGTTGGATTATCAACTTGGAATGAATCTAAGATGGATCGTGATGAGCACTCTGATTCTGTAGAACTAAAAAAGCAATCAGATTTTGTCTACTCTTCTGAAGGCGTGTGCACAGATGATGTTGAAACTAGTAGTTTAAATGGTGATATACTTAGTGAAGAAAACGTAGATCAGGCCTCAGCTGAAGCAAGTGCAATTTATGACTCGGCTGTTGCTGACCAAGCTGAGTCGGAGAAATCTGGTTCAGGCGTGAAACATGAAATTGATGCTCCGAAAAATGGCCGCCTGCCTCGCGCTGTGCCTCTTGGTCTGGATGAATTCAAGAGCAAAACATTTAGTTCAAAAAGTAAATCCCTAATTGGTCTGGCTGGAAGCATAAAACATAGAGTGGAGCCTGGTGGTACAGAGTACAATTACGCTTCAGCTGCAAAGGGAGCCAAGGTCCTGGCTTTCAACAAGGAAGCCAAGGGTGCCTCTAATATCATAAGCAAAGATAAGGACAAGTACCTTCGCAATCCATGTTCCGCAGAAGAAAAGTTTGTTGATATAGAGCTTTCAGAAGAAACCTTGGTAGACACAATCAAAATGGGTAATCTTGAACATTATTCATCTAATTTAAGGGATTTTGAGCTGCTTGGCAGTTTGGTTTATCCAACAGATGAATGGGTTAAGCTTGGGAATTTCACTGCTGCAAATATTAAGCTTGCGCAAAGGTTTGATCTTGCGGTACCAAAATGGGTGAGATATATAAAGTTAAAGCTTTTAAACCATTATGGTTCAGAGTTTTATTGCACAGTCAGCGTTATTGAAATTTATGGAGTGGATGCTGTTGAGAGAATGCTTGAGGATTTAATATCTGTTGAAAGCGGCGCCTATGTTTCTGTTGAAGTAACTGTTGACCAGAAACCTGTGACCTCCCACTCAGATTCACCCGAGGGTGATGATTTTTTGGATATTAATAAAGAAATGGAACCTCAAGCTGCAGTTGAATCTAATGTGAACAATGAAATAATCAAAAATGATGTGCCTGATCCTATTACAGAAGTTCTTCATCAACAAGGTAGCAGGATGCCTGGGGACACTGTTCTTAAGATACTAATGCAGAAAGTCCGTTCATTGGATTTCAGTTTGTCACTACTTGAGCGATACCTTGACGAATCAAATTTAAGATACGGCAGTATTTTCAAAGAATTCAACACAGATATAGACGGCAAAGAGTTAGAGTTACAGAAGATCACAGAAAACATGAGAAATCTTCTAGAAAGCCAGGAAGTAATTGTATGTGAATCTCTTTTACCTTGCAACTTTATATTGTTCTTGTTAATATTGATCACATGGTCTTTATTGACAGTCCCTATTATCCTTATACTGGTTTGATTGTCCTTGCAGGCTAAAGATGTAAACAATCTCATGTCTTGGCAGTCCCTTGTCTCTGTGCAATTGGATAATTTAGTCAGGGATAACGCTATCCTCAGGTGAGAGTTCAATCTTCTCATAACTTCACTCAGTTAACAGATTAACATTCTTTCTCAAATGACAACCTTGCAAGTCCATTGAAGTGATTAGATAGTTGAGTTCACCATCTTCTGTTTGTTTGTCCTTCACTGATAAATTTGCAAGCTGATGTAATTCTTAACCCCTAAAAATCCAATATATAAATTGTCCTGATGTAATTCGTTTTGCTGGCTAAGAAAAAAAATAGCATGTACAGTATAAGTTTCTTAATGTATTTGGTGCTAAATGATTTGCTATTGTTATGCAGATCTGAGGTTGAAAAGGTCAGGGAGAAGCAGGTATCTGTAGATAACAAGGGTGTTGTAATATTTGTAGTCTGTGTACTTTTCTCATTGTTAGCCTTGGCAACGCTTTTTATAGATATTTTGGTTAGTGTTTATAGTGCATTCAGTGTTCATACAACAGACAAATCCAGGAAATTTTGTTTGATGAGCTCTTCCTGGGTTTCCTTACTAGTGAGCTGTATCATTGTCCTATTTATATTATCAATATAATCATCGGCAACATCTCTTTTTTCTTCTGACAAAATATATTGGTTACATATCTTGGAGCTATTTGGCTGTTTTGTGGTTGATTCGGTTTTACTCCATTACTGCATCCGCCAATTCCATGTGTATCCAAATTACTGGTTTTAGGGTCTTCCGGTATTTGCTGTGTGAAATTTGCCAAATCAAAATCGATTGTGTTATGCACTCATGCAAGTTACACATGAATTTGGTAGGAATATGGCTATCAGTTTCAAGCAACCATTCAGGTAACCCTCGCAACTCATAAGTTTGCTTTTAATACAAATAAGTATTCATGTTTATGGGGTAAAGATTGTTGTGCAAGTATGAAGCTTCCTGGATCCATTTTTGTGTGGTTCAAGTGTGGTACCCTTTCCATAACTGGAGATGAAGAAGCGTACCCTAATCTTTAATTTGTACTGAAGTTGAAGTTGGAAAGAACTAATACTTGGATATAGACTACACGAAATGTGGAACCCTGTAGAAGAAAATGACTCAGCAACCTGTAACCTTGTGGTGCAAGATGAGGCTGATGAGGTATCCTCTATGAAAACACCATGTAATTCACTGAGAAGAAAACGTCGTCGAAATGAATGAATGAAAAACATCGTAGTAGAAGATAATAGTTAAGAAAGAAAGGCAAAACAAATGTCAACTTTGATAGGACTAGGAGAGACTAATATGAAAGAAGAGTTTTTGGTTATCTCAAAAATATGCAAAATCAAGGTGAGGGCAATACGTGACGGTGACGGACACAAAGTCTGAGCTCGAGGCCGGCCATCCCAAGATGCTGCCTTGGCATTCAAGTTCCTATTTTGAATTTGGGTTCATAGCTCATATACTATGACTTGTTTCGTATCAAAGATTGTGCTCTTAAACTTCTATTGTACTGGAAAACAAAATCAGATTCTATTCTACTGAAAGACTGAATCTTTTAAGCCCCGACACCATTATAATATGCTCATTCATTTGTAAATGCATGCCAACAGCTATCTCATTCGATTAAACTAGAATCCTTTAACAAATAATAGTTGTCAATATATAGGAATTCATACTTGGAAGAAGCCCTCGTTATCTGCAAGTATAAGGACGTTCTATTTACAATTTTTTAGAATCCCACTATTACTGTTCTGAGTTTTGTGTTTCACTGTACGCACCCATTTAATAATTAATCATAGCGAACTGCAACATTTAGTAATTACCACATAAATATAATGGATTAACACAGAAAGTGATCCATCATCCATGTAGGAGTTTAAGTTGGGGAAGAGAGCCAGCTAGGGTCATGTATATAGCAAGGAAGCATTCTATCCTCAAGTACCAACAAGCTTTGTCCTACAAAGAATGACCCTAATGAGCAGCAAAGAATAACCAGCATTTTTAAGTAATGCATCAATCTACTCTATCCTACTGCTTAGTGTAATTGTCATTGCCGAGAGATGAAGCCTCTCACCAACAAGCCATCTTTATTTCCACCATTTTGGTCTTCTTATTCTTCTTCTTCTTCAGCATTCATTCTAGTGCTTGTAGCTCTCGTTTGCACGTTGGGCGTCACAGGTTCTTTTTCGTGGTCATGGAGAGTTAATAATGTACTTGGTACTGACTACTCTTCATCACTTGCTTTCTCAACAAAATCAAGGCCTAGTTCTCAAGTAGTGGATGAAGAAGCTGCACCAGAAGCTCAACCTATTGTCATTCCTTCATCAAATGATTCAGAACCAAATGAAACAGTACATCTTCCCCAAAATCAAATTGTGAGTTTATGTCTTCAGTTTTCATGTCCATTCAACAACATAACTTCAATATCTATCTTCAAGTTCCTATGTACTAAACTAAACTATTTTCTATTTTTATACAGCAGGTAGAGAAACAAGAGGTAGTAGTGTTGAATGATAAAGAATATGGTAATGAGATCAATGCTACGGCTGCATCTGAAACTATAACTCTTAAGAGATATAGCACGTTAGAAAAACTTGAAGCTAGTTTGGCTGGAGTTCGAGCTTCCATAAGAGAAGCTGCTCGAGTTCGAAATCTGACTTCTACCCATGAAGATCCAGACTATGTTCCTCAAGGTCCAATATACAGAAATGCAAATGCTTTTCACAGGTAATATTATCTTACTTAGTCCATAATCTGTTTTTAGTATACCAAGAATTGAGCTGAAATAAAACTGGTGCAGGAGTTACTTGGAGATGGAAAGGCTTTTCAAGATATATGTATACCAAGAAGGAGATCCGCCCATATTTCATAATGGTCCATGCAAGAGCATATATTCTACAGAAGGAAGGTTCATTCATGAAATGGAAATGGACAATACTTATAGGACAACAAATCCAGATGATGCCCTTGTTTATTTTCTCCCATTCAGTGTGGTGATGTTGGTTCAGTACCTCTATGAGGCTGAGTCCCATAACACTGAGTCCATCGGTCGTGCAGTGGTTGACTATGTCAATGTCATCTCTGATAAGCATCCGTTTTGGAATCGAAGCCTTGGTGCTGATCACTTTATGCTTTCCTGCCACGATTGGGTAACGAATCCTATCACCCCATTTCACACACTGTTTCTTCTTCCTTTTTTTCATTTACATATTGTTAAATTTTCCTAAACACACCTTACGCTTTTTTGTATGGTTTATCATAGCTTAAGTGCAAGTAAGGTTTTGACTATAAATTTATTCAACTTGTCGATCTACAGGGGCCTCGCACATCTTCTTATGTTCCTCAGCTATACCACAAGTCCATAAGAGTATTATGCAATGCAAACACTTCAGAAGGATTCAATCCTTCCAAAGATGTGTCATTTCCAGAAATCCATCTCCGAACTGGCGAAACCAGAGGACTTCTCGGTGGTCTCTCCCCCTCTCGCCGGTCAATTCTTGCCTTCTTTGCAGGCCGGCTACATGGCCACATAAGATACCTGCTTCTAAATGAATGGAAAGAAAAAGACCAAGATGTGCAAGTTTATGACCAACTTCCAAATGGGGTATCCTATGAGTCGATGTTAAAGCAGAGCAAGTTCTGCTTGTGCCCCAGCGGCTACGAAGTTGCAAGCCCAAGAGTTGTGGAAGCCATCTACGCAGAATGCGTGCCAGTGTTGATTTCAGATAACTATGTTCCACCGTTCAGTGATGTTTTACAGTGGAAGTCATTTTCAGTCCAAGTACAGGTGAAGGACATACCAAATATCAAAACAATACTAATGGCAATATCTCAGAGTCAGTACCTGAGAATGCATAGGAGAGTGAAACTGGTGCAGAGGCATTTTGTGGTGAATGGACCTACCAAGAGATATGACGTTTTCAACATGATTGTTCATTCCATTTGGCTCAGGAGGTTGAACATCCGTATTGTGGATCAACTCGAATAGAATTCTGTAGTTTCAACAAGAAAAATAAAGAAAGTAATGAGATTACTACTCCTCGTTGTGTTACTAAATCCGGAAAGAGACGAGTCAAAAACACATGCGAGCTGGATAAATCCCTTTTGTTTCAACATTCATGTAAGCAAAGTTCATCCCCACAAAAACACTACTAAGATAGTTTTGGAGTTTCACACGTAAAAGCAACCAACTCTGTTCACAAGTAAAAGATACACCTCAAATATTTACAGAAAATGAAGGAAAATCAACACGTCTGATTACCATACTTGACAAAAGATGCCTTAAGACAATGACACACCATAATCTATATATTACCATCACATCCCAATCCTAGTATCAACCAAATTCGATCCACGAGACATTTCCAAACAGAACACGTGCACATTATATATATCAGCCAGCACCGTTTAATAGAGCACCAATCCTCATGAAATTGAAGTTATTTCAATTATACCAATATAAAATTCCAGAACCAACCCTATTATGTGAGAAACAGAACCCAAATCCATTAAAAGAAGCAGCAATATTTGGGTAAAAACCCTAGAGCATAGAACTGAAATTACCAAAGTAGACAAGGAAAAATGAGCTCATAGAGATTACCGGAAGGTCGGAAACGGTGGGTAGAGGCTGAGCTGTTGGAAGAACCGAGAGAAGCTCTACTTTATACCCGGTCTACAAAACTCATCCCCAACCCGCTTTCCTATAATTAATTTCGTTTGCTTTTTTTTGAATAGAAATTTCGTTTTGTTTATTTAATGGAAGTTTAAATGTGAACATAATTAACTAATTTATTTGTTTATACTTGGTGTTGAATGCCTATTCATTTTTCACAGATGGAGAAAAAAGTTATAAAAACAAGGACATTGAAAAATGCAAAATATACCATCACATTGAGAAATGCAACATATTCATCCTGCTAAAGAGGACTAATCCAATCATACATCAGAGCTTTATCGTACATACCAAATCAAAATAATGCCAGGCGCAATAGAGAGCTTACATATAACAGTATCCAAAAATGAGCGGAGAAATGGAAATTCTAAAAGCAGAAACAAAAATTGAATGGGGGAATATATGATTAATTTCAAGTATGCCTTGAATCCGTCCTTGTGAAACTCGGGAAAGCCGTATCCCGTAACAACCTGATAGGAATGTAATCTTCTATGTACACAACCACCCCATTCTCTTCATCTAAAGATTCTACTAGAAAACTCATGAAGCGGGGAAGACCAGTCTCGCCCACCAAGAATATAAAAATCATCAAATACCATCAGTCTCAAACCTAGAAGTATCTGCTTCCTGAAGAACCAGGTGGTGGAGGTGGCAACCGATTAGGAGTACGTCGGCTCCCAGAGTTTGAACCACCACTCACATCACCATTCTGTGCTGGATCACTATAGTGTCGACTATGGCCGTTGGATGAAGATCTAGATAATGAACGGTCAACTGGACCGTTGGCAGCAGCATCAAATGCAGATCTCCAATCATCACCTGCGGAGCTATTAGTTCTTGGGCTGCTATCTGCAAATTTCAGCATACATTTCAATATACTACTAAGCAGATGAAAGTCAAAACAGTTCAATATACTACTAAGCAGATGAAAGTCAAAACAGTGGAAGAGTAACACTTCACACATGAATACCATAAACAAGCCACAATTTGCAAGAAAATAATGTGCACACTTAATCTTATAAATCATGAGCACTTTGTAAACCAAGTTTAGGATCTGATAATGTCATTATTCAAAATAAAGCCCTTAACTAGTTAAACCACATACCATTTGCACCACCACCATTGGACCAGCCAGAGGCAGCAGCCGCTCGGTTGTCATGAATACTAAGTTGGCGTGTTAACTTGGAGAGGAGAGAGGACTGTTTCTGGTACTTCTCTCTTCGTCGCTTTACATTACCATCCTCCATAAGCAGTTCTTCAATCCTTGCTGTGCTTTGACCACTATACACATGAATAAAATCAAATAATCCATCAGTGAAAATAAGATCATAAACCTATCCAGCATGTCAAAAACTGTCCCCATTGAAATAGCAAAAGAAAAACTAGACAAAGGAGAAGAAAACAAAAATAAAATATCAAATCAACCTGATAGAGCTATATAACTGATTCAGCATGTCTTCCTTAGCTTTTTCAACTTGGCAAAGAACAACAGCCTGCTCAAACCAAACACCGAACGTTCAAAACACTTTCTTAGAGGCCAATCAACAGTAAAAAGCTGAGATGGCAAGCCTACCTTAGGGACATTAGCAGCCAAACTATTCAAAACAGCTTCGACATAACCTCTAACTTCTTGAGACATCCACCGGAGTTCTTCTTCTGGGTCAGCAGGTCTTCTAGTCATGGTATCCTGAAAAGAGGTAGACATAAGTTACAACTACTACAAGTAAGGTGCATGTAAAATAAAGAATGATAAAATTATAGCGCAAAGAAAGTAAAGAGCAGAATTGAAACTAAAGCTAAGAAATCAAATTGGGTTTGAAGTTGAATGGAACAATAGAATACCTATACAATAGAGAGATAAGTTTGTATGAAAATTGTATATTGATTTTTGTATGGACGTAGAAAATTAAGCATATGGATTCTTACATAAAGTGGAACATTGACATACAAACATGCATACAACATACATATATACATTATATATTAACTGCATATGAATTAAGTATAGAATAAAAAAACATGGAAGATACCAAAATAATGCAGCATTGAAATATAGAATAACGATAATTCAGAAAATGCAGTAATAGATTAATATAAATTATACACAAATGTTTATCACAACAAAAATAGTCACTAAAGCAACTCACAAGAGAACCATCAGAAAGACTCTGTCGCATTGTAGGACCACCCTCAGCTGGTGCACCTCTTGGTGCTCCTTTAGAAGGTTGGATAACCTTTGAAATCTTCTTTATCCACTCAACCTTGTCTGCGACAGTCTCAGCCTTCAACACAACTGAACTATGTGCTGCAAAACAAATGTCAAGTTGATAATCAACATGTGCAGAGAGACCAGGCAAAATAAGTTCCAAATAACCACAAGGATCAGACAGGGATATACCTTTCAGAACAGTTTTGTATGGAACCTTGCTAGTGAACTTAAATGCCAGAGTAGGTGATTTATCTGGCCCATTTGCCTTCTTGTCCTTCGAACTCTTTGATGGAGCAGGTTCTTCCTCTTCAATCTCTTCAACATTACATTCCTGTAAATACAATTATGAGTTAAATTACCTCAAAAACACGTGCAGAACCTCATTTCGTTCAAATACCTTTAACATGTGAAATCTGTCAATGTGGTTCATTAATATGTGCACCAAGATAATAAACAGATCTATCATGTTCCTCACACTTCCGACTCCACATACAAACAATAACACTTGCAACATCTAATGTAGGGAAGTATGTTCTGAGAACATTTAAAAAACAATAAAAGGACTACCTCCACACATATCAACTTTCTACTTTGTAATACCCCCATAAATTACTCTAGGCAACTTCCCATGCAATGCAAGCTTAGCTAATGGCAATACATAATAAAACTCACTAAAAGCCTAAAAATTGGCAAAGTGATTCATTAATTATTTAAGATAAAGGGGCGACACATAGTGAATAATACCTCCAAAGTGATGACACCACGAAAATGCCTTTCCTCTTGTTTTTTGGTGTAACCAAGCTGTGAAACATAGCAGAGATTAAAGTATATCCCACCACGATTTCCAAGAGTAAACGGTAAGCAACACAATACATTTAATGCCAAAACAAATGACTGCCAAATAAATGGAAGACAGAACTTTCAGTAAATGAAACCGCCATTAGGTGTCGAACTGAGAAAGCTGCAAACTTGCACATTACGGTACGTAGTGCTCTATTTTTTCATTTCCTTCACCAAGGAGAAATATATTGCTTTATAACAGATTTCAGTACATGGGAAGAGAATTAGTGTGGTCCCTCTTCTTATGCAATTCAGGAAGCTCTTAAGGTTAAACTTTGCTGATCAGCTATGTGTGACCAAATTCACATAATGATCAACTTTCTACATGACTTGTCAAGTTCTTCGCAACTCGAGTAAAATATAGTTTAGTCTCTACAACTACAAGACGCTGGAACATATGAAGGGGCAACTCTTAAAGTTGGATTTCATTGGGCAGTACAAAAAAAATCTCATTGTCATTTTTTCACACAAACATCACCCAAAAGGAAAACATAACTAAGGTACTTCCTTTAAATTCCATGCACATTAAATATATCTACCAAGATCACTAGTTGTGTTAAATGCATGATACAATTACCCAGTCATCGGATATGGAGTAACAAAATCCTTTGTAACTACTAATGCCATTATTTATTAGAATTGGATGTAGTTATTACAAACCTTCCCAGTCTTCTCATTGAGAACAAACCATCGCTTGTTCCACTCATTACTTTTGACGCTCTTTTTATATAAGAACCCTGCAAATAGTCAAGTCAAACATATTAACAATTGATTTACAAATAAAACATGACATGTGGATCAGAAAACACATCACCATGTAACACTAAATGACCATGCGTATAAAGAAGTTCCTAGAAATGCATAACCATGGCACTTATCAATGACCTCTATTCCTAGAAATCTTAGGTAAAACAGTAACATCTTACAGAAAAAGTATTTAATTAGCAAAACAGAAGTACAAATGAGGGACAAAAAGTTCAATTTAAAATCTAGACAACTCCATGTCTTAAGGAAAAGAGTTGCAAGCAAACCTGCTGTTATTTCCCCTTCAGGACCTGCGGTCTTCAAACCAGATGCTTCAGGGACTTCTTTCTCCTCCTTGCTAAATTTATCCTTCAACAATTTTAGGGTTCCACCTGATTGTTGACTCCCTGTTTGAGGACTACTTGACTAAAACAAGACAAAACTATAAGCACAGGCAAGTGTAATTAAATTCTGTGATTGACAAGTTCACATACCCTGTTCATTAATGATTGCTCTGCCTCTTGTCCTTTCTTCGAGGATCGAGTTTTCAATTCTTCCTCTCTACGCTGCCTCTCCATCCTGCCACAGGTCATGTCACGTGTTCATATCTATAAACCTGTGCAGAAATATAACCCCGAAAGCATGTGCACACACAACTACTCCTTCAATCGCATGGGGAATTGGAATGCTCATTTGAATATTCAACAGATTATTAAATGTGCCAAAATATTGGTATTGGCACAATGTTTGAGTCAAAAGAGAAAAGAGACTACCTCCTTTGTACCAAGCGAATGAAATGCTGAGGAGGCACAAAAGCACGCTCCATATCAACTAGTGCAACCACCATTTTCTTTGCATCAGTCTTGAACACATCTAATGCATTGGTTGCAATGGACACGACCTTCACGATAATGAAAGACAAGAAATTAAGCAAAAAAGAATATACTATTAAGCAGAAGAGTTAAAACAAAAAAGAGCGGCAGAGTATTGAGGTATCATACCTCCCTCTTGAAAGGAGGGTATCTTCCAAGACCTGGAGTAGCACTTGCAGCATCAGACACTATATCTACCAGGACACGGTGTACCTATTCAGCCAATCAGCCATGGGTTACTAATAAGAAATTTCTGGAAAATTGTCCATATTATCAATAACAGCAGTAAAAGGATGAATTTAATTGTAGGTCTAACCCCTAAGAGCATGATACTCAACAGTAAAGTATGTCATAATATCAGAAACAAGACATAGCAAGGTTTACCTCATCCACACAAAGACGTGATGGTTCCTTTGCAAGCTCTAAGACACCTTTTATTAATGACCTCAAACCTTTTTCAGGAGATATGAGATATGGCTGATAGCCATCTGCTTCCAACACGATCTGAAAAACCATCATCGCACGACAAAAGGTCATGTGAATTCAGAAGAATATTGAGCATAAGTACCATAAGAAAAATAAAGACAACCCATACCCTCTTCACATTGTTGATATCAAAATGTCGATCCAATGGTAGTTGCTTAATTCTATTGGGGAAGTTTCCTTCAAAACTTGAAACAATTTTCCAACCAGAACCCTGAAAAAGAGATTTACAATTGCAGACAGCAAAATGGTTACAACAAATCTCATAACAGTCAAAGAAACCAGCTACATCATATCGTCGTTAAAAACTACATAGTACAAGCTAACTAAAAGACATTAAAGTCGAGATGCTTCCTCTTATTTACAGATGAATTTTACTATTGTAAATGAATACAGTCTGCAGAAGTGAACTATGAGCTATCAGAATGATTTTAAACAAGGCGTCTAGGGTTAAACAGGATCATGAAGTAGATATACATAACTTCTGCAGATGTGGGGGCCTTTGGGAGGGATTATATCATTTTGCCACTTTGGCCTTTATTTATAAAATTATAGACTTTATTCTTTGTATTTCACAATAATAAATTTAAAAATAAATAAATAAATAAAAAGGATTCAGAACATACGTGAGAGACCATTCAAGAAGATGAACTCACCTCACCAGATGTAATGTGTAGGAGAAACTTATCCTCAAATTCACGACAAAGCTCCAAAGCAAGAGATCTAGTACCTTCAGCACTCTGTACCATGGAAGCACCAAGCTTTACCAACTCATCCTGAACTATTTGAGACTTCCCTTGTAACCTGACAAGTATATGAGAGACAGAAAATGAAACGATTTGCTTGACCAAAAATAATCGTAGTTCATGCAAGGAAAGCTTAAAATGTACAAAACTATCCGAAGAAAATAGCTTTATTGGCTGACATCAATTATTCTCTACAAATTGAGCTACTTTTGTTGGGAACAGACAGCCTGGCCATATGATAGAAAATGCAAACACCAAGATTAACAACAATCATAACATGTTTCAAGGGATGTCATATGTAGGTATACAAGTACAAAAGCGCATACAAACCAGTCCAAAAATGAAATAGGACACAGTAGGAAAAGATACGCAGGAAATGTTACCCAGAAAGGAGGTTCGGAAGCCGGACTTTCATACGACTGCGAATTTGCTGGGCCAAAGCATCCACTAGTGCTATTCTGCCTAGCTTACTTTGAGGAGCACCAGTAAGAATGGATTTAAGACTTTCACTTTCAGCCCTCCACGCATTTTCCAAGGAATTCTCAGAACCAGACTGTGCTGAAGCTATCGAAACTGATTGACCTATTAGAGCAACCCAGGGAATATCAGATGCTCTTGATGGCCCCTGATTTGAGAGCAAAGCTTGGACTGCTGCAAGTGCTTTCTGATCTGACGCGGCTTGGTCTATCTTACTGATAACTCCAACGGTTCTTGTACCATCTCCATCATATTCCTTGACAGCTCTAAGGGCTTTAGAGGAAGCAACCTCAGGTGCCTGTGATGCAGGTATTATAACCAGCAATATTGCATCATTGTGCTCCGCATATTCACCCAGCTACAGATCAGGACAATTAAAACCAAGTTAAATCATATCACATGGTCATTGGATAACAAAAAGTCTAAAACTAAAATACAATACTTGCCATAGACTCATCCGCACTCCGTTGATCAAGCCCTGGTAAATCAATCAATTTAAGGGGAGGGGCTGTGAAAAAGTCATGTTAGAAATATTATTCAAAATTACAATAATTATTAATAACCAAGTAACTAGACTATTCCAACTATCAATAATGAGCTAACCTGTGCTTGTCCGTAGTTTCAAGTAAATTTGATCTCGGCTTCTGCCTGAGGAACTCTTACTCAGTCTATCTTGCAGTGAATGCCTTAAAGCACCTGCAGAACGACATAATCAGAGAAATCTCCTTACATATATAAGTTGAAGCCAGAATAAGGATAGCATGATGTATCCCATTGCAATGTACTTCTAACAGCTTAAATCACACTCTAGCAATATGGTTGTGAGACAAAGAGGCTTCAATGAGGGACCAACCGTACAGCTGTTAGAGACCATTTTGAAATCTAAAACCATAATGATTATTATCAAAGCTTTCGACAGTGCTTCCTAACTTTGAAAATATATATATAAAGACTCTGAACCAAAGCATCGCTGAAATATGATTTAAATGAAAGATAGAACATAAATTAAGTAACTTACTTGCAGAAACCTGCTGGGATTTATTGTCAATCTGCAATATTATCGATTTGCTGCTCAATGAGCTATCCCTCTGTAAATCAATGCTGATTGGAGCACGCGTAGCACCATTCTCACCAGTTGGCTGGAGGAAGAAACCTCACGATTAAAAACAGCTACTATTTTGGATACAGAAACACATGACTTGGTAAATTCTACTTACCAAAACAGGATGTCCAATTAAGCTGTTCAAAACAGCTGATTTACCAGCACCCTGTAAACCAAATACAAAAGAGACAATATCAGCACACAAGCACAATGCACGTAAAAACACAGGTGAGCAAAAAGGCACACACAGATTATTAGCAGGAAACGAGATCCTAAAATACAATCAGAACCAAGCAGTGGAGAGTCAATCATCAGTTACATATGCAGCACTAAAAGTAGATGCAGATCAAGGAAAAGGCTCCGAAACCGTCATAGTGAATATTCAAAATCTGTAATAATTGAAGTCCGGGATTAAGATCCCGATTAACAGATCGCCGGCGACAAGTGGTACATGAGAGATCGAATCGGGAATCGGTTGACTTACAACGTTGCCGAGAGCGACGACGTTGAGGAAAGTAGAGGAGCGGCGAGTGGAGGAGGCATCGTCAACGTCTTCGTCGGCGAGGATAGCCTGGCCTTGGCGCATCGACTCCGACAGTTGCAATAGCTCTTCGATCGCCTCCATGCGTAGATCAAATCAAACGAGATCTGAAGGGAGCGGTGGATCTGAGTGCCCTACAAATTGACGAATGCAGCAGAGAAGGGGCTTCTCTCTTTCTCTCTCCTGCCTCTCTCTCTCTTTTCTTTTTGAATCTTTTCTTCTCTTTGTTATTAAGTTTCAATTTTGAGTTTTAAACTCTCTCTCTCTTGTTCACCATTTCTATGTTGTTTCCTCACTTTCTATGAATTTTAGTCTATCACTACATAATAATAATAATAATAATAATAATAATTTTGGTTCCACATTTTTGGTTGTCTATTATTTTCAGTCGGTGGGATCTCCAAAGTACAAATAGTTAAGGGCCACCCACACATTGATACTGCTATCCCTTGCAACCAGTTCTGAAGGTTATGTGGCACCCAATCAAAACAAAAGAAATAATCCCTTCTCTGTTATATTTCTTCTTCTTTTGGGAGTTTATTTATTTGGTCCAAAAATTCAACTTGACCAACGTGTTGACAAAATCAAGTTTATTATTGGCAAGTAAAATTGAAATCCACGAGTCAAAAAAAGACCAAACAATATTCTTCTTCTAGACCTCAAAATCAAATGGCATTGAAAACAGTAGAAGCCTTTTTCGATGGTGCCCAGAATGACAGCCTGAGAGCAACATAGCTACTGTCCAACGTCTTTATTCTATGAAATCATGTCAGTTTCTGGTTCAAGGAAATTTCAGATTTGGATTTATGGAACATGCACACATTTTCAGTCTCTTTCCATCTTTAACCAAGTGGCAGCTACCACACTGGAATTGAGAGGCCACTGCATCACAGAAGACTAAGGACCGTGCTGAAATCCACTAGTTTCAGACAATTACTTCATTCAGCTCCCCAATATCAAGAACAAAGTTGATAGGGACAAGCAAGTGGAGTCATTCGTTAAGTATATTCATTCAAACTTCAAACGGAAGGCTCTATGTTAATGTTACAATCATCGCTGAAGACACCTTTCTACAACAAAACTCGCATCACCAAACACCAACAAAAACTCAAAAAGGAAGAACATATCATCTAGCCAAAAACCTCAACCTATAAACATACCACCCTGAAAGTTACCGTGGGAACCAGCTATACGCATTTAGAGATCCCCCATTGCACGGATACGTACTGATATTAGATTATGCAAAAGCAACTCCAGCAAGGCAGGGCAGTCTTTCCGCTTCATTACTTTCTGGCATCAGATCAACTACAGCTTTTCGCTTTGTTCCTGTTTTAGGTACTGGAACTGCTGGCTTTGCATAGCTTCTTAACTTCTCCAAGTCTTTCACTTTCAGAGGTTTCTGTAAGAACTCTTCAGCACCATCTGTGAGACACCTGGAAAGTCCAAACCAAGAAACCCAGAAAATGTCAGCACACTCCAACTCCATTGTAGCTGGAGCAATACAAAGGATACTATCATAAGATGTAGTTTTCATTGTAGATTCAAGTTATTCACTATTTTACACGCCACGAGGTTTTTCATATATTTTTATTTAAATATTAAGTACAAACGAGAAACCTTAACTTGTAAGTTCACAAAGGTTGATCAGACCTTTTCAAAGCATTGTGTTTTTGAGCCTCTCATAAATTATATATCGGAAGTCGTCATGGAATAATTCCAACAACTGAGGATCTATTACACAAATTGAAACAGGCATTCCCTATATGACTGAGAGAGAGAGACCAACAACAATAACGACAAACAAAAAAAGAGTATGACTAAGACAATGATCGGACCAGTTCTGTGTAAAAGGATTAAGCGCAAGCAGTGCCTACAATATCCTGAGTATAAACAGCTGAAACATAACTGATAGGCCAGTAAAAGGCAACAGTAACTTTTATATAGAGAATTGCATCATCAAAGCCATCTGAACCTCGAAACTGATCTGTATCCCAATGAATAATTACATATTAATAATCTATTTGCAGACATGGCATATTTCATATTCCCTACTACAAAGTGTCTACCTTCAAAGCTAAATGCGTACATATGATGATGATGATACACCAATCAAACAGTGATATATAGCACACCAATTTTCAGTCAGACAAAATAAATCCAAATATCCTTTTATATAAAGGCTATAATGATCAGACCAGTTCTATGCAAGGACAAAGAACAAGCAGTGCCTACAATGTCCCGAGTATAAACAGCTCATACATAAGTCATAACTGATTTTCCAGAGGATCTATTACATAAATTGAAACATTTTTATAGCCTTACCCTAAGCTCTATAGCTATGAAAAATGAAAGCCACAACTGAATATAATGTGATATCACTTTTCAGAGTCCCTTTTTGTATCTTTTCTCTGTTGTAAGTTGTTCATATCATTGTTCAATTACTCATGGCGATCAATGATCACCACATCCATGACTTAATATTTCTTATGAGCAACCATCAACTCTTCACCTGTTGATGCATCTCTCAATGACTCAACAAAGAATAATACAAGCAAGTGAGCAACAGATAGCAATGGAAGCAAATAACTGTCGATTCTCTGTGGATTAAATTAAGAAGATATTATGACCACCGGAATTTACTTCATGCAGCTGTCATCCTGAAGATCAAGTACATGAAATTGGAAGCCAGAAATAAGTTCAAGGATATGCAAAATAAGTTTCCAAATACAAGGATACATATAGGAAAACCAGGATGTATGTAAATACTGGACTAGTTATTTATCATCAATGGGAATAGTCACAGTTACTTGAGGTTCCAGACAAATATTGTGTGGGTGAGTGGAGAGAGAGATATCTACAGAACGAGAGATTGGAAAATATTTGGAACCTTGCACGTGCTAAATTAATTTTGAGTGATGGTTATGTCCTTATGTACTGCCATTATCCGCCAGTCTCATCAGTAACAGTTGAGCAAGGGAACTGAAATATTACAATTACCTTTATAGCAACTAGAAGATCATGACCATTCATCTCAGGCATACAATAGTCAGTGAGGATTATGTTAACACCGAAGTAAGTGACAGTCTTTCACCACTTTCAGGGATACTTAAACCACAAACATAGATATTCTATTTTAGAAAACGATTTGAAGTTAAAAAATGAAATTACAGATGAACTTAGATCCAAACAAACAATATCCTTAAGAAAGTTCTATAGCATGTGAAATGTTGACAGAACTGATAACCAAAAGATCCATGGTTCTGCAAATATATGTCAATATGTGTAATTACTATTACAAAATTTTGTGTCTGGCTCTTAAAAAATACCCAAAATAATGACACTTCAGTGGTCATGAATACATGTTGGTTTTCATGTCCAGTAAACAACTAGTCATTGCTATGCGCATATGAAATACACGGAGAGAGAAGAAAGTTGGTTTTTCAATCTTTTACTGTGATGCATAATGGGGTACATCATAGCATCATGATTAAGGTACTGGGGGCCTTCTTGTTAAAAAGCAGGAAACTTACCTTAACACTTGGCTTGTCAAGCTTCTCTTCTTCCATTCCAAGAACCTCTAGCGCTTTCTTCCCACTGTCTACAGAAGTAACTGCAATGAAATGAGATGCGCAGCCACGCAGGATGTACCGGTATTAATATAAAAGGAACACATATATGAACAACCAAAACCATGATTTGAATTTCAAGACTTTGTCGGACAGAAATAAAGTAAATAGTAAGCTAATATCTAAATGCAAACACAAATTAGGAATGAACAAGTGATTGTCATAGCTCCTTGTACAAAAGAATGCACCAAAGTGTAAGGCTCAAGTATATGCACACATTTCATAATTTTTTAATTAGTATGTCACATATCACAATCACAGTAGTACAGTGAAGGCACATTTGTACTTTAAGCTGCTGAATGGAATCCTGATCTTCCCCACTGATAATTTTCTCACAGAAACATAAGAGATGGACAAGTTCAGCAGCTAGAAGATGATATCTCTTGTTTTTACTAGCTTGAGGTAACAATTGGGAGGGGGCATTGCAAGCCATCTTTGTTCATCTCACGGATTGAGTGTTGATATCTCAAAACAAACTCTCTTCAAGTAGAGAGATGCTTTTACGAAAGACGTACAAGTAGTAGACATAGACTACAATCACAGTGGCTTGAAGACTCAATTACAAATACTTGAGATTTTATTCTGACCATAGACCACTCTAGCCGGGAGAAATAGCATGAAAGATGCAGTTGTGTGTGGGCAATTTTTATTTAAGCTGAGTGGTCACAATGGCAGAAGAAAGGAGTAGCTTACCAACGGATGGTACATTATTAAGGAGCAAGTACGTCTATCCCATAACTTGTATAGATAATTGAAAGAAGGTGTTAATGTGTTCCAAATCGGCAAGTATGGACCAACAACTCCTAATTCTTAAATCAGCAAGAAGAGGACAGTTACTTAATATGCTAACTGGCAAGGCGAATCAAAAATGGTCAGAGAATGTTAACTCTGAGTACTGGGAGACAATGGGTATTCTTGGAGATGTATACGTATCAATAGTCCATCAAGGCCAACCTAAGCTTGAGTTGAACATCATATCGCAAAGCAATCTGTGTATCAACGAAATCTAGACAATTTCACTGAACAAACCCGAAAACGTCTGGCAGTCTTGGTTGTTGTAAAGCCTAGTGGCAGCCCAACACGCAAACACTCTATTCCTAGTTTCCTATTCAGGTAGCAAATATGAGTAGGTTAGTAAAAGACGAGGATCATCAAACAACACCAATAATATATACATGTCCAGAATGAGAAGCATGCAGAGGCTCAATAGGAATTGTATATACAACACGAAGAAAGTGAATCTGAAAAGAGTGGAGATTTGCATTAATGCAGGGTGGTACCTTTAAACGCGGAAGCGGCTTTGAGGAGCTTGTGTACGATGGTGCGGTCAACCAAGGAGTCATCGACGACCAGAACATGAGCTTGTTGATAAGGTGTGAACACTTGCTATGAACCTGAAACCCTACTTATCTGCTTTTAAATAAGAGCATTACTAACTTTAATGGTTAAATAGCCTTATATTTTAACCTGAAACCCTACTTATCTGCTTTTAAATAAGAGCATTACTAACTAGAACTGATCAACCCTACTAACAGACTTAAAAGTCTAGGAATTATTACTAATGACGAAGTAAACAAGGACTCATTAAACCCTAAGCCCTCAAAATATGAAACAAACTCTTTCATTCCCTCGTTTAAGCTAACCTGAGTTAACAGTTAGTTTTCCTTGATGCTGCACAAACACCAAATTCAGCTTGAAGCTTCTAAAAACGATCCAGTTTTAAAGGCTTTGTAAGAATATCAGCAACTTGTTCTTCTGTTCCACAATGTTCTAGCATGATCACTTCGTCTTTAACCAAGTCTCTCAAAAAATGAAAATGCACATCAATATGCTTGCATCTTTCATGAAACACAGGATTTCTTGACAACTTGATTACTGAAGCATTATCACACAGAAGTATTGTGGCTCCATCCAGCTTGTATCCCAGCTCCTCTAGAACTCTTCTCATCCAAATCGTTTGACATGCACATGTTGCAGTTGCAATGTATTCGACCTCTGTTGTTGATAAAGTAACAACAGCTTATTTCTTTGATGACCAAGCTACTGCTCCATTGCTCAGCAAAAACAAATATCTAGAAGTGCTCTTCCTTCTATCAACATCACCTGCATAATCACTGTCAGTATAATCTCTCAATCCTACAGCCCCATCACTTGCATCGTCTCAAAAAACCTTATGTACAGTTTCACTTCGTCTGTACCATATGCCATAGTCTAGTGTTCCTTTTAAATACCTCAAAACTCTCTTGGTTGCCTTGAGATGCATTTGTGTAGGTCTGGATATGAAACGACTTAACAAGCTAGCCACAAATTGCAAATCTGGTCTAATAGAAGTAAGATACATCAAGCTTCCGATCAGTTGCTTGTAGAGTGTCTCATCCATCCTTCTCCCTTCTTCATCATTGTTTAAATTACTCCTGGAACCATCAGATTATGAACTGGTTTACAATCTTCCATCCCAAAGTGTTGTAAAACCTTCACTGCATATTTGTACTGAAAATATGAATTCCATCTTGCTTTTGTATTACGCCTAAACCAAGAAAGAATCTCATCTTTCCTAGATCAGTCATATCAAACTCCTTTTGTATTGAGCTTTAAAATCTTCCATCATTAAAGAATCATTACTAGTATATATAATATCATCGACATAAACACTGATAATGAGAACTTTACCTCCACTGCCTCTCTTGACAAACAAAGTCTTCTCATTCTGACTTCTCTGAAAAACTTCTTTAACAAAGTAAGATTCAATACGACTAAACCAAGCTCTAGTTGATGTTTTAGTCCATACAAAGCCTTGTGAAGCTTGTACACCTTGTGTTCAACATAATAACATCTTCTTGTAATGCTCCATGTAAGAAAGCTGATTTAACATCAAGCTGAAATATCTTCCAGCCATTTTGAGCAGCCTTAGCAATGACCATTCTCACAGTATCCATCTGAGCCACTGGAGCAAACATTTTATTAAAATCTATCTCATGCTCCTGGGAGAATCCTTTTGCCACTAAAAACGAGCTTTAAACTTGTCCATTTCTCCACGTTCATTGAGCTTTGTTCTATAAATCCATTTGACACCAATGCATTTAGCTTCCTTTGGTAACTCAGTAAGCTTCCAAGTCAGGTTCCTTTCAATTGCTCTTATTTAATCATTCATGGCTTGTCTCCATTCCTTACTCTTCACTGCCTCTTCAAAGGTTGAAGGATCACAATTGTCCAGTTCCAGCATATTGAGTTCCATCTCGTTTGCCTCCTCTTCAGCCAGTTCTGAAAGCTCCACTCTGGTAACGTAGTCATTAAGATAAGACAGTGGTCTTCGTACTCGTCCCTCCCTTGCTCCTGTAATATTAGTTTCATTGCATGTGTTTTCTCTCGACAACCCTTCTTCTCTTTCCAATGCATTACTATTGTTTTCTCTCAAGTCCCCTTATACTCTTTCTCTTGCGTTTTCCTCTATTTTATCACCATTCCCATTCTCATTTTCATCATCACCCTCTTCACTATTCTCGTCATCACTCCAAATCAATTTGTCCCCCAATATCATGATTCTCTTCCCAATTCCAACTTTTTTCTTCCTCAAATACTACATCTCTACTCACTATCACTTTTTTGTTCTTCAGATCAAATAATTTGTAAGCTTTAGACTCCTCACTCACCCCTATAAGAACACAAGGAAAGTTTTTGTCATCAAGTTTACCTCTCTTGGCTTCTGGTATGTGAACATGACCTATGCAGCCCCAAACTCGAAAGTGTTCCATAGAAGGCTCGACTCCATTTCATGCCTCTCCTGGTGTTATATCCTTGACAACTAAGGTAGGGCACCTGTTTAGAACATAGAACGTCCAATTCACAGCCTCGGGCTAAAAACTTTTAGCAACCTTCTTTGCTGACAACATGGATCTCACCATATTCATGACAGTCTGATTTTTGCGCTCAACGACATCGTTTTGCTGTGGTGAGTAGGCAGTTATAAGTTGTTTCTGGATTCCATGCTCTTTGCAAAACACTTTGAAAGCATTAAAATTGAACTCTCCTCCTCTATCTATTCTCAAGCACTTAATCAGCTCCCTTGTTTCTTTCTTGGCAAGATTCTTAAACAAGTTGAAATAAATTAGGGCTTCTGACTTCTCAACAAGTAGATACACCCATGCTTTACGACTGAAATCATCTATAAAGCACAAAGTATACCTTTTACCACTGTTAGAAGCAAGCTTGATCAGTCCACAGATGTCTGAGTGAATAAGCTTTAAGACTTCTCTTGCTCTCCACAAACTCTGCTTAGGAATTGCATTCCTGCGTCGCTTGCCAACCAAACAATCTGTGCAAGTGATGTTTGATGCTTCAAACTGAGGTAAGCCTTGTACCATCTTCTTATCTTGAAGTGTCTTCAAACCCTTGTAGATTAGATGACCATATCGTTCATGCCAAAGTTATGACAAGTCCATTGAACTCGTATGCAAGCAGTTGACAGGTTGCATACTAATGGAAGATTGAACTTGTGTTATCAAGACAAACATCATGTTAGCACTCATCACACTTTGAACTAGTAAACCTTTTTTAGGATGAAAAATTTTGCACACTCCTCCTTGAATCAAAATGGCCAAACCATTTTCTTGGAGTTGTCCTATGCTTAAAAGATTAGTCTTCAGTTCGTGTACATAGTACACATCACTTAACACAAAAATAGCTCCCTTCACATTCAGTCTGACACTCCATTTTCCAGCTACCTGCATTCTGGTATTGTTTCCAAGCTTAAATGAATGATTTAACTTATCAATTAAGCTAGAAAACATACTCTTGTCACCACACATGTGATTAGAACATCCTGAGTCCAATAACCATACATTACGTCTTTCTGCTTCATGTTTTTCCACCAAAGACATCAACAATAGCTCTTCAGTTTCATCTAGCTCGGCATAGTTAGCATCCTTGTTCCACTTTGGACATTCATACTGATAATGACCAAGATTATGACATTTGAAACATTCTACAACAGCTTTGTTGAACATCTGTCTGCCTCGACCCCATCCTCTTCCTCTCATGCTTGCTCTTCCACGGCCTCTTACTCTAAATCTGTCTTCATGACTCACTTTCAAAGCTTGATCTTCTCCTCTATCATGCCTTTGAAACTTCTGCTCATGAACTACAAGTGAGCGTTCATCAACTGAGATGGATTCAGTATTCTTGGATTCTTCTATGGATATCACAACATATGTGAATCTTTCTGTGAGAGTTCTGAGAACCTTTTCAACCACCTTTGACTCCGGCATTTCGTCTCCATTGCTTCTCATCTTGTTCGTTATTGTCATAACTCGAACAAAGTACTTTGAGATGCTTTCACTATTCTTCATCTCCAGTACTTCAAAATCTCCTTAATTTTTGAAGAATTGATTTCTTGACACGATCATTCCATCCAAACTTTCTCTTCATGGAATCCCACACAATCTTAACTGGGTGTCTGTCAAGTATCTGCTCGAACGTCACTCGATCAATTGCTTGAAAGAGATACCTCTTAACTTTATGATCTTTGGCTCTTGCATCTTCGAGCTGCTCCCTCTGTGCCTCAGTGAGCAGTGCTCCAACAGTTGGCTCTTCAAAGCCATTCTCCACCAAGCTCCATAGCCCTTTTGATCTCAACAGATTCTCCATCAATTCACTCCAATGATCATAGTAGTGACCATTGAAGAGCGGAACTTGCATCTTCTCTTTACTCATCTTTCTATGTATCACTCAAGTACGCTGCTGTTTTTTTCCTCTCTCAGGCCCAGTGAGGGCTCTGATACCAGATTGATAAGGTGTGAACACTGCTATGAACTCAAACAGAGAAACAGTCAGGACTTTAATGGTGTTTTTCTTATTCAACAATCTTGGTTTTAAATAGCCTTACATCTTATCTTTTGAATAGTAGCACTACTAACCAACTTGAACTGATTAGCTCTACTAACAGACTCCTAAAGTCTAGAGATTATTACTAATGACCAAGTAAACAAGAACTCAGTAAACCCTAAACCCTGAGAATACGAAACAAACTCCTTCACTTGTGTTCCTTCAATCACCTTATATCATTTACTCAAATGCACTCTTTCAAGTACACGTAACAATTAAGTTTGGAAGGATTGCAACTTTGTGCATCATATAATGTTACTGACTATTTTGTAGGTGGAGATAAAGGTGTCCAAGTATCAAAATCGAGTCCTTGTCTATGGCATTGAGGGATGCTTTCCTATGTTTTTCGATATTGATGGCCGTGGTAAAGAGATTTTCCCCACAGGTATCTTCTCCTTGTTTCCCCTTCTTTCGTGTCTTGTATACCTTTTTCCTGTGTTTCTAGTATGTCGCATTCTGGTTTAGTTATTTCGAATCAAGTTATTTCTGGTTGATTGTTTTCCGTTTCAGTTTACTCCCTCTGGAAAGTCCCTGATATGTTGCCTTCTTTCATGCTGAAAGGAGGCGAGGTTTCTAGATATGTTATCGGAGGGGCGGATTTGATGTTTCCCGGTATCAGCATACCTGCTGAAGCTTTACCGTCGTTTCTAGCCGGGGAAGCATGGTCGGTTAATGTTCCAGGAAATCCAGCTCCCATTGCTGTAAGATTTCTGTGCTGATATTACATGTTTCAAGAGTCAAGAGAACCTTTTGTTTCTTCTATTTATATAACTAAAGTTGGGTCATAATCTTCTCACTGCTCAATATATTTACAGGTGGGAACTACTACTATGAGTTGCACTGAAGCATTAAAAGCTGGGTTGCACGGAAAAGCCTTGAAAATTGCTCACTATTATGGTGACTTACTTTGGTAAGTATCTGTTGGAATTGACATAGAGATACGAGTCATATACAATACACTGAGAAAACTTTAGTTGGTTAACATTATTGTGTAATATTTTTCTCAGCTAATCAGTTGAGGGCCCTTATGTGCCAAATGCAGGTTTCTATGAGGATGCTGTTTTTGAGGATCCTACTTTGTCATCAGCTCAAGTTTCTGATTCATATGATGGTGCAAATGATGGATCAAATGATCAACTGAATGGCATTGATGATAAGGAAATGGGCCAACATGTTGATGTTGCCGATGTGCAGTCTGAACCAAGTTCTGCTTCAGCTGCACCAATTGATGCTAGGAATGAGATTTCTGAGGAAGTAACAGGTGATCTGAAGCTAACAGATGATGATTCCGTCAATCAGTCGACTGTGGCGGATAGTCACCATACACATCCTCTTTCCACTGAGGATGTGGACATGCTTTTGGAGAAATGTCCTTTACAAGCATTGCATACAACTGTCAAAGACAAAGACCTTCCCATGCCAGGAAGCACTCTATGGTATGGTAAAGATTTAATCTTTGTGAAATTTTGTGTGATATTATCTCTCTTAGCTCTCCCTTCACATATAATTCATTTATAAGAACTCATGATTTGTTATATGGTTCTGTAGGTCGAACCATATTTTACCTTGTAGGCCTTCAGGCATCACATTAGACATCAAGAAATCATCATACAAGAAATTATCGAAGTGGTTACGAGCTAAATCTTCTTCAGGATTGGTGCCTTAAGCTTTCATTTTCCTTTTTTCTTGAAAATAACTACTTTTGCAGGTTTAAACTTCGAGGGTTATCTATATTGGTCTTTTTGGAGTTTTGTTTCTGAATACATTTTGCACATCTTATGGTGTTTTCAACATTAATGTATTTAATGCAAGGTTTTTTTTGTCTCTTGGCTCTTGACAATATTTGAAAATTTTGTTCTTTTATATAACCACAAAGTACCGATTACTGATCAAGTTATATATAAATCTCTTTTCTATTCAGGCTCATGAAGCATTGGGTTATAGTATTTGAGATGTATGCAAAAATTTGTTCAAATGATTTTGAGCATCATGAATGGCATTACTAGTTTTACCACCTCTCAAATTCTTTCCCTTTGAATGTGTTTGTAGTCTCATTGCATTAGCTCTTGAAAGACAGGCTTGTAGAAGTATTTTATGTCAAATTTCTATGATTTTTCTAAATATTAATAAATGAGAAATTATGAATAAAAGATTGGTCTCTTGTTCTAAATAACCAATTGGATAGTCAATAACCTTTACCTACTGGGATTTAGCAGTGTTTTCTTTTGATGATTCCTCATTTTGTTTTGACAGTCATATTGCGTATGTAGTTTGTTTAACCTTTTAGACAGGGTCAAACTGTCTTCAGTTTATTTTAATTATGAGTGTTCTAAACTTGTGAACACTATTAAGTCTTGTTCATATCTTAGCTTAACTCTGATACTTTTGGAAAGGTGGTGATAACCTGGTTCATAGCCAGAGTAAAGAGTGATAGATACTGGTTGAATTTAAATTTCTTGAGATTTGAATCCATAGTCTGTGCTATTCAATTTCTTAATGTTGGCATCTAAACATTTGCAGATTAGAGTGAAGGAAGATAAATATAAGGAGTCTGTATTACTTTCTGTTAATCGTACCCATCCAGATTACTCATCGTTCAAGCCAGAGAAACGACAAGTTGAAGAAGCTGTTAAAACTGGTGTTGCTGCTGTCACTGAAAGCCAGTCGGTCAAAATCCTTGAAGTGGCTGGGATCTATAAACCAAGTGTACATGTAAATCCAGTATTTGCATCTGTAGGTGCTGACACAGGGGAGCTTTACAGTGCTTCGGATGCCACTGACATCGTATTTAGATATGTTGAGAAGGAAAACCTGGTTATGCCGACTGATAAATCTGTTGTGATTTTGGATGCAACATTGTGTAATGCACTGTTCAAGGCCATAAAAAAGGTTCAATGTGTTAGAAAAATGGTCTAAATAACCATTGATTAAACCAAATAATTAAAGTGATTTGCACTTTTAATCAGATAATTGTATGCATGAATTTGTAATCCTTGTAATGAGGGCTATAAAATAATGTATTCATATGCATAGTTTGGTTGTGGGGTGAATGAGAAATTGTCACCGAAAGATGGCTAGTATAAATGAGAAAATGAAATTTGTCCCACATTAGAAAAGTGAGAGAGGAATAAGGCTTTAAATTGAATCTCACACCTTGACAAGTACTCATGCTCTCTCGCGCGCGCAGGGGGTGCAAATCCCAGGTCAAAAGCCCAATTTTTTCACTTGGGTCCGCCGACCTGCGGACACGAATGCAGCTTAAATTTGTGGCCTGAGAGCCCAGATTGTTTTTGAACTGACGGATTTTATTTTTTTGTATTAAGTCTGGTTATGATTTTATAACAGACTTATTAAGGCTGTTTATGATTGGTATGTATCAATTTGTAAATGATTCCCAACACTATATAAAAGTCACAAATTCTTCATTCTGAATACACCAACAGAAAACACTTCTTTTCTTCTCCAAAAACTTCTTTGCTCATACTCAGTTCTCTCAACATTCGGTGATAGTTTGAAAGCTCTTCCTAGTTCGTTGAAGCCCTTGTTCGTAGTGCAACAACTTGAGCTTGGTTATCGTTTTATCCTAGGAGACCAAGCGGCATTGAGGTTCTTGCACCGATTTGGACGTCGTAATTCGTCTTAAGGACACCGTGTGATATACGGGACTCGACAAACTTCCATTGGTTGAATTCTTCATCTCAAATCATCAATTTGTCATTTTATGATTTTGTTTATATTCATGCCATTTGATTAATTAAAATTATTTTTTATTATTTTATTTTATTAATATATAAACAATATATTTATCACATTTTTCTAATACAGTGTACCCTCCACAGAAATCCATAAAAGAGACTTGGGAGCAGCATTTGTAAACCGGATGCAACCCCATCACATTGTGACAAGGGGAAATGACTCGGTCGTTCGTAAAGGTTTGAAAACAGTCCAGATAATGACAGAAAGACGGCAAGGTAATAAGAAAATGACGTGTTATCAAGACTGAAGACTTTTTGGTAGATCCTGAAGCTTTGGCATCAGAGCTGCAAAAGTTTGCTTGCAGTACAACAGTGGCAGAACTACCAGGTTTGTAGCACCAATATGCACATGTAATTAGTTCTTATTGGAGAGTATCTTTCTCTTGAGTCTTGACTCATTATGTGGACTGTAGCCTTTTATTAGACAGGTTAACATTTGTGAAAGTTCTAGTGTAGATTCCGCATTTCTCTCCTTTCTCTGAATGCTCTCTAGTTATTTTATTGTCTACAGATAATATTTATTGTGACATTTTGAGGATTCCATCTTAAAGTTACTGATGGATACACATTGATGTTTTTCCCCTTAGGTAAGAAGGGGCTGGAGGTTCTGGTTCAAGGTGGAGTGATAGAGAATCTGGCAAAGCATTTGATTGAACTAGGGCTAGGCACTCAAAACCGATCCTGAAGGCCCGTCCCGATCCCGTCTCTAAAATTCACGAGACGAGACTGAAAATTAAAAACAAAGATCCCGTCCCGACCCATCCCGTATTAAAAAAACGGGACGAGATAGGGATTATATAATTTAGGCCCGTTTGATCTCGTCCCGACCCGGTACTACATTAAAATTTTAATTTGTATATATGGCTTCATATAAGCCGTTAGATTGATCGAGGATTAAAAAATAAACATAAAAATGTATTCTCTTTCTTTCACGTGTGAACCTAGACACCCAAGTCCCCCACCCTAGTTCTGTTTTCCTTCCCTTCATTCTCTCATAAGCCTCGAGCTCGTCAATTAATTTTCTCTCCACCCACCACCTTTATCTTCTCTATCTCGATCTCCTCTACTCGACGTCATCAGAAAAGCAGATCTTGAAAATCAAAGGGCATCTAAGGAAACTGAGCATCGACGACGATGGAGGAAGGACGAGCGCCTTTGAAGATTCTTGCCCTTTTGAGGCGTTCACGTTCTACTTCTTTGAGGTTCAAGTCTGTGAGGTTTGACATCCAAGGATCGCATGTAGTTTGCCATATATATATATATATATATATATATATACATGTATTTGTTTTGTAAATCTGGGTTAGATCTCATCTACAAAGGACCTGAGACTTTTTAATGTGTAAAGTTTTGATTATCCTAGATCCCGATCCCGTCCCGGATTCAATCGGGATTCAGGACCTTCGGGATCTAGTCTGAAAAAGGGTAATCCCTTTCCATCCGTCCCGAAAAATAATTACGGGATCGGGATCAGCTAATAATCAGCTCGTCTCGGCCCATGCCCAACCTTAGATTGAACAATATGGGATCCCAAAGACATACATTGGGGTTCTTGATAAAACCAGGAGATAAGAGGTTATTAAAGGTTGATATACACTATCAGGATCAGTACTTTAACCGATGAAAATTTTTCGTCGGCTAAGTACAAAATTTCGTCAGCCAAGAAGTCGCCAGGAAAAAGCCGTCGGCCAAGATTTTAGCCAACGAAATTATTGTTCATCGTCGGCTAAAGTTATTTATTTAGCCGACCAAAAAAAATTTCGTCGCTTAAAGTCTGGACTTTAGCCGACAAATTTTTGGATCTTAGCGGAAGAAATTTTATTAAATTTCGTCGGCTATAGTAATTTATGTAATTTATTTTTATTTATTTATTTAACTTTAGCCTACGAAGCCGACGAATTTTAAAAAATTTCATCGGCTATAGTTATTTATTTTATTATTTTATTTTTTATTTAACTTTAGCCGATAAAATTTATTAAAATTCGTCGGCTATAGTTATTTATTTTATTTTATTATTTATTTATTTATTTAACTTTAGCCGATGAATTTTATTAAAATTTGTCGGTTATAGTTATTTTTTTTATTTAACTTTAGCCGAATAAATTTCGTCAGCTATAGTTAGTTATTTTATTTATTTATTTTTTTATCTCTTGTATTTTTGATTAATTTTTTTTTTCGTTTTTACACCGGTAGTGGTGAAGAAGGAGAAGAAGAAGAAGAAGAAGAAGAAGAAGAAAAGGAGGAAGAGGAGGAGGCTAGGCTATAGGAGAAGAGGAGGAGGAGGCCGGCTAGCTAGGCTAGGAGGAGATGGCTAGGAGAGGGTGAGGAGAATGAGTTAGAGGAGGAGGAGGAGGAGAAGGAGAATGAGTTGGTTGTCACCGGAGGAGGAAGAGGAGGAGGAGGAAGGAAGATGAAGAGGATGAGGAGGAAATAAATGAAAGATATAGAAAAAATCTAAAATTTTCGACGGAGATTTTAAATTTTTTAAACTTTAGTTGACGAAATACCCTAATTTCATCGGTTAAAGTTCAAAATTTTAGTCGGAAAAAATTCAAAATTTTTAAAATCCCCGCCAAAATTTTTTGAATTTTGAATTAAGTTTAGACAAAGAATTTTAATAAATTTCGTCGGCTATAGTTATTAATTTATTTAACTTTAGCCGACAAATTACCCTAATTTTGTCGGCTATAGTTATTTATTTTAACCTTAGCCGACGAATTACCCTAATTTCGTTGGTTATAGTTATCTATTTTATTTATTTAACTTTAGCCGACGAATTACCCTAATTTCGTCGGCTAAAACACTAAACCCTATACGTAGAAGCTTCAAACGAAAAAAGTCGTGAAATAAGATATGATCTGAATGGTGAAATACTTCTACGGTTAAAAATCACGTAATTCCGGTAAAGTCTCGGTGCTGATAGTTGCGGTCAACACAATTTTCTATTTTTTCTCTCTAGAGGCAACCATATCTCCGGTGGTTATTTTTCATAAAAGTTTTATACCACTGGTTGCGTCTCATCGATTTGAAACTATTTTTAGTTGAAAGTCTGGGCAAAATACGTAATTTGACGGTTAAATAACCGTTTTCATGCGTTAAAGGGTTTGATATACGAGATTGACCCGAATGATCGAGCCCTTAACGTTGTCGGATCAAGTTGATTTTTTTTCTATAGACATATTTCAACATAATAAACATATCTGACGGTCGGATTTTTGTTTCTTAACTTTGATCATCAGAATCACAACATGCCTACTAATGTTGTATAACTTATTTACTAAGCTTTAAGTAAATGTTCCGTTCAAAACATACTTTACGTAGAAACTTCAAACACAAAAAGTCATGAAATAAGATATGATCGGAATAGTGAAATACGTCTACGGTTGAAAAATCATGTAATTTCGGTAAAGTCTCGGTGCCGATAGTTGCGGTCAATATAATTTAGGAGTTTGACTTACGGGATTGACCGTCCGGATGAAGCCTTTAAATTTGTCGGATTAAGTTGAATTTTTTACCGTAGACATATTTCAACATATTGATGATATCTGACGATCGTATTTTTGTTTGTGAATTTTGATGACTGGAATCACAACATGTCTACTATTTACCATTATTTATCCATATGGCATGGGGAGCTCTATCATCGAGGGGTAAATGTCTCAAAATTTTTAGATGGGCAGTTGCGTCTCATTATGGTGAGAGTTTGTTGTGTTGAAAATTCGACCAAAATACCTCATACAGATGTAGATATGGGCGTTTTCGTGTGTTAAGTGTTAGAAAAACTTCATTTTGAAGCCTTAAACAAACTCGGATGACCAAAAAAGCTTATATGTCATGACATTAGCGATGAGTTTTACTCGTACGCCTGTTCTGCTTCCAAATTGGTATCACAATAGTCAATCGGACACCAAAATATCCGTAGTGCAATTTTGTAACTAAAATGTACTTTAACCGACGAAATATCCGTCAACTAAAGTTCACAGACTATAGCCAGCGAAAAAATTACTTTAGCCGACAAATTTTTTTTCGTCGGCTAACATTCCACTTTAGCCGATAAAAAAAAATTTCGGCGGCTTGTTTTTGGTCATTTCGTTTGCTAAGTTCTTTTTTCTAGTAGTGATACTTCATTCTTGTTGATGGTAGCGAATAAAAGGCAAGTCGGGGATACTGCTTGTTCTTTAGCATGTGGAGAAATTGTTGGTTATCAATTCTAAGAACCAGTTCGGCATATGTTTTGATTTTTGAAGAGGAAGAACCTTGCTTTGTTTAAACTATGAACAGAGTCCAAATGTTTTTATTTGTTTTAAATATAATGCGCTCTTTCACTCAGTGACGGAGGCATAAATTTTAGTTTAATGGGGCACAAATAAGAATAATAATAATAATGTGAATATAATTTATATATATTAATGATTACCATTCTAGACATCGTTTTATAAGTTCAAATAAAAATATCATTCTCAATACATGAAATCAAACAATCATTCATAAAATGGTCGATCATTCAATTGTAGAACTGAGTTTTCACAATGTTCATAACATGAAATAATCTCGCTACAATTACAGTTGCAATTGATAAAATTAATATATATATATATATATATATGTTTGAAATATATTCTTCTTCAATATTTTTTCGTTGAACATCAATTTCTATTAGCAAAAAGCATAGGAAGAAAAAAAATAAAAACAATATATTTTTATGATTTAAGGAATTCAATTACTAAAAAGAGTGAGAAATAAAACTATCATATAATAAAATTTAAAGTTAAAAGTTGAAGTCATTTCATTTTATCACCAATTGGCAAAGGACTTTTTAGGGCACGCAACTAACAAAGGAAATGACAATATTTATAAGAAGAAAAAAAAATACAGTTAACTAACATAAGCCATTAAAGCCATTATCTTCTCTCATTCTTAATTTTATTCGTGTGATTTCGACAATGAAACACATGTAGGATTTAGTTGTATTTAAATATGATGTAAAAGGGTGAGTAGGGCACGGCCCTACGTGAATCCTTGTTGCCTCCGCCCATGCTTTCACTCATCTGTCCTTTTCTTCATCTATTTCTTTTCGTCCCTCAATAACAAAATGTACGTTACCAGTGGTCACAAAAAATAATAATAATATTAACTGGATATGTGAACCCTTTCTTCCCTTGGTCTTTATTGTTTTGCTGGTATCTGTGAATGGCAAAAATTACCTGATCCTTTCTCCATGTTATATCTATGGGATATGTGGTTTGGTCAATGTTTGGTTCTTACTATGGTTTAGGAGAAACTATGAGAATTGCGATAAGGATCTTTTGGATGTGAACAATTTTACTTTCCTGCTTTCAGGTAACACGGTTTGGTTTCAGGGAGATTGGCATGAGTTTGATACATCCAATGGCGGACGCACGACGGGGCAACCGGGGGCTACTTCCCCCACTTGGCTTTTCAAATCTGTCAACTGCTTATTTTTTTTTAATACTTGGCCTATCTTGGCTAGTGATATATATATATATATGATAAAAGTTATACATATAGAAAGTTAAATTCACACGTTTTTTTTTATTTTTTATTTTGTCTTTGGTGTATTATTGGTGAGAAACCCAAAGCCACTACAAATCTGAAATCTCCACTCACCGGTCCTAGACTTTCTCACTTCCCCTCAGATCTCAGACCTTTAACTATTCTGCTTCATCTCTTACTTCCTCAGTCCCTCTTCGTCTTCGAGCCCGACTTGACTTCGATTCTTATTATATTGAACTGCTGAAGGCCTGAAGTCATTGATCTTTATTTTTCTGCTAGTCAAGCATTCGGCCCCTGTTTGAAGATATTGCAGGTTTGTTCTCAACTTCTATGTTAAGCTTTCATTCAGTCATTCTCAAATTGATGAATTGTTGTGTTTCTCATTAGATTAGTTTTTTTTTTCAAATACAATTTCAGATAGGAATGGAGAAATTTTTCAAACGAACATCAAAAGAATTATCTCCACCTGTCATAGAGAATGAAAGAATGAAACAGAGTCGGGTAGAGATTAATTTGAGTGATCTCCCTTCTGATCCTGGAGAAAGGACTAAAATTTCAGATTATCATCCTGATCTTAGGGATAAAATTCGAAGAGAGTATTTGTTAAGAGGTCCTCATCAGCCTAAAAATCATCAGTTCGTGCAAACACAAAAAGGAAAAGAGAAACGAAGGTTCTGCAAAAATTGGTTCGGCGAATTTTCAAATTGGTTAGAGTATAGCATATCGAAAGATGCTGCATTTTGCCTATGCTGCTACCTATTCAAACATGATGTTGGTGATAAAGGAGGAGGTGATTGTTTTACTAGTACTGGCTTTCGCAATTTCAAGAAAAAAGAAAGACTGGATGATCATGTAGGGAGGCTCAACAGTTTCCACAATCAAGCAGTGCAAAAATGTGAGGCTTTGATGAATGAAAATCAGCATATTCGGAACATTATTAATCAGAATGTGGCAACTACTCGAGCAGATTATCGAATTCGACTAGAGGCATCGGTTGATTGCATTCGATTTCTCCTAAAACAAGGCCTTGCCTTTCGTGGTCATGACGAGTCAGAGAATTCAAGCAATCAAGGTAATTTTCTTGAGCTTTTAATGTTTCTTGCTGATCATAATGATGAGGTGAGAGCAGTAGCATTAAAGAATGCTCCTGAAAATCTTAAACTGACATCACCTAGGATTCAAAAGGACATTGTGAATGCTGCTGCTGTTGAAACTACAAATGCTATTATTAGAGATATGGGTGATGCATTTTTCTCTATTTTGGTTGATGAGTCTAGGGATGTATCTGTAAAGGAGCAGATGGCTGTTATTTTCCGTTATGTGGATAAAAATGGATGTGTGATTGAGTCCTCCATAGGCATTGAGCATGTAGCTAATACCACTGCATTGTCGCTTAAGAAAGCTATAGATGCATTATTCTCTAAACATAGATTAAGCATCTCTAGGCTACGTGGACAAGGTTATGATGGCGCAAGTAGTATGAGTGGGGAATTAAATGGTTTGAAGACACTTATTATGAAGGAAAACGCGAGTGCTTTTTACATTCATTGTTTTGCACATCAACTTCAATTAGCTCTTGTCGGTGTAGCCAAGAAACATGATATTGTTGGTGCATTCTTCACATTCGTGGCTACTGTTGTTAACATTGTTAGAGCATCTTCTAAACGACGGGACATTCTTCGAGCAAAGCAATCCATCAAGGTCATTGATGCACTTAAAATTGGAGAACGCACAAGTGGACAAGGACTCAATCAAGAAACTGAAATCAAACGTTCTTGTGACACGCGATGGAGCTCACATTATGGTACTCTTGTGAACTTTACTGTCATGTTTTCTTCTATTATTGATGTGTTAGATGAAATAGCATTTGACAAAGTGACATCTGATCAGAAGCATGACGCATATATTTCTTTGAAATTGCTACAATCATTTGATTTCATATTCAGTTTGCATTTGATGAGAATTGTTCTTGGAATCACTCATGAGTTTTTTCAAGCTCTACAAAAAGATGATCAGGACATAGTAAATGCTATGGATTTATTGAAGGTGTGCAAGAGACAATTGCAAACTATGAGGGAGAATGGATGGCTTTCTTTGTTGGATGAAGTTGTTTTGTTTTGTGAAAAAGAAAGTATCAGTGTTCCAAACATGGATGATCAATATGTAAGTCCAGGAAAATCAAGGCGTATAGCTCCAGAAATGACGAATATGCATTACTATCAGTTCGACTTCTTTTGTGCAGTAATTGATTTTCAGCTCCAAGAGCTGGATAACCGTTTCAATGAGGCTAATACTGAACTTCTCCTTTGTTTGGCTTGTCTCAATCCTAATTCTTCATTTGCAGCTTATAACAAACAAAGTTTGATGCATCTTGCTGAGCTTTATCTTCAAGATTTTTCTACATCAGAGTTGTTATTGCTAGAGGTTCAATTGGAGACATATATTGATGATATGAAATCTAATGACAAGTTTCAAGAATTGGAAGGGATCGCTGATCTTGCAAAGAAATTAGTCGAGACAAGGAAGCATAAGACTTATCCGTATGTTTATTTGCTGATCACTTTGGCACTTGTACTTCCCGTGGCGACGGCATCTGTTGAAAGAGCTTTCTCTGCCATGAATATCATAAAGAATCGAATGCGAAATCGAATGGGAGACCAGTGGATGAATGACAGCTTAGTTGTTTATCTTGAGAGAGATGTATTCAATTTAGTTGACAACGAGTCGATTGTTTAGCGCTTCCAAAATATGGCATCTCGTAGAGGACAACTATAGATGTGGAAGTCTTCTTTTTGTGTGCTATTATCTTTCGTTTGTATGCTATTGTTGATTCTGTACAAATCAAAATAAATGAGTCTTGTTGAAATTTTGCCCCCATAGAGATTTATTCCTGCGTCCGCCACTGGATACATCCCATAGATGTGTGTACATGAGAGAGGGGTTAATATCTATTGTTGAGCTTTGCAACATTTTACAGTAAAATATCAGACACTGAAGAGCAAAATATTGTAGTATTTAGGTCGTTTTGCAATAATTTTGAAATTTTGGATGTCTCTTTTATTTCATCTCCAACAACAGCGTATCAGGTAGCAGTGACTGATCTGGATTGTACGAAATCCCTGACCTTGTGAAGGAAAACTGATGAGTCATCCAGCTCGGGATAAGAATAGAAAGTGTGAATGGCATTCGGAAAAAACACCAGCTCCGCTTCCTTCCCGCGCTTCTTGAGTCCCTCGTAGTACCTCCTCTGCCAATCCTGCAACGGATCAAATCCCCCGACAAACACAACCGTCGCCGGAAAATTCACGCCGGAAATATCCACCGCGTTCGGCCCGAACACGTTCGCCACCGGATGGTCCCGATCCGACCCCTCCGGCAAGAACGCCTTCCACATCCAGTCCGTCCTCTCCATGTTCACCAGCGGCACTCTCGTCAGCCTTGTCTCCGACTCCGTCCTCTCTTCACCGCCGAAAAACGGCTGGATCGCCAACATTCCGACCACTTTCACACCATTGAACACGTGGCCGCTCGCTCGGATAGCCACGTGGTGCGCTATGTTCCCGCCAGCGCTGTCGCCGGCGAGAAAGCACTGTCCGAGATTCGCGGCGTCGAACATGGCGCTGTTTTGGCTGTCGTCGAGGAACTTGAGGACGTCGAATCCGTCGTCGTACTGGCAGGGGTAGCGATGCTCCGGGGAGAGGCGGTAGTTGACGGAGACGACGACGGCGGGGAGCTCGCGGGCGAGGCGTTGGCAGAAGTCGTCGTAGGGTTTGGAAGCGGCGGACATGAAGGCGAAGCCGCCGCCGTGGAAGAAGACGATGAGGGGGAGCTTGGTGGCTGAGGCGGAGACGTTGGTGGGAGTGTAGAGGCGGAACGAGAGGTGGCGGGAAACAAGGACGTCGGAGCTCTTGAGGTTTCTGTGAGGTTTTGTCAACGGGGAGGGCTTGTAGTCGAAGAAGTTAAAGAGGCGACGGTTGACGGTGCAGTTTGAGCGGCGACAGGCGTCAACGAAGAAGGAAGCGGCGGAGACGAAGAGGCGGACGTTCCATGGCAAACATGGTGATGCGTCGGCCATCTTGTTTTTTTTTTCTTTTGTTGATTTTCTATGGAATCGGAATCGAGATTGAAATGGATTTGAAGGTAATGAATGGCGTACTTGGTTGGGGGGATGGAGTATGTACTAAGTATTCCCAAACCTACCCGCCACTAACAGTCCACCATACCACACAATGAGCTGTTGACGAGCCTGCATTGCGACTTGCGAGAATTTTTTATATGGAAAATGGAAGAATTAAAATAAGGACGATCATTACAATTTTGTTGGTTTGAAAATGAATATATCAATAATTATTGAATATGGATAAATTTTTTATTTAAAATTTATATAAAAATTATATATTTGACTAAATATAAAATATTAAAAAGATATGAAAAATAATATTGATACTTATAAAAAATAAAAATTTTAAGAAATTATTGAAGATATATTTGATATTTAAAACCTTACGAAAACAACTCGAAGCCAAAGGCAAGTTGACTTGGATTTCGACCGCACTTTCTCTTACTCAAGTAGCTTTGGCTAGGTGCTGTTGATGAGAGAGCGAGTGATTTTGATGATGAGGGGAACTCAACTTTGTTTTTTGAAGAACAATTTTGGCTTGTATGTGCATCAATCAATCAATAACGTTAGATAATTTTGGCGTGATGAAGGTCATGCATGTCTTCTTTTCTAACTTGGAATTTTACGTCAACTTGCACCGACAGGCGCGCGTAGTTGCAGAGCTCGATCTGCCATCTTGTTTTCTTCTTCTTAGTATATATGGATTAAAGGTACGTGATTGATCGATGAGGACTGTGTGTACATGCATGCACCAGTCCCATATGATTCCGGATTCCATTATGGCACACATGCAGCTTTAATTGATAAGAATACTCTTCCGCACCAACAAGCATTGCATCGGTGAGACTCGATTCATAGTTGAGACCAAGTTTTACGATCTTGTCCACGTCTTCGACCACCGAATGCTATATAGCTGTGATATATAGTTTACCTAGAGTTGATTGATCATCAATCGAACCGTAATCGATTTGCAGCCGGACAGGGGCCCAAACTTGTCATTGAGGTCATGCATGTGTCTTCTTTTCTAACTTCAGCTAGATTTACGTCAAATGGCGCCACCAGGCGAAGTGGCGGATGGCCGTCTTGTTTTGTGTGTGTCACTGTGTGTTTTTATTTTCATTTGAAGAGTCGGCCGTCTTGTTCTATTATTGAGAGTTTGAGAGTTGAGACTAGAGAGTAATGAAATGAAGGATATCCATGTGGACTGTTGCGTCTACATTAGTTGTATGTCACCAATTTCTCTTTAACATAAATATGTAGGCCAAACTTACTTATGCACCAGTCCCCTACAGGCACACTGCTTTAATTGATAACAAGGGTACTCTTCGATCCATACGAACAAGCGAGCGTTGCATCGGTGAGACTCCGATATCGATTTCATGGTCGAGAGACGAGTTTTTTTATCTTCTCCACATCTTCGACCACCAAGTTCGCGCTGTGATATATATATGGTTTACCCAAAGTTAACGAATCAAATGTAATGGATTTGCCAATTCATGTTTGGTGATCGATCGAGTAGTACTGCATATACATACCCATCCCAGTCCCAGTCACAGTCACAGTCACAGTCCCAGTCATTGATTCTTGAAAACATCTACCCTCACCACCCCCTACTAGAACAGCAACCACAAGTGGAACCGAGTCCCAACCAAACTTGTCAAAGTGTTTTATTGGAAAAAAAACAACAAAAAATAAAAGAGAAAATTTTAAAAATAGTACATAAAGTTTGTCTAGTAAGAATTTATGTATATCAAGTTTCAAAATACAGAAAGGAGATCCATTGAGGACCTTCTTGTTAAGGACTTTCTTCTTAATGATTTATTATACTCATTTTTTAATCACATTTTTTCATCTCAACCATTCAGTTTATAGGTCTATATAAGTAGATCACTTCTATAAATTTTCAGTCAAATTGGTGATCATTAAGGCATCGAAATAGATCAAATCAATGGATCTTCCAAATGTGTCAAACAAGAACCATTCAAGTTTATAATCGGTAAATCACATTTATGATTGCCTTAACGAATTTCAATTTGTATGAAAATTTGTAGAGATGATCTACTCATATATATCTACAAACTAGATAATCGAGATGTGAATATGCAATCGAAAAGAGGGTGAAACGAAAAAGTCCTCGACTAGTCCTCAACAAAAAGGTCCTCAATAGATCCCCTCCCTCAAAATACAACCTTTCGTACATCAAGTTTTAAATTAGACTAAAAATAGGTACACGTTGTCATTAACGTCGTTACTGGTATAAAAATATTCATTGCTAAAAGGGTAAATTTGTACTTTACGTATCTCTCTCAAATCTCACTCTTCCTTATCCGAAGGCTCTGCTCAAATATCATAATCAATTATCTCTCTCACATTTTGTCATTTGATAAATCAACTTTGATATTAGAATCAATACAATTCAAATCACTACCAGAATCAACACTTTAGCCGACGAAAATTTTTTTCCAGCCTGTTAACCAAATTCGTAGTCTATGATTTTGTCAGGAAAGACTCGTCGGCTATAACTTTAGCCGACGAAAGAAGAACTAGTCGTCAGCTTTAGTCTAACACTTTAGCCGACGAAACAATATTTCGTCGGCTAAAGTTTGAGACTTTAGTCGATGAAAAAGTTAATATATTTGTCGGCTAAAGTATTTAATAAAAATAAAAAACTATAACCGACGAAGAGAGTTCAGGGGCGAGGTATTGGCAGAAATTGTCTTAGGGTTTGGAAGCGGTGGACATGAAGACGAAGTCGTCGCTGTGGAAGAAGACGATGGGGGGTCTTAGTGGCAGAAGCAGAGATGATGTAAGTGTAAAGGCAAAACAAGTGGTTGCGGGAGACGAGGACGTCGGAGCTCTCGAGATTTTTGTGAGGCTTGGTTAGAGCAGAGAGCTTGTATTCAAAAAAGTTAAAGAGGTGGCGGTGGACGCTTAAGTTTGAGAGGCTACAGGCGTCAATGAAGAAGGAAAGCGTCAGATACGAATAGGTGGATGATCCATGACAAACGTCATGAGTTTTGGATTTCACTGACCATATTATCTTTTGTTGTTGATTCCAATTTAGGAATGAAATGAATTTGAAGGAGATGCACGGCGGAATTGGTTTATAGTATGTAGGGCAAAGCCAAACCTAGTACCTACCCACCACCACCAGTCCACCACCATCCACGTCTTAAGGAAATGCAGGGCCAAATTGGTTTATGTAGGGGTGGACATAAAACCTGAATGAGAAAAAATGACCGGGCCGAACCAGTCAGACCGACCGGATCGGGCTTTTTCATAGGCTCTCATTTATTTGTTGTCAGTCCGGGCCGGGTTGGGCCCAACTATGTCTGGGCCGGTCCCGGGCCCTAATTTTGAGAAACAATTTTAGCCTGAAAGTCCGACATACATATGCGTCACTCAATAATTGGTATTTAGCAGTCCTATAATACTAATATAGGCTCAACCACACACGATTATTGAAACTTTAGTCAAGTCAAACATCACCTAACTTCTACCCTCGACCTCGATATGTGTCTTCACCATATAGACAGAGAGAAGACACTACAAAAAAGGTAATTGGGCGACGAAGAGAGCCGAAACAGGGCGACGAAAATATGTGTCGTCGCCTAAGATCCAAAAATCGTCGCCTAAGGTAAACTTTAAAGTGACGAAAATTGATATCGTCGCCCAAGGCCATTCCTTCGTCGCCTAATGTCCATTTTTGGGCGACGACAGGAAGTTTCGTCGTCTAAAGTCTAACTGTCGTCGCCTAAGAGAGTCATTCTTAGGCCATCCTTCGTTCTTTTGTGGCCTAAGAGTGACCCTCTTAGGCGACGATTTTTTTTTTGAACTTTAGATGACGATTTTTTCCGTTTCGTCGCCTAAGAGTCCTTATATTCCCAGATTTGGACAGCAGCTCACTCGGGAAAAAAAGGAAGAAAATTTCGGGAGTTGTCGAAATGTATCCATATATACTCAGTTTGTGGAGCTATATATAGGTACGTATATATATATATATATATATATGTTATTTGTGAGTTTTATTTGAGTTGAATTGATAGATTTTGGATTTTATTGAGTTGATGAATTGATAGATTTTGAGTGTATGATTAGTTGATCGATTAATATTTTGAGTATGTTGATTGATTATGAATTAGTGTTCGATGTAGTTACATTAATTGGTTGATATATTTTTACATTTTGATTAATTAATGTTATATTGAATATATATATATATGATGTTGTTATTAATTAATTTATAATATTGTGTTGATGTTATGAAGTTGTTGATGATAATTTTGTGATATGATAGATGTATATATATATATATGTGTTAATTAATTAGTTTATATATGTAAGAATATTGTTATGTAATTAATTAATAATTAAGTATATATATGCATGTGTTAATTAAATAATTTGTCACTAATAATTTGTTGCATGTAGTATATTATTATATATAAATGAATTTGATTGAGATTTTATGTATATATGAAATTTAATTAATTAATTGTTATATATATAGATATTTATATTTTGTGGTATTTTCAGGATATAGATAAGAGTTGGATTTCACTTCCAAGATGTGACAGAAGATATGCTAAAGGAGTTTTTAAGTTTTGTGCAATATGCTTTGGACAATACAGGCGGGAGTACACTTTTCTATTGTCCGTGCAAGAGATGTCAGTGTCGCAGCAAGATGCATCGATTTTCGATGAGACAGTATGGGAGCACCTGAAGAATAAAGGATTCTGGGACAGTTACACATGTTTGATATATCACGGTGAAACATCATCAGGGGGTCTGCATGATCATGGGCAGTTTTATGAGAGGGGCGGTTCATCAAACGATCCAACAATGGTCTTCATCAACGACATGTTTCCTCATGAGAGCGGTGTATGCGGTCAATGACAGTATATTCCTAAGGCGTCGGTGCACGCTGTCCCTAGAGCTATCAACACTGCTGGTATTGACAAGAACAACAAACTGCTTGCTTTCCAACAAACCCCCCTGTACCCCGGTTCTAAGAAGACCGTTCTTGAGTGTGTGATGGAGGTTGTTTATATGTGGAACCTAATATTTCTCCTTTACCGGGTTACAATTCAAGAAATAACACCAAGTATGGTCAATTATTAAATATGCATCGTTTATTATGCTTGAACTACTGTTTACAGGGCCAAAGGCCAGTCAGACTGGAGAAGCCATTCTGGGTCCTTTGTCAGGGCCCAGTTCATTGTAAGTTTGAGGCAAAGCAAGGGAGTTCATTCCCACATTGGAAAAAGACAAAGTGCAGCCTTTAATGCTACTATAAATACCGGTGAGGACCTCCCGGTAAGGGGAGAGAGAGGACCTTAACTACTCGAGTTTTCTGCTTATCTGACAGTGTCTGACTTAAGCATCGGAGTGGCTTCCCTCGGTAAACCCGGGGACGCCCTTTGACGTGTTTGTTCTTTGCACAGGAAAACTCGGGAGTACAAGGAAGTTCGCTATTTCTGGAACCGTGCAACCCGTTAAAGGGGCCACGAGCATCCCCGGAAACAATTGGTGCTCTCGTTGAGAGTTGAACTCAAGGCCTCCCAAACACGTATTTCGAAGAACGATGGAAATGGCAGGAGAACAAGATCCAACTGGAAGGCTTAATTTCTCAGGGGATGATAACCCAGGGACCTCCGGGACCCAGTTTGGCCAAACAGATCTAGCAGCAGCGTTCGAGCTCTTGAAAAAGGACTTTCTCGCTCAAAAGGAGCAATCTACTCGAGAACATGCTGAGTTGATAACGGTAAGGGAGCAGTTAGCGACTATCCAGGCCGAGCATGGGCTTCTTCAAGCAACCTTAACTCAAAGAGCGAATGCCATGGGGGCGTCAGCCAGACTTGCTGATATCATCACCCCAGAAGGGAATCCTCCGGGTTGTGGAAACCCGCGAACTTTTGACGGTGCATACATACCATCCGCTATTCTCCCAACCACTGCCCACCCTAACCCAAATCCACAAATGATCCATCTCTCCAATCCTTTGTTTAATCACAATCTTACAGGACCTCCTCCACTCCCAGAGCCGTTGTTAAATCAACCCCTTCCCCCAGCAGATGCCCAGACCCAGCTGCTGTTACAGTTGACACAAACTGTGACCCAACTTGAGCAGCGGCTAAACTCGGGAACGGGACCACAACAATATCAACCCTTTATTACCCGTGCGAGCCCATTCTCCGCACGGGTTCAAGCAGACAAAAAGCCACCAGAAGCAAAGCCATTTAAGATTAAGAGATATGCCGGAATGGGGTGCCCGTATGCACACCTTGAGTTGTTCCAGTCTCAGTTAGATTCAACCCGGTTCACAGACGCCCAAGCATGCCATGCTTTCCAGGAAACACTCAGTGAGGAGGCGTTGAGTTGGTTCCTCAAGTTACCGGCTTTGTCAATAGAGACCTATGGTCAGTTGACAGAGGTTCCTGTCCCGGTTTATCCTGCTGTCAAGTGCCAATCGAAGCACCACTTCGTTATTCAAAGTCCAACAAAGGGATGATGAAAGCTTGAAAATTTTTGTAACCCGTTGGCTGTCCACGACTTCCAAGTGTGGGCACCTGGACGAGTCAGTGGCATCAGAGGCGTTCTTACAGGCGCTCAAACCAACCCGCTTTGTGGTAGAGCTCAGGAAGCAGCGGTTCAGGTGCTACGACGATCTAATTAATGAAGTAACTCGGCAAGCTCAAGCCGAGTACGACACCTTCGGGGAACGCCGGACGAACACCGGGTTCACAAGCCAGCGAGCTGATGGATGGAAAAAGGAAGGGCAGCATAAGAGTGGCCAGGGATACTACGGCAAAAGTTCAAACAGACCAAGGGAGAAACCAAGAGAGGCTCCATACCTTCGTCATCCAACCCGGGAGGAAAAGGACACTTACATCCCTCGATATGAAGTGTTAACCAACTTGACTGCCTCCTATGAAGAAATTTGGAACCGCCATAGGAATGAAGTTCCCCCGGCTCCAAAAAGAAAGTTTCCCAAAAGGACAGGGCCGGACAACGGGCAACATTGTGCCTATCACAACGAGTCTGGCCACACGACCGACCGGTGCTTTTCTCTTCGGAACGCCATTGAGTACATGATCCAGAACGGCAAACTACAGCGGTATAAATCACCCGCCACAGGTGTCAACCTCATTGAAGTATATGGGGAGATAATGACGATTCACGGGGGTGGCACCCAAGGGGTGTCCGGTCACCGGGCCAAAAGACTCTGCCCAAGAGGCCCGGAGTTTGAGATAATGCAGCTTCGTCAAGAATGCCGCAAGGAGCTGGTTCCTTGGGATACCGTGTCATTTTCTCAGTCTGAAGACACGCTGAAAGTGCATCACAATGATCCCTTCATAATCACTCTTCAGATTGACCACTGGAGAACTCGGAGGGTTCTAATAGACACGGGAGCCGCTGTCAGCGTCATGTTCAGCAGTTGCTATAAGGGGTTTAAACGAGGACGAGATAAGCTCTATAGGAACCACGAGCCATTGATCAGTTTTTCAGGAGAGACGACTCAACCGTTGGGGTCTGATCAACTAACGGTTACAGTTGGAACCGGCCACCAGTCCACAAGAATTGTAGTTCCCTTCATAATTGTGGACTGCCCATCCTCCTACAATGCCATACTCGGGAGAGATGCACTCTGGGGCCTACAAAGTTTTATAGCGGGTCACATGCTGCTTATGAAAGTGCCTACACCCGGGGGTTGGGTTACAATTCGTGGAGACCAAGAAGCCGCTGTCAGATGCAACGCGATAGCAACTCAGTCCCAGCACGAGATGTTTTCGGCCGGTTTCTCCTTGTCTCCATTTGACAAACCCGATGACCCCAGGGATGACCCGGATTCTTTGCCCATCAGCAAGACGGCACAAAAGAAGAGCCAGAAGTATCCTGCCAAGTTCCCCCGGCCAGCCCCAATTGAAGCAACAGAATGGATTCATATTTCAGAAGAATACCCGGAGAGGAAGATTTGCATTGGCACAGGCCTTGACCCCGAGGTCAGAAACCGAATGGTTGAGCTGCTAACCCGGAAACAGAAGGTGTTCGCATGGTCATATGCAGACATGCCCGGGATTTCTCCAGACGTTATGACACATTCCCTCAATATTATCCCGGGTGTTAAACCGGTAAGACAGAAGCGTCGTGCATTTTGCGCAGAGAAGTACAAGGCCATTCAAGCAGAAGTTAAACGTCTTAAAGACATCGGGTTCATTGGAGATGCAACATACCCGGATTGGTTGGCCAATGTGGTGATGGTCAAGAAGGCAAACGGAAAGTGGAGGATGTGCGTCGACTACACAGATCTGAATAAGGCTTGCCCGAAGGATAGTTTTCCCCTTCCAAAGATTGATCAACTGGTGGATTCAACCGCGGGCCACCCCCAGTTGAGTTTTATAGATGCATACTCGGGATTTAACCAAGTTCCGATGAATCCCGCGGATCAACAGCACACATCTTTTACAACAGACAAGGGGATGTATTATTACAGAGTGATGCCTTTTGGACTCCGGAATGCAGGAGCCACGTTCCAGCGCCTCGTAGTGGGCATGTTTGCAAACCAACTCGGGGATACTATGGAGGTTTATATAGACGATATGCTGGTCAAAAGCCGGGAAACAAGCAAACACCCGGATGACTTGGAGACCGTCATCGACATTGCCTTGAGCAAGGGGATGAGGTTAAACCCGGAGAAGTGTGTGTTCGGTGTTTCAGGAGGAAAGTTTCTCGGGTTCATGGTCAGCGCTCGGGGAATTGAGGCAAACCCCGACAAAATTCAAGCCGTCCTGGCCATGCAACCGCCGAAAACCAGGAATGAAGTTCAGCAACTTACTGGCAGGCTGGTAGCCTTATCCCGGTTTATATCCAGGTTAACAGATAAATGTGCACCCTTCTTCAAAATTCTCAAGAGTCAACACCGCGAACGGATTACATGGCAGGAAGAGCACAATCAAGCTTTTGAAAAGTTGAAGGAATACTTGGCGTCAGTCCCTTCTTTATCCAGACCAAACCCTGGGGATATACTATATCTGTACCTGGCGGTGTCTCAAACAGCTGTCAGTTGTGCCTTGATAAGAAAGCCAGACTCTGAAGAACTGCCGGTTTACTATACTGGGAAAGGATTCAATGATCCTGAAACTCGTTATCCAGATATTGAAAAACTGGCCCTGGCCTTGGTTGTAGCAGCAAGGAAGTTAAGACCCTATTTTCAAGCACATTCCATCCATGTACTCACCAACCAACCGCTACGGCAGGTTCTGCAAAACCCGGCAACTTCGGGCAGACTGGTCAAATGGGCAATTGAGTTGGGGGAGCATGATTTGCACTTTAAACCGCGAACGGCAATCAAAGGGCAAGCAGCAGCAGACTTCATTGCCGAGTTAATCCCAGCAGATTCAACATTTGCTGAAACTCTTCCTACACAAGCTGAACCGGAGAGTTGGCAAATATTTGTAGATGGATCAGTCAATCAGAGACAATGTGGAGCAGGCATTACGTTGGTAGACCCGGAGGGTAATATGTTTGACTATGCCTTACGCTTTAACTTCAAAGCATCAAACAACACGGCTGAGTACGAAGCTCTAATCAAAGGGCTCCAACTCGCTAAAGATATGGGCGCCCGGCATCTCCGCATACTAAGTGATTCACAGCTGGTAGTACAGCAGGTTAACGGCGGATTTCAGGCAAAGGAAGCACATCTTTCGTCCTATCAAAAGTTAGCGGCTTTCTTGCTGGAGAAATTTGATAGCTTTGAGGTTACTCAGATACCGAGGCAGCGGAATGTGAGAGCAGATACCCTGGCTAGGATTGCAACAGGGGACGATTCCAATACCGAGTTTAAAAGCTTACTGGTCGAGACATTGGAGAAACCAAGCATCTCACTCTCCTTTTCTGAGATTTTCGCGGTAGAGGCAAACCCGCCACCGTCTTGGATGGATGAGTTCATCAACTTCATCCAACATGGAACCCTACCTGAGGACCCGGTAGCGGCCAAACGACTACGAGTTCGAGCGGCTCGGTATAGTATCCATGATGGGAAACTGTACAGACGAGGACAAACTTTTCCTGATTTGAAGTGTATTACACCCGAGGAAGGAGACCGGGTTTTGCAGTCGCTTCATAGCGGGGTATGTGGAAATCACTTTGGAGCCCGTAACCTGGCTTTCAAAACCCTAAGAATGGGATATTACTGGCCTTCTTTGGAACACGATGCCAGAATTGTCGTAGATTCCTGTCTTCAATGTCACCGATTTGCAAGCTTTCCACGTGCACCATCAGTCCCACTATCAGTAATAATTTCTCCATATCCATTTTGCATGTGGGGGATCGATTTCATCGGACCGCTACCCACAGCTCCGGGACAGCTCAAACATGCCATTGTCTCAGTGGACTATAATTCCAAGTGGATAGAAGCTCAACCCCTGGCACGGATCACGACCGCAAATGTTAAGAAATTCCTTTGGAACAATGTCTTTTGCCGGTTTGGAATCCCGGAGACGTTTATCACAGATAACGGGACGCAGTTTGACAACGATGAGTTCCGGGAATTCTTACACTCTAACGGGACAAAGGTCCTATATGCCTCCCCTGCACACCCGCAGACTAATGGACAAACTGAAGCCGTTAACAAGCTCATCAAGCAAGTTCTGAAGAAGAAGCTGGAGGACGCAAAGGGTTTATGGGCTGAGAAACTTCCAGAGGTTTTGTGGGCACTAAGGACAACTCCAACAGAAGCCAATGGGGAGAGCCCATTTCTTATGACTTTTGGATCTGAAGCAGTGATCCCGGTAGAGATGGAAGTCCCGAGTGACCGGGTACAACTGTTTGACAGGGAAACCAACGATGAAGGCATCCGCCTTAACATGGACCTCCTGGAGGAACGCCGGGAGCGTGCACATCTCCGAAATATCAACAAGAAGCAAAAGGTGGCTAAACACTACAATTCCCGGGTTATCAACCGCCCACTCAAACTCGGGGATTGGGTAATGAAGGAGGTTATCCCTAAGCCAACGGGGCTTAAAGCTCCATGGGAGGGTCCATATGAAATCGTTGAAGTCGTGGGCCCGGCAACGTTTTACATCCGGGGTACAGATGGAGTTACGCTTCCGCGACCATGGAACGCCCAACATCTGCATCTCTTCCCCAAATAGCCTTTAGCGGCCCTACTTGTATGCCTTAATCGCCAAGCTCCGATAATCTCCGATAATCTCCATGACATGAAATATTGCAAGCCTTTCACGGCCTTATTTCATGGTCAAAACTCGCCAAGCTCCGATAATCTCCGATAATCTCCATGACATGAAATATTGCAAGCCTTTCACGGCCTTATTTCATGGTCAAAACTCGCCAAGCTCCGATAATCTCCGATAATCTCCATGACATGAAATATTGCAAGCCTTTCACGGCCTTATTTCATGGTCAAAACTCGCCAAGCTCCGATAATCTCCGATAATCTCCATGACATGAAATATTGCAAGCCTTTCACGGCCTTATTTCATGGTCAAAACTCGCCAAGCTCCGATAATCTCCGATAATCTCCATGACATGAAATATTGCAAGCCTTTCACGGCCTTATTTCATGGTCAAAACTCGCCAAGCTCCGATAATCTCCGATAATCTCCATGACATGAAATATTGCAAGCCTTTCACGGCCTTATTTCATGGTCAAAACTCGCCAATCTCCGATAATCTCCATGACATGAAATATTGCAAGCCTTTCACGGCCTTATTTCATGGTCAAAACTCGCCAAGCTCCGATAATCTCCGATAATCTCCATGACATGAAATATTGCAAGCCTTTCACGGCCTTATTTCATGATCAAAACTCGGCAAGCTCCGATAGATCTCTAATAATCTCTGATTACCGTGTTTGTTTGGCAAAGACGCCCTTGGAAGTCCTAACGGACCCGTAAAGCCTTACTGCCCCTACTTTCACTTTATAATGTTAATATGCCAACCCGGCACTACGTGTGAAGTTGTCAACACTTGCAGGTTATGCATCGGGTTGAAAGTCCTTATGAACCCGTAAAGCCCTAGCGGGACTATTTTTATTTCCCACAAACCGGCATTATATGTGTGAATTTTATCAACACTTGCAGGTTATGCATCGGGTTGGAATTTCTAACGGATCCATAAAGCCCTAGACCTTTAAAGCCTTAGCAACACTATCTTTATTCACACAGAAAACCGGCGTTATATGTACATTTTTGTACTTATCAGGTTACCGTGTTTTGGCACAGGAAGGATTGCGAGAAGGAAAAATTTTATTACTTCAAAAATATCGATTACAAAAAAAGTAGCAAACCGCTACAGGTAGACTAATCTCATAGAAATGAAAAATATCCTAAGGCTCCGTTGACGACCCCCTACCCCGGCCAGTGCTAGAACCGCCACGACCTCCCCGGGGCTGTATAATGAACTGACCCCTACGCAGAGGTGGCCGATTCCTAGGACCACCCACAATCCCACCACGGGAAGCACCTCTCCCGGCTGCTGAAGAACGAACTGGGGGACTCCGAGCCGGGTTCGCAGGAGCCCTAGGGTTCGCAGCCACGGCAGGAGTCGACCGGGAGGTGCCTGCAGCCTCGTCGGGTCTAACATGACCTTGATGACCGTCATAACCCGCCTTGTCCAGCCAGCCTTGGCGAATACCAGCGCTAACTATTTCGGCACGAGCCTCGGCCCTGGCCGACCGCAGCTTCAGGTCAAACTCTGCGCTCGCCAGAAACTCGGAGACCGCTAAGTCCTTGGCCCGGGAAACTGCCTGGAGCAAGTCTCCTTTTTGTTGCTCCAGGGAGGTGACCTGTTGCTGCAGCCCCTGGTTTTGCTCGGTCAGCTGGGCTATCGCGGCGTCTTGAGCACACCGGTCCTCCCGGTGACCTTCGATAACATTCTCCAGTTCAGAGTTCTTGGCCACCAGGTCTGCTATGTGTTCTTCCGCCTCGGCCAACTTCGCACTCGACGCGATCGCTGATGCGCTTGCGAATTCCCGGACCCGAGCCAGGTTTTCTTCGCTTGCCGTCACCTGGTCCCGGGCGGCCCGGAGATCATCCCTGAGGACTCTCTCTCGCTCGGGGATGCCTTCGGTTATGAGCCGGTCAGTCGCCAAGTACGACAACCTGACAGCCTACACAAATAAAACAACGGGTTAGTACAAGGAAACAAAAACAAAAAGATAACGAGTTACAGCAGAAGACTAACTTACCCGCATCAGCTTCTCCTGCGCCCTCCGGGCTACAGTCAACGGGTCCTCGTGCTCCAGGACATAGGAGTCAGCGGCGCAATTCTTCAAATCCGCTACCATCCTTTGGATGGCCGCGTCCGCCATTCCTGCACTCGCCAACTCCTCCATTATCTCAGTAGTGTCCCGCTGCTGCTTTCTCTCCCTCCTCTCCTTCCTCTCCTTCCTTCTCTTCCTCCTTTCGGACCTCCCCGAGCTGGATGCCTCCCGGGTACGCTTGCGGGAAGGCACGGGCTCCACTTCAAGAACCTCGTCACTCCCCTCACTCCCCTCCGGGTTCTCACTACCTATTTCCCCTTCCAACCCTCCGACCTCTTCACCCCCTTCGTCATCCTCCTCGGTAAATTCCTCCTCGCCCGGGAACACAGACGAGGGAACCGCGCTCATCACCGGTTCTTCAGTCTCATCGGCAAACGGTTCTGCAAATACCGGGTTGTCGTCCGCCTCCGAGGGATTCCCTTCAACCTCCTCTCCTTCTGGGTAGACTTCCGGCCCGAGAATCTCAGCCAAGTACGCGGGAACCTCGTTGTAGTAGGAGACGTCAACGTGGAACTGCCGAGTTTCCCCTTGCTCGGCGTCTGGGCGCAGAAAAGCCGCCTTCGATGTCAGATCGATATCGTACGCCAGCCCCTCCGTGCCTTGCGCCCGGATCCCGGCCCATACAGCCTTGTCCTCGAACCCGTCGTATATTCCCGGGTTCTTTCGCTTCGTGAACTCCATCGGGAGAAGAGCTGCAACAAAAGGTCTAACCTATTAGACCGGGGCATGTAAACAAAAATTGTAAAGGAAACGAGACAAACCTGGAAGCTCCATCAATCGGCAACGGCTGTACACATACAGCCTGCAAAGCCGGTACGAGCTCCGGTCATCTTGACCTCTGAAGGCCCATAGCATCCTCCGGATCCTCTTCTCCATCACCGGCTCCAGAGGAATGTCGGGAACATCTGCAACACGTACAATATAATTATAACCCGGGAAAGATAAAGGAAAGAAATATCCGCAGAGAAAGGACTTACTCATCAGTGGCTGGAAGTCACCCGGTACTTGAAACGCGTGTCCCGGGTCTTGAAAGTTTCTTATCAAGAAACTCTTTTCCCTCCAGGTCCGGCTCACAGAGGTAGGCAGGTCCTCCACGATCTTCTTGAAGACCCCTTTGGACTTCAGTTGGATGGTCCCACTGAAACCCGCCTTCCGGGAGTACTCGGCCCGGTACATGGCGTGTAACTCGTGGTAACTCGGCATCTGCTGCTTCAACACTTTGTACATCACGCACAATCCCAGCAGCTGCCTCCACATATTCGGGCCAACTTGCCCGATGGCGAAGTTGCTCGCAGCCAGGAGATACTGCACCTCCACCTTTAGCGGGAGTGACAGACCGCAACGTAGCTGGTACTCGTGGCATAGCGTCCACCCATCCCCGGGAGCGAAGAACTGATCCTCGGGTTCTAAAGTCCGAATTTCAACAGACTCGGGAATCTTCCAGTTGCTCCTTAGCTCCACAATCTCCTCCGCGGTCAGCGAGTACCCGGGAGGGTCAAGAGCGGTACCATCAGTGAAGGTAACTGAGGCAAACTCGGGGACGTGAGCATCCATTGCGGGGTTTGTCATCTGCAAAACAAGAAACAAGGGGACATCGTCAAAACCCCAGATAAACCCGGCGACCACAACGATGAACGCACACACTAACGCAGCAACCCAGTTTGGATCCCAGAAAACAGTACACAATATCGACCCAAAACATTCAAAAACATCGTAACAGAGAACAGTACCTTACTTGTAAGGGTTTCAAAGGATTTGGATGTCGATTTGCGTTTGGAAATCCAACAAGCACAGCGACAGCAGAGGACGAGAGCAAAGGCACGAAAAAGTTTTCGATTTCGAAGGTACGACAAAACGGTCACCCTCAACCCCTATTTATACTGTTAAGAGACGTACACTGAAGCGACGTTTGAGAGACGTACATAGAAAGGACGTTTCGGTTTTTCGAGAAAATCGACACGTGTCGCGCATGCCGCGTCCCAAAACCGAAAAACTTTTCTGTTTCCCCCACTTTAAAACCGAAAACTTTTCGTTTTCCCCCACTTCAAACCGAAAACTTTTCATATTCCCCCACTACAATACGGAGATGTCATTTTCAGTTCCCATAGTCAACGTGTCTGCGGGGCACCCTTGCGTACGGACTTGGGGGACTGGGTACACCGGGTCTGGATGATACCCTTGTAACCCGGTAAAGAAATGGTTTCAAGTCCCCACCCAAGCGTACCCCTTGACTGAGGACTTGGGGGACTTGTTTATATGTGGAACCTAATATTTCTCCTTTACCGGGTTACAATTCAAGAAATAACACCAAGTATGGTCAATTATTAAATATGCATCGTTTATTATGCTTGAACTACTGTTTACAGGGCCAAAGGCCAGTCAGACTGGAGAAGCCATTCTGGGTCCTTTGTCAGGGCCCAGTTCATTGTAAGTTTGAGGCAAAGCAAGGGAGTTCATTCCCACATTGGAAAAAGACAAAGTGCAGCCTTTAATGCTACTATAAATACCGGTGAGGACCTCCCGGTAAGGGGAGAGAGAGGACCTTAACTACTCGAGTTTTCTGCTTATCTGACAGTGTCTGACTTAAGCATCGGAGTGGCTTCCCTCGGTAAACCCGGGGACGCCCTTTGACGTGTTTGTTCTTTGCACAGGAAAACTCGGGAGTACAAGGAAGTTCGCTATTTCTGGAACCGTGCAACCCGTTAAAGGGGCCACGAGCATCCCCGGAAACAGAGGTGATGCAGATCAAAGTTGAGAAAAAATCGACCGTGAAGGCTGTTGATATGTATCTACAGTACGCTGCTTCGTTGTTGCCTGACGGTCATCGTCATCCCACTACTCATCATAAGGTCCGTCGTATCCTGAAAGATCTTAGGTTTTCCTACATCAAGATCCATGCATGCAGATATGACTGCATTCTGTTCTGGGGTAAAGATGCAGACGAGAATGACCTTGAAGTCCTTCATCGTTGTCCATTATGTAGGACCGACAGGTATAAGCGGACTGTTGCAGGCAACATGAAATCTGTGAAGGTATTTCGGTATTTCCCGTTGAGGGATAGGCTGGAGCGGTTGTGCATGTCTTCACACACAGCCAAAGCTATGAGATGACATGCTAAGAGGGAGTTGCATGACGAAGACACCATGATACACTCTGCTGACGGGGAGGCTTGGAAGCATATAGACAGTGAGTTTCCTCATTTTGCGTCAGAGGTCCGAAATGTGAGGCTCGGGCTGTCATCCGACGGGTTCAACCCTTTTGGCAACATGAGTCTTCAATACAGTATATGACCGGTGATTTTGGTACCATACAACCTTCCTCCATGGATGTGCATGAAGAAAAAATACAATATGTTGACCTTGTTAATTCCAGGACCCGGTTATCCAGGGAAGTGTCTCGATGTGTATATGAGACCGGTGATTGAAGAGTGTAAGTTCCTTTGGGAGGTAGGCCATCCCACTTATGACTCCTACAAGCAGGAGATGTTCCAGATGCATGTCATGGTTGTTGGTACCATCAGTGATTTTCCTGCACGTGGGATGTTGTTGGGCAGCGTTGTTAAAGGATACAAGGCTTGTCCAGAGTGCCTTAGTGAGGAGGGGATCAACAGTCATTGCAATAAAATAGTCCGGATGGGTCACCGTACTCGCCTTCCACATAATCACTCATGGGTACAGTGCTCAACTTGGAGGGGAAAACGAAACACAGTCCTAAGGCACGCATTGATCTTGAGAATATGAAGATAAGAAAACATCTATGGTTGAAATATGGGTAGAAAAAGATGTCTCAGGCTCCTTATACCGTGAAGCCTGATTAGAAGAACCAAATCTTTAGGTGGTTGACTTGTGTGAGGTATCCTTCAGGCTATACAGGAAATATAGCTAACTGTGTGAAATTCCGGGACAATAAGATGTACGGCTTGAAGAGTCATGACTGTCATATCCTACTACAACGTCTCCTCCCTGTTTTCATTCGACCGTTCCTCAATAGTCAGGTAATTTTTTCATTTTTAAAGCTAAATTTGTTAAAATTAAACGGTCAATTGGTTAGTTAAAAAATTTTTGTTGGATTTGATGGTAATTTGTGGTTGGTGGCTCTCGTCAGGTGGTGAAGCCGTTAGTAGCGTTGGCAAGATTCCTACAGAAGTTATGCACACGGGAAGTGAAAAAATCCGACTTCTGGGAAATGAAAGAGGACATCATTTAAATTATGTGTAAATTTGAGAGGATATTTCCTCCAAATTGGTCTCACGAACTGTGGCTTCTTGCGATGAAGCCAATACGGGCTACAGTTTATCCCATGTGCACAGTGAAAGGCGTCCAATTTGTACATGAAGAGAGATACACCAAATGGAGAACACAGAATTCAAAGGTGATGGCGCTTGGTGATGGGAACGGTCCCGACTATTACGGTGTTCTCCATTCAGTGGTGTAGCTCATGTATGGGGAACACATGACAGTGCACCTGTTCAAGTGTAGGTGGTTTGATAATAGCCCGCAGAGCATGAAGACCGGTCAGTACGGAATATTATCGGTGAACACTGCTACAAGCGCTTACGAAGATGACCCGTTTGTTTTTGCCACATCGCTCAAACAAGTGTTTTATCTTGATGACCTCCATAGGGGTGGCGCGTGGAAAGTAGTCAACCTTGTGTATCCTCGATACATTTACCGGACGGCTACACTTGGAGTGACCGGAGACGAGGATGAAGACCGCAATAGGTATTTCTGACGTCTCTACTGTTCGCAAAATAATTTTCCAGCGGGTCGCTCGGTGCGAACTCGGTGCGCTCTCTACGATTACGAGTCTTAGGTTTTATGGAATCATCGTTTTAATTGAGCATTAGGGTACGTCATGTTTTTATTCTTGAGGTCAGTAGGTATTGGTCTAGTCCCCCTACCTCTTCTTTGTATTTTTTGTTCTTTATATATTCTACATTCATCTCTAAGGCGACAAAATTCTTATGTTGTCGTCAAAGGTCTCTTTTAGGCGACGAAATACTTATGTCGTCGCCTAAGAAGGTCTCGGTATCTCTCTTAGGTGACGACATCAGTATTTCATCGCCTTAGAGATACCTTCTTAGGCGACGAAATACTTATGTCGTCGCCAAAAAGGTCGGGTATAATCAAAATCCCTAACTCTCTCCCTCTCTGATCCCTCTCCTCCACCTCCCTCACTCCCTCTCCTCCGCCTCCTTCTCCCTCTCCTCCGCCTCCTTCTCCCTCTCCTCTACCGCTGCTGCAGCCCCTGCCGTCACGCCCCCCTCAACCTCCCTCCTCCTCGCCCTCCTAGCTTCGAATTCGAAGGTTTGTGCATTTTTTTGTGATAATTTTGTTAAAAATTAGTGGAAAAATTGTGAATTTGTGAAAATTGTGATAATGTTGTGAAAAATTTGTGATAATTTTGGAAAATTAGTGGAAAAATTGTGATAATTGTGAATTTGTGATAATTTTGATAATGTTGTGGAAAAATTGTGGTAATGTTGTGGAAAAATTGTGATAATGTTGTGGAATATTTGTGATAATGTTGTGGAAAATTTGTGAAAATTGTGAATTATTTTTTGTAAATTGTGATAATGTTGTGGAAAAATTGTGGCAATGTTGTGGAAAAATTGTGATAATGTTGTGGAATATTTGTCGTAATTTTTTTGGTTAATATTATGTAAATAATGATAATTGTGTGGTAAATTAAAATTATATTTGTGGTATATTTGTGGAATATTGATTGAAATTTTTATTTTAAACAGGATGTTGAGGAGGTTTCGGCCAAGCAAGAAGGGTTCGTGGGACCAAGCGTCCGGTTCGTCTGAGAGAACCGCAAGCAACCCTCCAGAAGAGATGTTTCAGGGAACTATGCCTGCCAGACGTGCGACTCTTCTAGAGGGACAGAGGCAGCCGAGCGTTTCCACCTCTTCAGGACAGCCAGACGATTTCCCGTCTGCACTCCGTAGGCCTTCGATTTCACGGGGCCCCACTCCATCCGCTGCAGAGGTGCCCACTCCTTTTGCTGTTTCGGGTGATGGGTCATCGGCGTCACAGGTACCGGCCACTATATGGTTTCCGTTGACGGTACCGGCTATATCAATCGTTGATGCGGAGTGGAATATATTATCGTTCCCCCGGACCTGACTGTTCAAGAGGCGTACTTTTACACGCCTTTTGATAGACCTCTTCATCCCGTTAGGTGCAAGGAATCGACGTCGACATCGGTAGAATCTGTCGACTTCGCCGGATCACCCTCAGGTAAATAAATTTACAAGGCTTTTTGAATTATTATATTTATTGAAGGGTTTTAATATTAAATTTGGTTTATTATGTCATAGGTGCCGTCGGGGACAAACCGACGAAGAATAAGAGAGGCATCGTCATTGTCGCATCCCGGGACTATTTTCGGCCCCGGAACACGAAGGTAACCGCCGTGATCCTGGTCTAGAGAGAAATCAATACGTCATTAGACGTATTAGTAACCCTCCGGATCGAAACCACAAGGCTGTAAAGGAAATAACCAGCAAATCGATTATTTTACAAGCGGAAGGTAGCAAATCAAAATACCCGAGACAAATATAAATAAAGGATAAAGGTCTCGGAAATAACAAGCCCGAATGATGCCTCAAAGTACGCAACAGATTATTCAAAAACACCAAATACGGAAATCATAAGATATGAAGCCCACACCAGAACGGGTGTCCCCGAAAGTAGAAGTGCACGATGACCGACGTCGCTCCTAGTCCAGCTCCTTCAAAGATGAGTGCTGAAGACCTGAAAAGATGTAGGGGTGAGCAACTCGTCCTCGCTAACCCAAATGGGGCCCAAAGCCAACCAAGTCAGGGTTTAAAACCCATGAGAAAACATATAGTTTACATATGTACATAAACGTATAGAAATTCGTCCAGGGCAGTTAAAAACATATGCAATAGCCACGCACGCAAAGCTCGAGTAAAACATGTTGACCACACAAGAAAGAACTCTCAGGATCCACATGGCCGAAAATCCCGGGTTTGTCTTCACAACAAACCGAGGCCAACTACCTATGCGTCTATAAACGAATAGTAGCGAGAGCGTCCATTTATAGCTAATGCCCAACTAATCTCTCGTAACAGCACACCACACTTACGTCTTGCTTAACTCTGTGCGAGACGAGCGTAAGTGGGATAATTAAAATAAACAGGGCATTGCCCCTCCGGAGGTTCACGGTCATCGACACCGTGGGAAGCGTAGTCTAAATACTACGTCCCGTCGCTCTCAGGCCAAGCACCGGAAATCAGAACAACGGTACTACTCTTTTGATCCAAACGCACACACGCACACCAAATGCTGTGGTCATATAGTAAAACAATGCAGCTATACTTTTATATATATAAGTAAAGAAAAGCCACCAACCCGGGAGGGTTTCGGCTCACCCATTGGGCGTGCCCCCTACTACCTGATATGCCGATACAGCTGGCTGCGCTCCAACTCCTGGTCCTCCTGAAGCCAACGTCGATGTGCTCCTGAGTCTGTGGGTGAGATAACAATGACAGTCAGGTATATGTTATTCGAGGATTTACTATCTACGATTATGACTTGATAAACATTCTTTGTTTATCTTTCCGACATTAGGGTCTAACTTATTTGACACTCCGATTTTCAAACCGGCGAGAATTCAAGATTATTTCTTATTCAGTACTTACGTCATTTTGCCACATATGTAAATCAAAAGCCTTTAAAACATTTAACCGTAGCGATCGAAAACGTAAAAGTAAGTGTTCTACGGTAAAAGTTAAAAGTCAACCTTGAAAAAGTAAAAGTCAACGGTCAAAGTCAACTGGTGAATAGTAAAGGTCACGGTCAAAGTCAACCAGTGAATAGTAAAAATCAACAGTAAAAGTAAATAGTAAAATGTAAAATAGTAAATGTAATTAGTAAATCTACCGGGGGTAATTTGGTAACTTTACCCCCTCGGTAAAACTGTAAAAGTGAAACTGACGCTGTAAAAACTCTGATTTTTACCGCGTCGGTTTCCGATCGATTGTGTCGCCGAAAAAGGTCTGTTTTCCGGCCAAATCGAGTGCCTAGGCTCATTTTTCCTCCTTCTACACATCCTAGGCTATCCAACAACACCACAATCAGAAGAAAAGATAGAGTTTTTACCTTGAAGCTCCCTCCACTGTTTTTCCGGCAGAACTCCTCCGGCGGAGCTCCGCTGGCCTTCTCCTCCTTCCTCCTCGCTCCTGGGAACCTCCTGGTGGCGCCTGGGAGTTTTCTTGCTCTTTAAACGCTCTGGATTGGTTCGTCCCCGAATGCACAGTGCTCTCAAATTTCCGTCCTCTGCTGGGTGGCGCTGGCGTCGCCGGTGGCCTGGGCAAGGTCGCCGGGGCAAGGCGAGGCGAATGGTGGCTGCGGTGAGCGTTGACGCGCGCGGATGGGATGAGGGGCTGGCTGCTGGGTCGAGAGCAAGAGGGAGAGAGACTTTCCGCTTCGAAAGGAAAGAAACAGAAGAGGAAAGAGAAGGAGAAAAGAAAGAAAGGAGAAAGAAGAAAAGGAGAGGTGGAATGAAAGGAGCAGAGGATAAGGAGATAAGGAGTGGGTTTTTAAAAAGAAACCACGGCCACGATTCGACGATCGACTCAACGGCCACGATTCAATCGCACTTTCAAAATAATTTACCAAACCAAATTCTTTTTTTTCCAAAACTCATTTAAAAACAACCGAACATCAAATTAAATCGTAAAAGTTGTACGAAAAATACGTGAAGTGCCGAAAAATATTCCGTAAATACTTTCACGCATGTGGCAACGTGTGTCCTAACGTAAAAACGTTGGACAAAAATTTACGACGTATTGAAAAGTAATCAGAATTAAACCCTAAATGTGTTAGAAAATTAAATAAAATTATCTGGGTCTCACAGTCATCAGCAATGCCCTGGAGAAGCTAGTCAAAAAATTAGGGAAGGTCTTAATCCGGGTTGGTCCGAATGGCGAATCGGAATCAGCAAGAGTGGGTAACATGTACGTCCGTGTCGCAGGACCCATGATTATGGCTCAATGCCCTATGTTGTGGGGAGAATGGAAAGACGTCCCGGATTCCGTGAAGACCCAACTCGATAACGATATGTCGGTGAGTTTTAAAAAAGTCTCAATAATAATATTATGTGATAAAGTTGTTGACTTTTTGAGAAAATAGACTAACAAACGGTTAAATGCAGTTATATTTTGAGTTTCACGAGAGGTCCAAAGAGTTGATGAGGCCATGGCTGGAAGAAAAACATTCCCAAAGGTACGTACGTTGGGAAAAATATTGTCGTGCATTATATGTTATATTAAATATATATATCTAATATTTGATATCGTATATGTAGGTTTAGGGAGTGGAAACGAAGCTGAGGGACCACTGGAAAGCGCACGGGAACGGCCGGTTGGGTACCCCTCTTGAGTTCAAATACAAGGAGCACGAGTGGCGTTGGCTTCTGACGGTCGAATTCAACAACCCTCATAAAAAGGTAGATAAAAAATAAATTACTTAATTAGTTATCGAGGCCGTACTTAATTATTAAAAAAATTACATATTAAATAAATATTTTACTAACGATTTATTTTTTTTCTTTCAAGGCCATCTGTTAGAAGAACGCTGCAAACCGGCAACGCAACACGACCAACCATCATGCCAGTTTAAAACCATTTGCTTGAATCATGGAGGAGGTGATGAGGGACAATCCGGAGGTTAACCCGTTTGTGGGAACGTTCCATAAGGCGTAACCTAATTCTGAGGAGGATTTTGTAAGTTATCTCACACTTTTAATTTTTAATTTTACTTATATGTATTACTTAATGTTAATTAATAATTTGTTTCTAATATTTCCAATTAGGAGAGGATGAGGTCGACGGAGTCCTATGTGATGCGTGATTACGTGTCGGAGACATGGCTGAAACGCAGGATGAGGATATGTCTGAAGCCATGTCCCGGATCGACCGATCAGATCCACTCATCGGGACAAGGATCATGGACACAGTTTTTCCACACCGTACAAACAACTTCTACTGTCGGCGTATGGGCAGTGTTGGAAACCAAAAGTTGAAGCAAATCAAAGGAGGAAAGAAGGGAGCCTCAAGCAGCAACGTGCAACTACAATCAGAAGTTAAGAGGCCGCAGCAGAGACTACAACGCTAGGAGCGACAAGAGGCTGCTAGGAGAGCCTTCATATCAGCCCTAAATGTCTATGAAGACGCCAAGAGTGCCTATGAAGACGTCCGGGAGCAGTACAATGAAGCGCGTAATGCAGCCCAGAAAAACCATCAGATGCAGTTGGGGCAGTGGTTTCAGTACTGTCTATATGCTTAGTCAACAGGACAAATTCCTCCTCCCATGCCGATGCTTCATATTCTGCCTCCGCCGCCGGAACGTCCTCAGCTTCAGAAACCACAAGAATCAGATTTCATGATCGATTTAGATGATATTGAATTTACTTTGGACTAAATTTATATATTTGTACGTTTATAAACAATTTAGATAATTTGTAATGAAAAATTTGTTGTTTTGTTCTTGAATTTTTTTGTGTTGTTATTTATATTTTATAAAAATTTACAAAACTAAATAAAAAAATACAGAAAATACTTCAGGCGACGAAATATGGTATTTTTCGTCGCCTAAGAGAGGTTTAGGCGACAACTTTTGCACCATTTCATCGTCTTAAGATCACTTTGGCGACGAAATATACCACTTTCATCGCTTAAGAGAATTGATATTTTTTTTCAAAAAAAAAATATAAGGTGACGAATATACACGTATCGTCGCCTAATGTAGAACTCTTAAGTGACGAAACTAGCGTCGCCCAAGGTAGAACTCTTAAGCGACGAACAATTTTTCGTCGCTTAAGAGTCTTGCTCTTAGGCGACGACTCCAGTTTCGTCGCCTAAGATGAGACTCTTAGGCGACGACGGTTGTTTAGGCAACAAAATGTGTGTCGTCGCCTTAACTTAACTCTTAGGTGACGACATAGGTGTCGTCGCCTAAGGTCTCACTCTTAGGCGACGATAGGGATTTCTTTCGTCGCCTAAGATCTTGGCCGACGGACTTCTTGCGACGACACCTTAGGCGACGACTCTTCATCCCCTAAGATCTTGGGTGACGAAATTGCTTCGTCGCCTAAACACTTTGTTCTGGTTGTGAAGAGTCGATATGTTCTTCACCATCTTCTTCTTCCTCTTCTTTCTATTCCTTAGAGACAGACATAGAGAAGAGTCCCAGTCCCAGTCATGCCTCTTGACGACGCTTGCCGCCTGTGCCTCTCGACTCTCGAAACGAACTTCATCGCATGTCGACATGGAAACAAACTCAGTTACTCAGATCAAAGATGTCAGAGCTCCCTTTCATCAACTGCGGCCCATAGCGCTCCGACGACAACATATTCTAGTCCCTGAGGCCCATCGGATCTCCACCGACGGCAGATCTAAGCATAATCCAATTGAGCTCATCTCTACTATATTCCCTCTGTTTTCGTCTGGAGACACGAGTCAAGTGCTTATCCTTTTAACATGAATCTATGAGACGAATCCTCATCTCCGAGACTCAGGCAACATCGATCCCGACCTGGACGAATACGCAAACGTGAATCCCAGCCGAATTTGATATGTAATAGTGGTAAGATTAATTGAAGAGCCTTTACCAGACTTAGTTTGTGCTTTGTGACTTTGTACTCTCTAAACAGTATTGCATATTTGCACTTAGCATTTGCAGGTCTGTGAGTGAGAGTGTGAGACTGTCTGCACGCCCGAACCCAACAAAAATGGCCTGGATTTTACCAGTCTGGGCTCGATGTTTTTTAGTGTAAAGACCTGCTCGGTATAGTAGTCACCGGTTCAGGTCCGGGCCCTGTAAATATTAGCTTGGGCTTGGCCCGTGCCTAACTCTAGGTTTATGCATGATGTTGACAAGCATGCATTATGAGTTAGTAACTCCAATATCCAAAGGCACACCAACTTGGATTTCAACCTTCTCTTTCTCTCTATCAAATTTATATAGAGTTTTTAGCAGTGCCAGCACCTAAACTCTTGTGAAACGGTCAAAGTGATACCCAAACTTACAAAACTACCAATGTGGACCCACAAAAAAATATTTTTTGTCTATAGATAACTATATCAATAGTCCCCGAACTCTTTTTAAAAGATCAATGTGATGCTCAGAATAAAAACTCAAGTTTTTCATATTCAAACCCAAGCTTAAATGTCATCTAAACCCTAAACCCTCAACAAAAAATCTCTAAACCCTAAACCCTTAAAGGAAATGTGATCTAGAAAAAGTCTAAAAGTCATCTAAATCTTAAGCACTAAACTCTCGACATAAAGTCTATAAACCTTAAACCCTCGACAAAAATAACGTTATGTCTTTCTTAGATCTCATTTCATTCTAAAATCTTCAAAATTAAATCTTGCGGATCCACTTTACATCCTAGTTTGAACATAAAAAATTTAGGTTTTCATTATGGGTATCACATTGATCATTCTAAAAGAGTTGGTTATCTACTGAAAAGAAATATTTTTTGTAGGTCTAATACGAGACACGTCATCAAACAAATGGCGCTGTGACGAAAAATGGCTTCAGGCCTTTCGTTAGTATCAAAAATGAAGTTGAAGTATCACATTGGTCGTTTTGTAAGTTTGGGTATCACTTTAACCGTGCCACAAGAGTTTGGATACCCGTGCTGAAATTTACTCATTTATATATAGTGATAGCGACCGAAACAGGACGTTTCAATTAAACCCTTTTTGGCAATTGTAGTATATAGCAAATAAGAGTATCGTTATAAATCGGGGATTTATGGTACTTTTACAATGTACGTTAATTAAAAAATAAGAGAAAACGAACTAAGATATGAGGACTTGTGATCATAAAGAAAAGAAACTGAAAAAACAAAATAAAGAAAAGAAGATCAGACAAAAGAGATGTTAGAGACTTGGAAATCCACCACCAAGCATGTTTCAAGACATGTTAACAATCAAAGCTTCAATCATTAAGTCATAAATTAGTTCAATTAAGAACAAACCGTGAACGCTGCGTAAGTCCTTATTACTTTCCTTAAATACTTAAAGCAAGATGACACACCGTTATCAAAGACTTTAGAATAATAGATCAAGGTATAGGACACTTATCCTATCAATATATTATCCTAAGCATTAAGAATATCTTTGAAAGTTTGATTGAACAAGTATGCAAAACTAATGTGGAACGCCTACCTAGCATGCAAGTATCTCTATTTGGTTTCACCTATTGTTCATAGGTTTTACTACTTTGAACTAAGCCGTATTAATCGTTTAGGAGATTAAACAACCTAATTCTAGCCCCAATCTAAGTTCATAATGTTCTATGTTGGTCAAACATGACCATAAACAAGCAAAAATTCTCTATAAAACAAAACCAAATAGAAAATTTGAAAGACTCAATAGTTTGAAACCAAAATTCAAAACAATATCTCAAACATTCATGGGGCTTCAAACCTTGCCTCTAATTAAGAGTATATAGCCATACATGGCTGCAAAATCACAGAATGAGAATAAAAGATGTCAAAGGAAAGTAAAACCGTGAATGATGGAGAGATCGATGATAGCTTAACGGCTTCCTTGCGTGAGACCAAAACTTTGGTGGTTCCAATGATGTGAGACGACTCTCCTCCCTCTATCTTCTCCTCTCTTTGTCCTCTCCTTATTTTCTATTGTGAATAGGGTTAAGAAACCCTTAAAACTTGTCCATGGGCTTGCCAATATGGTCTGGGTCTCGAAATAGAAGTTTTGATTCAAATCAGAAATTCGGACAGACTGATATTTGACCACTAAAACAGTCATAACTTCTTCATAAAAATAGGTATTGATGATCCGTAAAAATTTCTGGAAATTAGACTCTTGTAGCTTTCCGTTGATATATGACACATCTCCTGGATCGTTGTGAGCTTATCACAATCATCTGTTGAAGTGGACTCGTGATTTCTGACAGATTTTAGGATTTCTTTTCTTGCAAGACATAAATTCTTTTTTCTTCAAGATTTCTCATATTTTGTCTCTTTTATGCTCATTAGGTTTATTTATGATCTAAAAACATAAACTCCTGAACATTATTAAAGGAATTATGTAGTTAAATAGGATCAAAAATACATTATAAATGTAGTACTTTATGCTCCTATCATATATGTAATTAATTCAGTATCTTAGGCGCTTAATTCAGTATCTTAGGCGCTGTTGATGGAGAAAGTGATTTTGATGAGGAATGCATAGACCGAGTTTTTTTAGAGGAACACTGGCGTGTATATGCATCAATTTAGATAAGATTAAGTATATATGTATATATATTTTGATCGTTACAAAGTACATTGATCGACTATAAATATCAAGAGCACGATAATACTAGCTACTTAAGAAATGATCGAGTGCATGTGAAGGTGAACAATGTGTTCCATGGATTGGTGTATGTACGTGTTGCGACTTGCGACCAAACTTGTCAATTAAGGTTGCATGTTGTTTTTTAACTTTAGTTTTACGTCTAACAAGGCAAAGGAGTTACAGACAGTGGCGTAGTTAAAAATTTCGTTTAGCGGTGTCAATACTTAATAGTTATAATTGACACCAGTCTATCAAAAGAAGAGGAAGACGAAGTTACATAAGGGTCCGACCGAAAGAAACTATATAAACTTAAAAACTAGAGACTCAACGTAAATATGTTTTTGATAACAATCAAACCGAAAAATAACTAAAAAACTAAAGTATGACGCTGCTAGAGAGAGGTCCAAACCAATCAAGCACTATCTTTGATATATTACCTCTTAAACCACCCGATCGTAATAAACTATCTTGTTATATTGATTAAAATAAAGAATATTGACTATGAGTTTGTCATTTTTTTAGAATAGATTTTATAATTCATTTGAATTAATAGAAATTTGAAAAGTATTATATAAAAGTTGTTACAAACGAATATAAAAGAACAATATTCTGGATTTAATTGACCTAAAAAGCATTGTAGAATTTAACTAAAGAAGTAATTATATTATTATATTATGTAATTTTATAAAAAATTAAATTAATTTTATTAAACAGGAACAATTGCTTACTCGCTCCCTTCTCCCTACGCCTATGGTTGGAGATCGGTAATATGTTGGGCAAACTTACCCATGCACCAGTGACCAGTCCCCCACAGGCACACAGCTGCTTTAATTTGATAACAATACTCTTCCACACCAGCAAGCATTGCATCGGTGAGATAGACTCGATTCATAGTTGAGACAAGGTTTCCGATATTGACATTGTCCACACCACCAAGTGCTGTGATAGTTTACCTACAGTTAATCAATCAAATCAAACTGTAACTGATTTGCTCATTCATGTTTCTGTCAAAACGATCAACTTATTTGAATCAAGAAATTATATATGGATTATGGACCAACCCTATGAGTATTTCTGTTAACATTTTTGTTCCAATAAGATATTGATAATCTTCATATAGTCTTCAAATCGTAAAAAGGATTATCTATCAACTGATTTACGTTCGATTCATTTCTAGACCCAGAAGTATCTTCACCTCCTAATATTGTTTCTTAATTACTACATTTCATAGAATTAATTCATTTTTCATGACCGATGGATGTAACGTCTGCTATTCAAAATACAAAATGGTTGATTGCGGGGTAGGTGCCCTGCAACAACATTGTTAATTAGTATTTAGAAGGTCGATTCCAAATTCCCGATATTCTTCTAACCAGACTACTCCATGTGCGCACATGCCTAGCTCCATCATCAACCCCATTACTTTGTTGGCAGAATCATTCCATAATCCCCCCACTTTTCTCAAAAACCTCAACTTCTTCTTCTTCTTTCTGCTTCTTTAAGATCGATAAATCTCACTTTCATTTTTCCGGCTAGCCAATACGTAGCTATGATTTTGTCAGCAACGAGATCAACCACAACGAAATGGCTGCTGTCCATGTCGTTGGCATCTCTCCTCGTATTATATTACAGCGAGCCGTACCTGCAGGAGGTCACAACGCCATGCTTGTTACTCATCATCGGAGCGTCGACTCTGGTTTTCGCATTGGTCGTCATCGCGGCCCGTGCCACAATGATCGCGTGGATCACAGTGTTGGTGATGCTCGCCTTCGCCGGAAACCGACGCCGGGTCTTGGTTCGACGGGGAAGCCTCATCACCTCCGATGTCACCGCCTACTTGTTCAGGGTCATCGTCAAAGAGAGAGGGCTCCTCGCCCTCGCACTGCTCAGTCTCACCGCCATGCTCCGCTTAACGCTCTCATGATAATATGCAGCCTTGAGCCTTCATTTGATATCAATCTACTATCGTTCGAGATTGCTGTTCGGATTTGAAATCAATGTAAACCGGCATCCGATTTAGAATTTTGTCCTGTACAAAGTGAATTAGGTACTTCAACTTGTCCCAGTTGCCAAAAAAACATGTTCTTATATAATGAGTCTCGCTCTATTTTCAGTCGAACTTGCTCTTATAAAAAAATGTATGAAGTTTTTTCTCTTCTTTTTGTTATTACTGTAATAGCCCTTATTTTTGTCTGTCAATGTGTAGAAAATAATTTTCATTTTTTTGTTATTACTGTAATAGCCCTTATTTTTGTCTGTCAATGTGTAGAAAATAATTTTCATTGCTGAATGATTTACAAGTATATAGACCAGTATTGTCAGACTAACATTAACTACAAGATCCACAAGATTAACTTGCTATCAAGATCCACAAGATTAGCCTACTATCAATGCTATATCAGTAATTGACATATGAGAAAAAACCAATATCAAAAAGCTTGATTTGGGGAAGGAAATGAGTTTGATGGAATCAAATATTTAATTAATGTCTCTAACACCCTTCTTCAAACTAGGCATCCTAGCTGCACAAGTTTGGTACAGAGGAGGTGATGGCGCTGCTTGTGGAGTGATTTGGTGAGGAGGCTGGCTGGTTGGTCAATGGAATTGAAGGAATAAAACGAACCTAATGACTCTAAAGTGCTACTTTCTCACAAACAAAGTGATAGTCCACTCAATGTGTTTGGTGCGAGCATGAAATACCGGATTAGAAGCCATGTAAATGGCACTGTGGTTATCAAAATAACGTAGAATGGGGAACATAATGTGGACACATAATTCATATAATAAGAAGCTTAACCATGTTGTCTCGGCACTGACATGAGCAATGAACCTATATTCTAATTCGACACTTGAGCGAGCAATTGCAGGTTGCTTTTTGGAGCACCATGAGACAAGGGTGATGCCAAGGTATATGAGATAGCCCGAAGTGGAACGTCGAGATTCTGGGCAACTGGTCCAATCAACATCTAAGTAAGCTGAAAGATAGACAGGTTGACGCTGTGGACTGAAAGCGAGACCATAACTAAGTGTGCATTTGACATAGCTCATAATTCGTTTGGTAGCAATGAGATCTGGAGCACGAGGTTGATGCACGAATTGTGACAAATTAAAATTAACCGCAAATGAAATGTCAGGGCGGGTTATGGTAAGGTAGTGATGTGAGCCCCCGTGTAAATTTTACGTGCTTATGACCACAATAGGATATTTACCATAAGGTAAGAGTGAGTTGAGGTAAACTCATGCGGTTATTTATTAAATCGTAATGTCACAAGTGCGAACCTTGATAAGTTCGCTTGAGTTCATTTTTGAGATTTTCTTGAAATTTTAATTCGGTGATCTAATGTGACGACATTAAAGCTTACATCAATACGAGTTCGGGAGTATGTTCGGAATATTTTTCCGACACTCAGTTCAATTTTTACGAATTTCCAAAGTTTAGGTAATTTTATAATTACCATTTTCTGATTTTTTATTTCTACCATTTAATCATGGCCATTCATCCATCCTTGTTAAACCTCAGTGCTTGGTTCAAGATATAAAAGGGAGAGAGAGAGACCAACTATCAAACGGCCTAATCCCTTTCCGTCCCTGTCGCGCGAGATTGAGACCGAGCAGTAGAGATGACGCCGCCTTTTAAGGCGAGCCACCGCCACCGTCCGGTCAAGCTTGGACATTGCACCATCACCATCAAAATATTTTCTCTCTCCTCTCTCCATCCATGCCCACAAATCCAACATGCATCCATTTCTCCTTCAAATCAAAATCCAAACATGATTTCCCCAAATCAGTATCTCTAGACCGATTCTCTTTTTCTCCGGCAACCACAAGCTTCTCTAAGGAAGACCCGACGCTTTTCTTTCAGTTCCTACCTCCCTTGGCCTTTGTTTGCCCTATTTCGAATCGTAACTCTTATTCCCTTCTTTTTTGTCTCTCTCCGGGTTCTCCCATCATCGTCATCCTTCTTCCCGACCTCGTCGCCATCTCAAGAGTCTGGACCTCCGCCGTAGCCCGTAGCAAGGAGGAGGAGACAGGAGCAGCATGGTAACCTGACCTAGAGGCTAGGTCTCGATGGAGAGAAAGAAGAAGAGGAGTGGGTATGTCGCGTCATTAGGTGTTAGAGCTTGAGCCCTAACTCTCTGTATCAGATGTGTTGGTGGTTTAAGGGAAAATGCAGAAGAATTAAAGACAAGTCAGGAAGGAAAAATACTAGAATTAATTCAACATTCAAAAGCTGCCCAATTATTACAATGCTGATGAGCTAAACAACCAGCTAGGTTGCGTTGTCATGACCAGCATGTGTCATCTCAACACTAGACGATCACAGCTTACGCCAACCGAGGTGACAGTGATTGATCCTTAGCCGAAACAAACCAAAACGCAGTGTTTCATAGGTCGAGACAAACAGAAGAAAATAACAGAAAATAAAAGGGTTTTTCTAGTGGCTCTAGGAAACCTACAAACTCCTTCCTAACATTAGGTGAGTTGATCTCTGCGTTTAAGTTTCTGTATTTGGCTATGGTGTGATTGAGGAATTTTTTAGGGTATCTGCTTGTTTGTGGTACCTACATTTATCGATATAACACCAAATTTGTTGTCATTTTGGTAAATTTAGTTATTATTTAGGTAATATTTGAGATAATTACTCAACATACACTACCAGAATAAGTATCATAGCCGACGAAATATTTCGTCGGCTAAGGTCATAGCCGACGACACGTCGTCGGCCATAACTCGTCGGTTAAGGCTATAGCCGACGAAATAAAATCCGTCGTCGGCTAAGTTTAACACTTAGCCGACGACATAATTTAAAATAATTCGTCGGCCAAAATCTTACTTTAGCCGACGAAATATTACTAATTCGTCAGTATAAACATAAGACTTTGGCCGACGAAATATTAATATTTCGTCGGCCAACTTAAAATACTTTAGCCGACACTATCAGGATAAGTATCATAGCCGACGAAACATTTTCATCAGCCTGTTCATCAGATTCATTGGCTAAGGTCATAGCCGACGACGTGTCGTCGGCTAAGAAGTCGTCGGCCATAACTCGTCGGTTGAAGTTATAGCCGACGACATAATATAAAAAAATTTGTCGGCCAAAGTCCTACTTTAGTCGACGAAATATCAATATTTCGTCGGTTTATACGTATGACTTTGGCCGACGAAATATTAATATTTTGTCGGCCAACTTAAAATACTTTAGCCGACGAATGAACTATATTTCGTCGGCTAAATATTTTTAAAAATTAAAAATTAAATGGAGAAAAGCCGACGAAATATTGTAGACTTCGTCGGCTTAAAAAGTACTATAGCCGACGAAATTTACCATATTTCGTCGGTTAAACGTTGTGGAAAAAAAACTACTATAGCCGACGAAATATGGTAAATTTCGTCGGCTATAGTACTTTTTATACTAAAAAATTACAAAATTCTAAATTACCATCCAAGCAAGTTACAAATTACACAAACAATTTCATAACCAACAACAAACACCATCAAAAGTAACATAAACATTTTGCATTAAATTTTGAATTTATAAATTGTTCATAAACCTAAAAAAGTAAATAAATAATTGTTCATAAACCTAAAAAAGTAAATAAATAATTGTTCATAAACCTAAAAAACTAAATAAAGTCGATATCGTGTAAATCAATATCTGCGCCAGGATGAGGTTGCTGGGGAGGTTGCGGCGGTTGAGGTAAGGGAATAGGCATGGGCATGGGCATGGGCGAAAGCGGAAGTCCGTGAAGCTGTGCAGCTGAAAAATCTTGCATGTACTAGAACATCTGCTGCTGCTGTTCCTGCATATACTGCTGCATTATACTCCTGTAAAGCGGCAGTATATGCTGTTTGGGAGGCTTGCTGTTCCCGTAACATCTGAACTTCCGTCTCAAGCTGAGTCATTCTGCTGCTGGTCGAGGCTCCTTTTTTCTGAAATCCGGGAGTGGTTTTCAGTACCCCCTCGCCCTTCTTTCCTAGACCCCGACAGTAGAAGTTATTTCCTCGCGGTGGGAATGCTGTGCCTATGATCCTCGCCCCAACGCTGAGATCTGAAGTGTCGATCCGGGACATGGCTTCGGACTTGTCTTCCTCTTGCGTGTCAGGCTATGTCTCCCTGACTATAGCAGCCATCACCTCGTCACTAGCCTGCCTCACCCTCGCCTAATTTGATAGGAAAAAATAATTAATTAACATTTAAAATATATATATATAATTTACTAAATTTTAAAACGTAAAACGACTTACAATATTCTCCTGGGCGTCAGGATATGCCTTCTCGTACGTATAGACTTACCGGTTGACCTCTGGATGTTCCCTGGCCGCCTCCTCCATCAACGATGCAAACGGTCTAGAACCGGCATGATGATTCCTTGTGTTGCGTTGCCGGTTTTGAGCGTTCACCCTGGAAACGGCCTACAAAGGAATCAAATTAGTAAAATATTTTAAAACGTATTTAATATATTACAATATAATAAATTATTTTTTTAATTACCTGTTTATGTGGGTTGTTGAATTCTGATATGAGAAGCCAACGCCACTCGTATTCCCTGAACTGGAACTCAAGGGGGGTGCCAGAACGTTCGTTCTCATGCGTAGTCCAGTGGGTCCATAACTCGTTCTTTCACTCCTTGTACCTGTAATACGCCAAAAAATATAAATATTATTAATTATACATAATTTTCTTTTGTCCTTAACTTTGCAACGTACCTTCCCCCATGCACAATGTCCGCCCAGGTGTTCCTCAGATACTGGGGAACGTCAAACCACACCTGCATTAAAACATTTATTAGTTTAGGCGTTCATAAATCTAAAATGTAATAAATAATGTTAAATGTGAATTTTGTTATACTTACCGACATTGCGTTCTGAACCATGTCCTTAACCTCCTGTGGGATCTCGCCCCAGTCTGACCACAACATAGGGACTCTATCCCAAATAAGCTCTACGACGCGGCCAGGTACATCCTCGTCTTCCCGCCCGATACTACGTTCCCATCCCCGTCAGTATCAATGATGATCCTTCCCGAGGTACTCACTGTCTTCTCGAGAGCTTTCCATGTGACGGGACCTCTCTTCTTCCTTGTCGGCTTGGCTCCGACGGTGCCTATCATAAATTGATTATTAATAAATTATTTTTACTATAACATAACAAATTACTTATATAATCATTACCTGAGGGCGTTGGGGCGGATGCGACGGACTCCGACTCTGTCGCCGATGATGACACCCTCGCAGAAATTAAATCTGTATCAAACGGCACGAACAGGTACACCGCTGATGGGGTCACCTGCGGGGGTAGTGGATAAATCGGCGCCCATGAGTCATCGACTGCAGGTAATGCCGGTATCAAGCACAGAAGGTAGAGAAGAGTCGGCGACATCTGTACCCCGGAAGACCCACCCTCCGATGCAGTAGGGCCTGGAGCCGGTGCCCTGTGTATCTCAGGCATACGTGGTGCAGACACCTCCGCCTGAGTCGGAGGCCACAGCCGCCTCGAGGAGTGAGGGACGCTAGGCTGCCTGGAGGAGCGAGAGACGCTAGGCTGCCTGGAGGAGCGAGGGGCGCTAGGCTGCTTCGAGGAGGGAGCGACATCCGGCTGCCTGGAGGAATGTGTGGCCCCCAGCTGTCGCTGTGTCGGCTCTAGAAAAGACGCCCGTCGGGCCGTCATTGGGCCCTGAAACGAACCCCGAGGGTTGCTAGACGTTCCCTCAGACGATTCACCCCTTTGGCCCTTCGAACTTTTCGATTTACTAAATAATCCTTTCATCCTAAATTGTATAATTAATATTTTGTTAAATATATAGCATTATAAAAAATGAACAACATTATCACAAATTAATTTAATATACCAATTAATATTTTAATATACCCAATATATTAAATATACCATTCAATATTTTAATATACCCAAATATATTAAAAATTTACAAGTTACTTTATACACCCAATTTACTAAATAAACCAAATTCACCAAATATATTAAAAATTTCCAATTTACTTAATACACTCAATTTACTAAATATACCAAATACACCCAATTTACTAAATATACCAAATTCAGTAAATATACCCAAATATATTAAAAATCACTAATTTACTTAATATGCCCAAATATATTAAATTATACCAATTAATTGAAATAATTCAATATAATTCAACATTATTACCAACAATATTATCACAAACAACATTATCACAACCACAACATTATCACAAACCCTAATTATCATATAATTCAATATATTGAAAAAAATTGAAAATAGTTCTATAATACAATATAAACATGAAATAGCATACCTTATTTGTTTGGGAGATAGGAGAGGCGGAGTGAAGGCTGGAATTCGTCGAAAAAGAGGATTGTCCTGAGCATTCAATAATGGCCAAGCATGAAGATTTTCTGTTTTCTTATGCTTTTCCCATTTTTCTCATATTCAGTTTGAGCTTACTGTGCAAAGCCAACTTTGAAGATAGAAAGGTAGGAGTTCATGTTGGTTGCAGACTTATAAGATGTCGACTTTGGCATCCAATCCTATAATAAACAAAATGTTGTTTAATGTTGTAGGTTCAAATTGTGTACTTGGGGTCACTTACTAATACAGTGTACTCACCATCATCTCGCCTTAATTGGGTTATTTGTTGCTCAATGTCTAATTTACCCCTCGTATCTTGTTTATTTTCGTGTCCTACCCAGATACTCACGTGTCCAACTAAAATACGCGCGTGTCCGTAGCGTATCCAAATAAGATACGTGTGTCCGATCGTATCTCAACGTATCGTACGCGTATCCGTATCTGATAAGCGATACGGATCCAAAATCACGTGTTCGTGCTTCAGATTGATTCTACCATGATTGATTCTACCATTAATTCTTTCTCATCCTCAGACAGGTTTCAGATCACGCAGGATCTTATCCGGTAAAGAAATTGAGATTAGGCATCCCTTAATTGTCCTCTCACTCGTCGGAAATTACTTAATGATGAAAATTAAAATTGGAAATATATTTTATCATCACATAAATAGGCAAAAGAATTACTTTATTTCTATAAAAACGCTATCAATCTTTTATTGTAAATTAGGAGTTACACAATGACCGTTCAGTTTTTAAGTCTTTTTTTAATTATTATAATAATTTCACCTAAAGTTTACAACTAAGAAGACTAGTCTACTTGTCATTCGCCCTGACACTTAGAAAGCCGTGTTTGCCATCTTGACCACCCGTGTGGTTGTCCCCTTACATCGCTGAAAAAGAATGGGCAGAGGCTGAAAGAAGTGGCAGCAGCCCAACAGGCCGGAAATTGGGATTTCAGTATGTTAGGATTGGATGACGTGGCAGGCAGGCAGGTAGTTTGTTTGTTTGGTTGGTTAGAACCAGTGTACTGGTAGTACGTAACTAACTGACTCGGAAGAAAGAAAGAAAGAAAACGACCTCGTCAATTGTTTCCGAAATCCACGCCCTGTCTCCTCCCATAACAAAAACAACACTCCCAATTCTCCTTGTCTCAGAAACTTGGTAGCAATGGATCCTAACCCCTCCAGCTTCCCTATCCTCTCCTACGTCATGGACCGCATTCCCGTCCTCGGCTCCACCGCCGCCGACATCTCCGACCTCGAGTCCATCCAAATCGACGAGATCCGACCTCAACAAGGCCTCCTCCACCAGATGCCTCACTTGTCCGACCCCAAACTCATCGCCGCCATGACCCGCGCCGTCTCCGACGTCTCCCAGACCCGCTCCGTCCTCAACGCCCTCGGCCCCCGCCCCGATCACGAGGCCGTCGACGCCGCCAAGGCCAAGCTCGCCCTCATCGAGTCCTCTCTATCCAAGAAGCTCGAGGAGCTCGTCCTCTCCCCTCGCCCCTCCGACGTCGACCGCTTCCAGTGGCGGGCCCACCTCGCCGAGCGCGAGCAGGAGTGCCGCGACTCCGCCGACAAAGACAAGCAGGACTGCAAGGCCATTCTCCAGCTCGACGAGCTCCACTCCGCCTACGAGAAGCTTCTCAAGGACGCTGAGGAGAGGCTTAACAAGATTTACCGCTCCGCCGAGGACGGCGTCGTCGAGGAGGAGCCGCCGGTCTCAGACCAGCTCCATGAGGAGGTCGTCGGCATTCTGCACCAGGCCAACGGGACCGCGCTCGACCGCGTCAAACTCTCCGGCCGCCGCTTAAGGTTCTTGCCGGAGGCGTTTGGCAGGATCGCCGGTTTGCTTCACCTTGATCTTTCCTGCAATGAGCTCAAGGTTTTCTTCCTTCTTTTCTTACCAAGAAATTGAACTAGATGATTATTGATTGATTGGTTTGGTGTTATTATGATTCAAGAAGCATTTTCTTTCGTAACAAACAAATCGAAATAGACATAGTAGTCAGCTTCATGATTGATTGATTGGTTTAGTGTTATTATGATTAAAAGAAGGGATTATGAATCAAGAATCATTTTTGAACAGGTAATTCCTGATACAATATGCGGATTGGAGAAGCTACAAGAGCTCAACTTGTCATCCAATCTGTTGGAGTCACTGCCTGACTCCATTGGCCTTTTGCAAAATCTGAAGCTTCTCAATGTCTCCGGCAACAAGCTGACTGCTCTTCCTGACTCTATCTGTCGTTGCAGGTGAACTTTTCAATTCAGAAAAGCTTCTACGTTGTAGTATTTATTTCTGAATCATTACTGTTAGGATCAGATCGAGTTCCAAGTGAGATATGTCGTAATTGCCTATATGAAATGTGATGGAATAAGGAAATGATTAATTGGTTTCGGTATAAATTTAGGTCATTGGTGGAGTTGGATGTGAGTTTCAACAACCTCTCATACTTGCCAACCAATATTGGTTATGACTTGCTCAATCTTCAGAAACTTTCCGTACAATTAAACAAGATTCGTTCCCTTCCCACCTCTGTTTGCGAGCTGAGGTCTTTGCGCTCTTTGGATGCTCACTTCAATGAGCTGAGGGGCCTTCCACTGTCTTTTGGCCGATTGACCAATCTCCAAACTCTGAACCTTGCTAGCAACTTTACTGATCTCACTGAGCTGCCTGATACTTTTGGTGATCTAACCAACCTCAAAGAACTTGATCTCAGCAACAATCAGCTCCATGATCTGCCAGTTACATTTGGCCGCCTTGACAGCTTGACCAAACTTAACTTGGACGGAAACCCTCTTGTGTTTCCTCCTCCTGAAATAGTTCAACAAGGTGTAGAAGCTGTCAAGCTCTGTATGGCCAAGAGGTGGTTGGAGATACTGGTGGAAGAAGAAAGGAAGAGCATGCTTCAAGTGGAAGAAGAAGCAGAAACAGGATGGTTGACACGAAGCACTTCCTGGTTGACACGCAGCCTTTCAGGTGTTTCTGGATATCTGTCTCCAAGATCTCCTAGAGACCCTGCTCTTGATCAGCAGTTATGATTTCATGGAATGGGTTTCTGCTACACATAATTGCATGTGCCAGACATTCCTTCCTTATGTTTACTTGTTCTGTATCCTTTCCAGCTTGAAAGAGGTTAAAACCTTGATGAATTTTGCTCCTTCAGTCGAATAGTCGGGAAGATTAAGGTCACTACTTGACTGAGTTACTCTACTGTAAAAAGCTTGTTCATTTTGATAATTTGTTGACATATTTTGTTGAATCTGAGGCATACATTGTTGCTACCAGGTTTGTAATGACAGAGCCGTGTAAATCTTCTTAGCATCGTATGTTAAGTCTATAGCATTTGATTCTTCCTATCTATAAAGCTGTTCATGGTTACCTGCACCCTTGGCATTACTGGGTTTGCTGCGTAAAATGATTTTTACTTCCATCAGTTGCATGCTTCTGAGCATTCTTGAACCTAAAGATCGAGTCATTGAGTTGTGAAAGTAGAACTAGCGATAATCTAAGATGAACAATGTAGATATCTGTTTGAGCTAGTTGCTGCCTTGTTCTGTACAGTTTGATATTCTAAGTGGTTGATTTCTGAAGTTGCCTGTTTCTCTGTTGGTTCTTAGAAATAGGTTAATGTTAGGTTGATGATTCCAAAGTACGTAGTATGCTGGATTCCAAAATGTGATTGTTAGGTCTGTAAAAGACGGATGAATATTAGCTGTAAGCAGCTTGAAAATGCTTCCAGGCCATTTTGTCACTTTGTTGATAGCATAATCATAAGGATTGTCGAAGGAATTTGGAATGAAGCATTCGTGTGTGTTTAGGGGGCTGCAGGCGTCAGCAAGATGGAAAACGTATATTAATTTACAAGAGAAAAGGTCATCACTTAATACTAGCTTGTGGCTGCTGCTGCACCCAACCAAGCATCATATCGAGAGCTAGCCATCAGACTTGTGCTCTTGCCAATTTGCCGCCTCTCACCCAGAGAAGCCAGAAAGAGGAGGAGATTGAGGAGAGCAAATATATATATGACGTGGTGATTTGTGTATTACCTCTATATATGACTATATCTGTTTGTATTTATTTATTATTCATTAAAGAAAGCACTTCTCCTACAGGATCCAGCAACATCATCGATCACTTGTTAAAACCAGTATCATTTGTTTAGGATCGATCTACATATTAATATTACTTGGGTGGCGTCATATAAGTCGTCATTTGAGGTTTACTAGTGCCGGTAATCGATCTGCTTCACGTATATACACGCAACAAGAGCCGATCGAATCGATGATCACAATCAACTCGATCAACAGTAGCTTTCAAAGTGCCGAACTATCTGATAATCTTTTTTTATTTATTTATTTTATAATTGATAGTAAGAACTCAGTGATGTGCAGAATTGTATTCTTATTTAACGATCGAGCTTCATTTTCTGCAAACCTAAAATTCTGTAAATGTCCCATCGGATATAGGATTTGGAACATTATGGAACCATCTACGTACCAAAATCACTCGTACCTTTTTGCATGGTTCGTCTCATACATATCTCTAAACCTAGCTAGCGAGCTTGCCTGTAGATATATAATATATTTGATTACTGATATTGTTGTGATATATATATATATATATATATACACACACTAGCAAGAACCCAGCGCGTTGTTGCGGGGTGATGACAATGTTCTGCCGCGTTTTTGTTATGGTTCTTGTTATTGAATATATATATATATATATATATATACACACACTAGCAAGAACCCGGTGCGTTGTTGCGGGGTGATGACAATGTTCTGCCGCGTTTTTGTTATGGTTTTTGTTATTGAATTCTAAACATAACAAATAATCCTCGTATATATTTGGAGGCATCTATAACAAAACTAAACCACTATTAAACCTTTAAACCAAACACCATCAACAAAACCGAACCCCAAATGTTAAAACATGTCATAGCACTACCACTATACATTCGTGAATTAAATGAAACCAGAATTTAAGCTTGTACGGTAGAGTAACATAGTTTAACCATATAATTCACAGCCATGTATTTTTAGAACTATTTATCTTCCAGCCATGCATTTTCATTTTGAAATTACCCATTGTGTTTATCAACTCAATCTTCTAGCTCAAGGATCGCAGGTGCAAAACCAAACCAAAACCAATATTCAAGAGAAAAACAAAACAAACCAATATTCACAAAAATCACTTTTAAAATTCTTACATTAGAGGCATATTCGACAGATTTAAGTTATATAACCTCATGTTTCTGTCTAATATTCTATCACATTCATAACCCCATCACTTACATATCAATCTATAATTCGCTAAAATTTGATTTTTTTTCATTCCTATGATCCAAATTATAATAGATATCATCACAATTACTCAGATACAGGGCAAGGTATTTATAGATCGGGTGGAAAAAATCAATTTTGAAGAAATCGGTAATTACACAGAAATTGAGACTTTTTTAGTAATGGAAGCACATCTAGTTTATCCAAGTAAAACAATGAAAGCTATTTTCAAAACTGGACAAAAAATAGTTAAGCAGAAGAACTTAGGGGTAAAATAAACAAAGGCACGCAAACGATGGTATTATTGTAAATAATCCGTAAATATGGGTAAAATTGTCTTATAGGGATGACAATATTGTAAATAATTCGCAAACAGGAGAAAATCATCTTTCTATACATTGTTGATGACAATATTGTAAATAATTTTCAAACATGAGTAAAATCGTCTTTTATACTACCAATTACAATATGATAAATAATATATAAGTAGGAGCAAAAACATCTTTTACTTGGTTGAATAAACAGTGCAACGTTGGTTTTGTTTTAGTATATACTAGGTGATGCCCACGCGTTGACGGACATTGTCCACCGTAAATGCTGTTGTGTAGATCAATTTTGCTGTTGGTCAGCCTATGATTATAGAGAAGAAAGAAGTTTCTTGATATTTGTTGAAAAGAGGATGCCGCATTTTATAAACGATGTAGCAATAACCAAATATGTCTTAGATCTCTGTCCTTTCAGTGATTAAGCAGACGAACGTAAAGGACTTTCGTAGGCATTGACAAAGAAGAACAAACTTTTAGAACAGATGAAGTGAATGACTGAACGAGTAACATAGCCACATTAGGTGAAAGGTACCCTCGCTGATGCAACTGCTATAATTCTGCAAATAATTAGGACCTGCACAAAATAGTTATGAAGCCGTACAAAGGGATTTGAAGCCTATGAATTAAATAGTATGTAGATACATAATGCTAAGTAGTCTGAAACTAATACCACATTTATACACATAATAGTAAGTAGCAAAAGTATAGACACATCCATGCATAACAACAAGTACCACGTATTGTAATTGTTTTACTTATCATACAGGATATGCCAAAAATGATCGAGATACATGACTTCCATGAGTTCCATCAGCTAACTGAAATATGTGTACGACATCACATGAAGAAAAGATGTGTACCACCTGGTCGTACCCATGCCATGTACAAAAGATGATGTCTTCAAGGTACCATTATGTTAACAAAAAATGGTAGTCAAAAGTATAGTTAGCTAATCACAAAAGTGTCTTCATAGTTGATATTCAATATGTTTTCTTTTTCTGAATCTAGACTTGTGGTGTTGATGATGATGAAGATGCTGATTCTTTTGCTTGCCTGCAATTTTACATAGAAGTAAATAAAAGTAAACATGTGGAATAACGATAAATCTGGTTTGTGCAAAACCTATATGGTATATAATGTGTCTGTTAGGGGTGGACTCAGTCCAAATCGGTTCAGTTTTAGGGCAAGAACCGAGAATCGAGAACCGGACCGTGTTTTTCAGTTATATAGTTCTCAAAACCGAAACCATAAAGTACATATAAGAAACCGCACCCGTCGGTTAACCGAAATTTGATACGGTTTGGGTTACAAAACCTATTTTTAAAAATAACTTTCACACATGGTAAATGAAAGAAAAAAAGATTAGAATGCTTGAAGTTATGGAAACATAGAAATACAAACTTTGTGAACCAACTCTACATAGGGAATCCTACATGAGAGAAAATTAGTTTAGACTTAAACACTTTAAAATATAAACATGTTTGTGAAAGTCTACTATTTGTAACTCATAATCAATAAGAACATGACACATAATGTAAAATTAAGTATTAATAAGTAAATGAATATATTTCGGTTTTTAGAAAGTACAGAACCGCAAACTGAACCGCACTAGTCGGTTTTTATGAATTCTAAAACCAATTATCTCGGTTCTATTCTGTTTTGGTTATTCGATATCGGTTCGGTACGATTTTGACTGATTTTAGTTTTTTCGGTGCCTAAAGTCCACCCCTAGTGTCTGTTATGGACATATAAAGTAGAGAAGACAGATTATTGCATACCACAACATAGAACATATAGAGAGAGTATATAAACATGAAATAGGTAGGATACAACAGAGAATGCAATTTTGGTTAGCACTGGATTGCATTTACCTTTTAGATGGTTGATGTGAATCTGAACAAAATGATGCTCTTCCATCCATATCCTCCGCTGCACTCTTTGCCTCTGCCATATTATCTGGTGTGGTGGTGACTGATTCTGACTGTGGATCCATTATGACGCGTTTCACCATCAAATTACCATTAGTGTTGACATCTATCTCAAATAGATGAGTTTGCCCTTCCACTTGTGTGATGACTTCTGGTAAAACCTGCCCTCTGTAGTATGGCCCTTGTACCAAGTCCTGACAACTACAGCCAAAGAGTTCCTCTGCTGGGTTACCTTTGATAGTGAGAATAGCTAAGTCATGACCATCATGAATTGTCATGCATAGACTGTAATTGCACAGTAGAGAGATGGTTATGGTTTTTAGTCATATATATTGTCGTCAAAGTATCATGTTGGTTGCATTAGAACTTATAGTTTTTAGTCATATATAGTACAGAATGTATGTGAACTCTTTATCATCCTCTTGTTCTTTCAATTCTCTATGACAGTCTGCAATTGGACAACCATTGTACCACCGTCCACCGAAAGTTGAAAACCTTAGGATTGTAGCTTTACAATGAACCGTTTCTTTCTGTTTCATTTTGATATATGGGTAAGATGTAAAAAAAGTACAACAGTTATCTTAAAATTATATACATACACATGTATAATGTTTGTAAAGACAAACATTATAGATAATTTGAAGAAACATTAATTGCATATTCATATTAATACATGTTTTAACATATATTTATAAGAATTTGTAGTAGTGTTTATGGGTAAAGGGCATTAGCGATGAGAAAATGCACACTATTAGTCTAATAGTATTAGAGAGTGAATAACATAAGAATTTTAATGTAGAAAGTATAGTCATATGAAGTAATATAATGCAGGAGTGCTTGTTTGAAATAGCAGACATTAGCAGAAATGAACCTGAGGTTTGTTTACTTGCATCATTTAATTTTTTTATATATTTTACTCCTGATATATTAGATGCAGTTTGTTCATAAAAAGTATTAATAAAATGTGAAATGTGGTTTTGGTTTGCAATTGTTATAATTTAGAATAGAGTAAATAATTTCATATCCGAAATGGATAGCAAATGTGCTAAAATTGATTGTTATAATGTCAATGAACATGTGAAAAATGAGATGAAAAATACAAACCTATGAACTATGTATACATTGCAGCAGTGAATTGAAAATTATACCTTGTTGTCATTGTAAATTTTTCAACACATCCTTGAAGACAATATTTTTGGTGAACTTATTTGGTATCTTCTCATTCAAAATCACAATTTTAATAACTAGATAGAGCTACATACAATTGAGTGAATTGACCGTGACTGAAAATAGGTTTAGGTAGAAATAATCCAACCTGTTTTAACTATTGACCCTGTCTCTTATTGATCGTCATTCCATAACACGCTCTTATTGAAAATTGTCTTCTTCGTAAAATAAATGACCACTTTATGTCAGGTGCAGATAATACAATCCTTGGTAAGAATACTTTTGTTAACACCCTTGCCTCAATAATCCTATCAAATAAATTTGTTACAATTAGTCTCGTCTCATTGCACAGCCCATTTGATTGATTCAAATTTCTAAGAAGCATAATAGACATTCCTAGTTTCAAAAGTAATTTATGCGATCACAATCCACTCATTTCAATACTATTTAACAGTTCTGGTGGATACAATGCGCTTAAATTGTCTCCATTATCATTTGTTGGGCATATGGAATCACAACTTTGGTAGCTCATTGTATCTCCAGGTAACAAATTTATTGCATAGTTATTGATCTCATTGACTGTAACATTTTTTGGAGTAATAATTGCACGTGCTCAAATATAATCAAAGCTCGTATAGGTCGATTGAAAATCAGGGTATGTTGCATGGAATATCGAACTGATTGGATCAATATAATTATCAATTAACATATCATCAAGTATTTCAATCCATGATGCATCTCTATCATCATTCTCGTCTATAGCACACAGATTTCCATCACCAATCTGTAACAACCAGTCTGTAAATTGTACTATTTTTTTCTTCTGTTCATCACTTATTCCTTTTCTACGTAGTCTCATATTCTCAGTTAAACAGAAAACCTTAAATAATGGCCACAACAAAGAACTATTTAGTGATACTTCAATAATCTTAGCTTTTGTTGAGTCATCCACGACAGGTAATATTTGTCGAAAATCTCCACCAAGCACAATTGGCATACCTCCAAAAGGAGGAACTTGCTCAGGTGGATAACGATATGATAATATATTCCTAAATGAAGTGTCTAAAGATTCAAAACAACATTTGTCATTCATTGGTGCTTCATCCCAAGTAATCAAATCCGTTTTTTCGACTAACTTTGCAAGATGTGTTCCCTTTGTCATTGTTGAAATTTTACCATCAACTAAATCAATAGGTATTTTGAACCTAGAATGAACAGTTCTTCCATTTGGCAGTAACAACGATGCAATTCCAGATAAAGTCACTGCTAAAACAATCTTTCTTTCAAATCTGAGTTTACTAATAATCGTGTGCCATAAGTATGTTTCCATGTACCCTCATGGCCATACACGAAAAATAGGTCCTATTTTTTTTTATTGTAAACAACATCAAGCACATTTTCATGTATTAACCTTTGACTATCATTTAACTCAGATACCAAACCTTGGTGCTCTTTTTTTAATGCAACAAAATCATAATTCAGCTATTCTCTTAACTGTTTATTTCTCAACTGGAGCATGGCTTCCTTATTTGGTAATGGTAAGTAATACGTTGTCAATGAAGTACTGGCATCACTAAGACATTGTTCTAATTCAAACAATAATGAATTACGTAAATCATCATCATGTTTGTTCAAATGTGACATCAAAAAATTGGATCTAACATTGTACAAAATATCATCACACATATAACGCCAATGCACTTCAAATAGACGATGTGGATTTGACACATTACAAAACATTAAAATTGTAACAAATAAATTGTGCAGCTGATATGAAGTTGAAATTGGTGTGGCCTCTGTTAAAGCATCATTCCACTCTGTCATCACCTAATAAACCAAGCGCACAACATGCTACTTGATAAGTAAGATATACAACACCACATATTGTTCGAAATGATTCAAAACTCGTACAGCCTTTCCGTGTGTTTAAAAGCAAATGCAAGTAATATAACTCCTCACTTGTAGGACGAACGTTTGCCAAGCAACCTAAAGCGAAACCTCGTTTACGTGGATACCAACATTTAACATCATTGTTCCAAACAAACGCAGAAGGGAATTCCGCATATGTTAATCTATTGGCCTTAAGTTTTATCTTATCATCTTCATTTGCATTGAACCATGCAATAAGCATGGTATCCTCTGATCCTTGTGTTTCGATCACTGAGGAAAGCGGCTGATATTGACCAAACACAATGGTTTGTTGTCCAGGCAAATGCACTTTTAGTAATTCAACGGGTGGATGACGAGAATGAATAGGATATTCAATGCAGCTTCAGGTGCAGATATATATCTATAATTCAAATACATTGCAATTTCATCATTTATATCAGATTGAAAACTTATCCTTGCTCGATCAGGACCCTTGCGTATATACTTGAACAAATATATATTTTATTAACATCGATTGAAAACATGATTCAACATTTATATGAACATTGTATCTTAACAGAAGTTGAGGATTATAAGGAACAACAAATGCATTATCAACTTTGACATCATTTTTAATAACAAATTTAGAACTATTATCACGACGTTTGTACACTGGGTATGCATTTGGATCAAACAATGTCTCTTCTAAGTAATTTTTTTGGAAAAGATTTTGTACATTTATTCTCCCTCATACAAGGTGATTTAGGATTGATGACACCACATGGTCCATAGATCATAAACTGCTGAACAACATCATATAAAATTGGTTCTGCATCCTTATTAGGTTGCTCAGCATAGATTATTGAATCTATGTCTGAACCTGAATAACATTTATTATTCTTAGTCAACCAAAATAACATGTGTGAACGAGGCAATCCTCGTTTTTGAAACTCAATTGTCGCGACATCTGCATATTATAGTTCAGATAAACAGATAAACATGTGAAAGCAAGCATAATATTTGTAGGTGACAACGAAATAAAATAATAAGATTCTAAACAAAACACACATGCAATGGTTTTGCCAAATGGCTTCCAAGACTACATAGTCTCTATAAGATCATCATGTTTCATTTTGAAAACCCTGGCAACAATATCTGGACGATCTTCAGGTTTGTTACTGTTTTCGGGTAAACTCGCGGTCCCTTTAGCGGGCTGCACGGTTCCAGAAATAGCGAATTCCTTAGTACTCCGAGTTTTCCTGTGTAAAGAACAAACACGTCAAAGAGGCGTCCCCGGGTTTACCGAGGGAAGCCACTCCGATGCTTAAGTCAGACACTGTCAGCTAAGCAAAAAACTCAAGAATAGTTAAGAAGTTGCGCGTCGTCTTACCGGGAGGCCCGCGCCGGCATTTATAGTAGCATTAAAGGCAGCATGCTTTGTCCTTTTCCAATGTGGGAACAGCTTCCCTTGCTTTTGTTTAGCCTTACGGCGAAATGGCCCTGTCAAGGAACCCAGAGTGGCTTCTCGAATTTAACTGGGCTTTCACCCTATAAACAACAATTTAAGCTCAACAAACAATGCATATTTAATAATCGACCAGACATTTGGAGGTTCTTTCTTGAGTTGTAACCCGGTAAAGGTGAAATATTAGGTTCCACCTATAAACAATTACCATGCTTATTTCGCAATGCTTGTGTAATCTCAGTCCACTTTGGATTGCAAGTAAATGTTATGAACAAATCAGGAGGGCCATATTTTCGACATAGAGTCATAGCATCATAGATAGTGTTTTATCATATATCATGAACTCCTATGATAGTGTTTTATTATATATATCGTGGACATCTCGTGTGTGAGCTAGGTAAAATAACTCTCTTCCCAACATTTTCACCATCATTTTGTCCTCTTAATGAAGCATCACATATACCTTCATAAGTCTTAGCCCGAACATGACGCTGATGTTTAGTATATTACATGGGTGCATGAATGCATAATATAAAACATGATTGATATTCATGTTAGATGGGGAGACTCAGTTAATGTGGTTTGATGAATTGATTGATATGAGAAACTATCAGGATGGCGGAAGTGTGGTTTTGCTTGATATTTATATATATTCCAAGTGATCGAGCGAGGTTGAGATAGAAAAGTACGTTCTGATCCTCGCGCGGTGAGCTATCTTATAGATCCGAATATGTAGAAACATATAACTTAGAGCGAATCAATGGCCTAGATATCGATCTGCATTCTATATATAAATATCAAGCAAAACCAATTCAAAGATGAAAGCATGCAGTGCAGGCGTACTGCAATATTACAGTACTGGACAAATCCATAAGTGGATTTAAAGCCTACTTATTTAAGAGGCTGTAATGTCAAATAAGTGCATAAGTGGCTTAGATTAATAGATGTATGTCATATATCATATATGGGATCGACCTCCGTCGTTCAGGTTTGGTGTTCAAGATAGAAAGAATTGGATGGCTAGAAAATATGATACACTACTCTCCTACCCAAGTTGGGATATTCCTTGAAATATCCAATTTCATTGGCATTTTCGTTTTCAGCCCCATATATATCCTAGCTATTATATGCTCGATCTCTTCTTTGCCCGCCACTTCTTCCATCATCATCTCTCTATCCTTCTCATGTCTACTTCCCAACTCCAATCTTCATACACCACCTCTTTCCACACCCTTTTATTCCTTTCTCTCTTTTTAGTTTCCCCTTAGTTTCCTTTTGCTTCTTTTTCCTCTCACTAATATATAGTGTTTTTTTCCCTTCAAAATTCCAATATTCCGGACGGAACACTAATCGGCAATTTTCGATTCGATACTTACATACAACTGTTACAATTACATTAATCGGCAATTTCTGATGCCCTTTAAGGTATCTGATGCCTCCTACCCAGAAACAATACCTACTTCACTGGTCAATTCATCCATCCATGACAGCAATTTGGTAGAATATTGAAAAGGTCTCTCTTATTCATCTCTAAAACAAAACAAGTTTAATTAGGAACACTTCAACTCGATCATTTGGAATATTTAACTCCTAGACGTCCTTCTTCCATCTCTTAATTAGCTTGAAAACAAACATTGATAGAACAATAATTGACCATATTGTAGTAATTATAGAGATTTATTGCACATTTCAATGAAAACATATACATGCTCATTCCAATTAATCTTATTAAAATTACTTTTTGCCCCTAATCTATTATATCTACTCCTCTCTCCTCTATCACCAATTTCAAATTAATATTCTCTCTCTCTCCGGTCTATCTCTTTTCTCTCACGTCTCTCTCTCCTCTAGATCAGAGTCCGAGCCAGCTCCAGATCAGTGCTCGTCGCTGGTGACAATGTTGTTTCACCGGTTAGTGTTCTCCATAGAGATCTGGATGAGGACCATGAAGATCTGGATGATGGACGATGACCATGGAGATCTGGACGATGACGACCACAATGGTATCAGCTCAACCATGAAGATCTCCGCCTCTGCCTTTGGATTCCGACGTAGTAGCTCGAGTTTGTTCATCTGCTAGTAAAAGTTTACTAAGGGTAGTAAATTTTATTTTTCACATCTAAGTTGATTTTTTCACTATGTTTAATGTGTATGATGAGCCTTAGAGATATTGTTTTGCAAGTTTACTACCTCTGATAAAAGTTTATTAGGGGTAATAAACTTATTATTTACTATCAATACCTCGAGTTTGTTCATTTGCTCAAGTTTACTACCCTAGTAAAAGTTTACTAAGGGTAATAAACTTTATTTTTGGCATCTAAGTTGATTTTTCACTGTTTTTAATTTTTATAATGGGTCTTGGTGATATTGTACGTTTTGCAAGTTTATTACCTCTGGTAAAGTTTACTATCTCTGGTAATAGTTTATTAGGGGTAGTAAATTATGGGTAGTAAACTTATAATTTACTACCACTGCCGAAGCAAGCCAACACAGATCAAAGCCTCACAGACGCCGACCAATGCCTCGACGACGATGACTCTCTAACGAAGGATCTGCAAACCTCTCTCTCTTTAACTGTCACTCGCAGATCCTCGCCTCCATCATCTCCGAAGAGCTCATCCTCCCCTCCAACTAATCTCCATCTCGTTCTCGTCGATCGCTGCAACACTGAGTCCGAAGAGCAGCGTTAAATCCAGATCTGGTCATGTCGTCTACACGTCGGTGCTAGGAAACGTCGATAATAGAGTTAGTAGACTTGGATTTGATGAAATAATGGGGTTAGTAAACTAGGTTTAGGAGTATACTGGGGTTAGTAAACTTGATTTTGATGTATACAGGGGGTTAGTAGACTTGGTTTAGAGTATATTGGGGTTAGTAAACTTAGTATTGATGTATACAAGAGGTTATTAATTAGACTTAGATTTGGAGTATAGTGGAGTTAGTATACTTGGATTTGATGTAGTTGTAACCCGAGTAAACTTTTTGTAAAGTTTATTGCCCCTAGTAGAAGAAAAAAATCCAGCGTAATTCCGGCTACCAGTAATTTTCCGCGCGTTCGGTGACCGGAGTCCAACGGTTGGTGACCGGAGACCGGAGTCCGGCGACCAAAGATGTTCCGGCAAAATATTTCCTCTCTCCTTTTTTTCTTTGAGTGTGTATAAGAAACAAGGGTAAAATTGTCTCAAAAATATTATTTTATTATGAACTTAATAAAGATTTGTGTATTTGAGCATTAGTAAGTATACCTTGTATTAAAATGAACATTTGATTTTTTAATTTATTGGTTTAGGATTTGACTTTTTTTATTTTGTGTAAATTGTAATTCTCCCTTGAGAGAATGATAGATGCAGGAAAAGCGGTATTAGCTGGAATAAATAATATCCTGAAGTTCTAAACCATGCAAGCATGATAAAAGTGATAGAATTGAAGCAACATCGATCGATCTCTGAAAAATTATTCTTATAGATTGATGGGTAGAGTATAAGATTCTTTCCTTCCTAGACAATCAATATCAATATCATATGTCAATTCTAGGTAGCTTATGTTTTCTAAACCAACTTAATAATTCTTGAGCACTTTGATGCCGCAAATCTCAGTCTGTTAAGTAAAGAAGGCGGTGATAAGTATACATCGAGCTAGAATGGAAAGAATTGTAAGTTATCGGGGTGGAGACAAGAGTGTTAATTGAGTGCGTCTTCGTCGTCATGCAAAAATATTGCAAATTATGCATGTCACTACAAAACATCCACATTGAACCACGTCGAAAGCCCCCCGCCCATTTACCGCCAATATCTTGCCTAATACTATCACAAATGTATGAAAATGGTCCAACTCGGAATCCTTCCTAACATGTTTAGCGCCCATAGCATTTTTAGGTTTCTAATGATGTGTACATAACTATTTAACCACTCTAGGAAGAATTAAGTTTTTCTAAAGTTTTGATATGCTCTTTTTTTCAGAAGTGTTTTATGCACTAGGATTGCGTTGAAATCAACCATTTTAAGATGACCGATAAGTCTGATTTTTAAGTTCAAAATTTAAAGTCTAAACCGATATTGAGTTGATCATGCATGATTGTTATCAACCGAAAACTAGAAGAAATCTCTTTGATTTATCTCTTGATTCTCGTCAATTGTGAAAATGGATTCTCTTATAATAGCTAGCAATTAGCTAGATATGACAACTGTTTGTGTGCAGTACAAGAAAATACTAAAAGAACGAGGATGTCTTGTGTAATATAGGTTATACAGCTCTACAAGGGAAATGAGAGAACCAAAACCACCCAATCCATATTCACAAGTTTGTCGACATGAATTTTCGAAAATGTTGTGGCCAAAAATTTAAAACAGGCGAAGCCTTTTATATATAAAGAGCCTTGCTTATTCATCCAAGCTGGTTTCAAAGTTGAAGCTTAGCTTCATTGAAACCACCTCTAGCTCTTTCTATCCACCTCTTCCTTGGCATTAAAGATTTTCAACACAGCATCAAACTATACATATTCTCCAATATTTTTTCAAGTATTCTATTTTTCTAACTGGAATTATTAGATTCCTGCCAAAAATTAAACTTTACATACAAGTATTATTCCCATTTCTCAGTCTCTTTTTAGTAACGTGAACTGATATATAAGGCCTTCGTACATCTCTTGATTTCACATACCAAAGCAGAGGGAGACAGAGAGCTTCAAGATCATCATTCTTTAACTTTCTGTATCAATAACCTCTTTGACATCAACAGCAAGTTAAGATGGCGGGAAACGACTGGTTAAACGGTTACCTGGAGGCGATTCTGGATGCAGGAAGTAAGAGTAACACAAAGAAGGGAAACGATGGGAAGCAGAAGATCGCCAAGTTTGAGCAGCAAGTCAAGGAGGAGAAGTTGTTTAGTCCCACAAAGTACTTCGTGGAAGAAGTAGTTAACAGCTTTGATGAGTCTGACCTCCACAGGACATGGGTTAAGGTCTCTTCTCTTCTCTTCTTCGCTGCTCTATCTCTGCATTTTTCAGTTGGTTAGCGAGTTCATGTCAAATTGGGAAACTAATCAAGCTCTTCAAGTTGAAGCATTCCAGTAGCTCATGTCTCTCCCGTGCTAGCTTTAACGTTGTTCATCATTTTGTTATGATCAGTAGTAGCTCATACCTCACGTGTCCTGCAACACATAGTCACATTCAATCAAACCAAGTTTGGTTTGCCTGAACAGAGATATGTTTGCAGAGAATATTTGTGGGAGGCAATGTTTGCTCAATATTGTGGATATTATTCATCTTTTAGCGTAGACCCCATCCTCATGATACAATTTTGGTTTTAGGGACCGCACATATACATAGAAAAATATGCTTCCGTCTTCATGGAACCAATAGCCAAAGTTACATTCATGAAAGACATAAATATTTCAATACTAGGTAGTTTCATTTATCATAATTTGAATTGATTGAAAGCTTGATTACACTCCAGAGTCCTCATTGAACGTACCATCGATTATTATGAGGTTTATTCGCTATTTCGAGTTTAATGGATTTCAGAGATAGTTCTAAGAGAAATGCCATCCATATATAGGGGATGTTAGGCCAGCTTTGTGAATCTAATTAAACTCAGAAAAACAAAAACATAAGAAATAAGTTGAGAAAATATGAAGAGAAACAGAGAGAGGTTGCTGCAAATTTACTTAACTTGTTTGTGTGTGATGGTTGCACTTGCAGGTAATAGCTACAAGGAATACCCGTGAACGCAGCAATAGGCTTGAGAATATGTGCTGGCGCATTTGGCATCTCGCTCGTAAGAAGAAACAGGTCAGTGTGACTCACTAAGTGCATATCATCGAGAATCATTTTCATTCCCAAGCATAAAGCTAAGGCCATATATAGCAAGTTCAACTATTGAAAATGAAACCACTAAATTTACTTTCTGAGTTACGTGTAAGCATAAATGTATTACTGAGAATAGATGAAGTTTGCAAAAAAACAAGAGATCAGTAATAGACCACAAATTCTTACGAAAATTTGCAGATAGCATGGGATGATGCTCGCAGACTTGCAAGGCGCCGTCTGGAGAGAGAGCAAGGCCGCCATGATGCTGCGGAGGACCTTTCCGAGCTCTCTGAAGGGGAGAAGGAAAAAGGAGAGACCAACTTTATAGAACCGCCTGTCAAGGAAATAGCAAGGATCAACTCTGAAATGCGATTGTGGTCTGAGGATGACAACAGGACTAGGCATCTTTACATTGTCTTGATCAGGTTAGTAACGAGAAAGCATTAAGTCAAGTGTAAACTAGTACAATTTGATCACTTCAATGTCATCTTTTATCACGTCCAAAAAATGTCATCTTTTATGTTCTAGTATGCATGGGTTGGTGCGTGGAGAAAACATGGAACTGGGAAGAGATTCTGATACAGGTGGTCAGGTAATAATCAATCAAACAAAATCAAGTTGGACTGTAGTTTCATAAACTAAGGGATACGGAGTTGATCATATTTATGTTTTCAGGTGAAGTATGTAGTAGAACTTGCTCGTGCTCTGGCCAATACAAAGGGAGTGTATAGAGTTGATCTGTTAACTAGGCAAATCACTTCACCGGAGGTAGACTCCAGCTACGGCGAACCTAATGAGATGCTCATTTGCCCACCTGATGGCAGTGGCAGCTGCGGAGCCTACATTATCCGTATTCCATGTGGACCTCGCGACAAGTAATGATACCTAGGATTTCTTCTTACGCCTACGATCACAGGTACTTAACTTTGAGCATGCATTTGCTGATGCACATATACTGCACTGCAGGTACATACCGAAAGAGTCACTATGGCCTCACATACCTGAATTTATTGATGGGGCTCTCGGCCACATTGTGAACATGGCAAGAGCTCTAGGCGAAGAGGTCAATGGTGGGAAACCAACATGGCCATATGTCATCCACGGCCACTATGCTGATGCTGGGGAAGTGGCTGCTCAGTTGTCTGGTGCCTTGAATGTGCCAATGGTGCTGACGGGGCATTCCCTAGGAAGAAACAAGTTCGAACAACTCCTCAAACAAGGGAGATTGTCGAAAGAGGACATCAATGCAACCTACAAGATTATGAAGAGGATCGAGGCTGAGGAGCTGGGTTTGGATGCTGCTGAAATGGTGGTGACTAGTACTAGGCAAGAGATTGAAGAGCAGTGGGGATTGTATGATGGGTTTGATCTCAAGTTGGAGAGGAAGCTCAGGGTTAGGAGACGCCGGGGAGTTAGTTGCCTTGGACGATACATGCCAAGAATGGTGGTATGTGATTTAAAGTTAACACCATGTCCATGAGACTTTCTTTTCTTTCGCAAATACTGATAAAAATTTCTGTGAATAAGGTTATACCGCCAGGCATGGACTTCAGCTATGTTACAGTGCAAGATGCTGAAGGAGATGGAGATCTCAAATCCCTGCTTGGTTCTGACAGATCTCAAAGGAAAAGGAATCTCCCTCCAATATGGTCTGAGGTTGCATATTCTTCCTCCACCTATTTTCCCCATATGTCCAATGCCTCCACTTAGTTAACTGTTGTACATATATACAGTATACCACATTACCACCTCCTATGCATGATTAGGGTAACTGTGCCATTGATAATATGCAACGCAGGTAATGAGATTTTTCACTAATCCTCACAAGCCCACTATACTCGCACTGTCTCGTCCTGACCCGAAGAAAAATGTTACAACATTGGTGAAAGCCTTTGGGGAATGCCAACCTCTTCGGGAGCTAGCCAACCTGGTAAAGTTCACAACACTTCCCTACACCTGAAACCCCCATTCAATAGTAAGGTATAGGAGAGAAAAAACTACCAAGTATTGATCCCCTATTGTTTATATATGCAGGCACTGATACTTGGTAACAGAGATGACATTGAAGATATGTCAAATAGCAGCTCAGTTGTTCTAACAACCGTGCTCAAGATGATTGACAAGTATGATCTGTACGGTCAAGTGGCCTATCCTAAGCATCACAAGCAATCAGATGTCCCTGACATATATCGTCTAGCTGCAAAAACAAAGGTACACATTGTGTGATGAGTGAGCAAATGAATGGTTCTCATGACCACTGACCTGTTATGTTGTGCTAACACAAGTGATCACATGACCCTGATTATTGGTCTTATTGTTTGCATAACTTACCTCCTAGCCCTGTTCTTTACAACGCCCAAATTTCTAAACTGACACTGGGGATTTCTTTTGAAGGGAGTTTTCATCAACCCAGCTCTTGTGGAACCTTTCGGTCTCACCATTATAGAGGTTAGTTTTCCAGACTCTGCTGGTGGAAACTTAGTGATGCTGTAAAAATAACAGACTCGAATCCCCCCACCTCAACACGTTTGTGGTTTTGCTTGCAGGCAGCTGCTTATGGTTTACCAGTGGTCGCCACCAGAAACGGAGGACCTGTGGACATTCTGAAGGTAAGCAATACATGTCCTGCACTCCAATGTCAAAGGATGCTTTGTGATCATAACCTATATACGCTAACAGAACTAATGGTGACCTAAATATGTACTGCTAGGCACTAAACAATGGCCTCCTAGTTGACCCACATGACCAGAAGGCGATAGAAGATGCACTACTAAAGCTTGTTGCAGACAAAAGCCTCTGGACTGAATGCAGAAAGAATGGCCTAAAGAACATCCACCGCTTTTCGTGGCCAGAACACTGCCGAAACTACCTCTCCCATGTTGAACACTCCCGAAACCGCCACCCTACCACCCGCCTTCAAATCGTACCGGCACCTGAAGAACCAATGAGTGACTCTCTGAAAGACGTGGATGACCTTTCTTTGAGATTCTCTGTAGACGGAGATTTCAAACATAATAGTGAGCATGATGCAACAACTAGACAGAGGGAACTCATCGAAGCTATAACCAGAATGACTTCATCTAATAGCAGCAATGCAGCTGCTAGTTACTGTCCTGGTAGGAGGCAGAGGCTGTTTGTAATAGCCGTGGATTGTTATGATCAGAATGGAAATGGTACTCCGACGTTTCAGGAAATTATTTCATGTGTCAAGAAAGCAGCTAGCTTAGGATTTGGCCAAGGTCGTGTAGGCTTTGTATTGTTAACTGGTTCCAGCTTACAAGAGACTGTGAAGGCTTTTAAAGGGTGCCAAGTAAGCATAGAAGAATTTGATGCGTTGGTCTGCAAAAGTGGGAGTGAAATGTATTATCCTTGGAGAGATTTGGCAGCTGATGCAGATTTTGAAACGCACATCGAGTACCGATGGCCTGGAGAGAATGTGAGGTCTATGGTGCCTAGGCTAGCCATTTTAGAAGGCGGAGCTGAGGATGACATCACGGAGTATGCAGGGTCAAGTAGTTCAAGGTGCTACTCTTATAATGTGAAACCAGGAGCCAAGGTGGGAAACTTGCTATTCTGTATCAAAAAGACTGATCTCAACCTGCTGCTAATAAATTTATGCTAATGACTGGTGTATTTATTGCAGACTCGGCGAGTCGATGACCTGCGCCAAAGGCTGCGGATGCGAGGCTTCCGTTGCAACCTTTTCTACACTCGTGTAGCTTCAAGGTTAAATGTTGTACCACTCTTTGCATCGAGAGTACAAGCACTGAGGTTAGATTTCCTTTACTTACTATATTTTGGAACTCCTATTCTGCTGACAGTTACTAAAATGTGTTGTTTTGATACAAATTACTGTTGTACCATGTTATGTAGATATCTTTCGGTCAGGTGGGGAACTGATCTATCCAAAGTGGTTGTGTTTGTGGGGGAAAAAGGAGATACAGATAATGAAGACCTGCTGGCTGGTCTCCATAAGACACTGGTTTTAAGAGGATCAGTTGAGTATGGCAGTGAGAAACTTCTTCATAGTGAAGATGGTTTGAGAAGAGATGATGTAGTCCCACATGATAGCCCTAACATTGCCCTTGTAGAGAGCTATCAACCCCACGATATCTCAGCCACTCTTGAAGCTCTTGGGATAAAGGGACTTTAGTTTTGCCTTTATCTCTACTTTACTATATAAGGAATATATTTCGACAACTCAAGCAAAAGACTGAGTGCTACATATAAGAGAATAGACATCTCAACTTCTTCTAAGCAGTTTCATTTATACATACAAAAACTAAGGGAAGCTTTGTTTCTCTTTCCATGTAGCTAATAGTTCTGTTTCTATATAATACACAAGGGGATTCTGTTAATGAAATGCTGATTATGCATTTGTGAGGCCATATGAGCAGTTGATACATGGAAGCAAAAATATCAGACCAAATATGCAGGTGTTGAACAAATGAAACTATGAAAGACAGGTGCTACAAGATACCGTGCCTGTCACATACGAGCATCAATTTTCCATAATGGTTAACCTAGACTTATCAAAACTAACATGAATCACTTCATACTTGGATGTGAAGGCATTTTAGAAAGTTTTTCAGGAGCAATCTGTTCAAAGTTCAATCGACATCTATTCACAGATCACATTCAAGTTGTGCATGTACCAGAAGTAATGTCAATATGTCCTACAGCAGATACTTATACGATCATCTTTGATTTTTTGTTTGTACAGTTACCTGAAAAGCAAGCCAAGTATTCTAGCCCAGAGAAGCTATCATATTTCTGAGCCACCCATCTTACCCAAATTCATCTGTGTCCAGTTCTGAGCCCATCTAATCATCAGTTTTCATACACAAGAGTCCAGCTCCACTTTGTATTCCTCTCCGCAAGAACATTTAACCACATGAGATATACCCTGTAAAAAGTAGAACATCACTGAAAAAGAAAGGATCCAGATCTTTTAAGTTTCAAGAGCTGCTATCAACTATGCAACATCTGCTAGAATTTGATTATTTCATGTCTGTCAGAGAGAACCATTTAATAGAACTAGCCTTGATCATATTAACTAATGACTACACTACAGTCTATAAGTAACACTCAAAGAAAGCACTTTGATATATAGTTTACCTTCAATTTCTCAATTTGGTCCTGCAGAGACTTTAAGTATTCAGCTTCTCCTGCTTTATCTGATAAAAGGGCATTGTATTCGTCCTCCAGGGTCTTTATGTCTAATGCTCTTAGCTCTGGCTGGAATGACCCATAACGAGAAAGGGAAGTGACAAACTAAATTAGTGATATCAAATCAACAGAACTATAAATTTCTAGGCAGTAAAACTGAGGATACGAGTAGGCCTTAAACACAAAAATGATGCTAGCCTAAGGTAGTAAGTTAAGCTTAGATTTTTAGAAGTAAGATTATTTTCTGAAATCTGCAATGCATCTGTTTAAATATTACTGTATTGAGCAAACAACTGACCTTAAAATTACTTTCCCTGCAATTTACTTGCTCAATAGCTTGCTTCATCTGAATTGGCATAAGAAACAACATGAGAATATTAGTATTTTAGAATACATTAGTTCCAATAACTTTATTTTGTCCGTTATATTTGCTTTTTGCTTTTAGAGTATGTGTCGAGTTACTGAAAACAATACCACTGCAAGAAATTAAACTTACATTGCTATTTTTTTAAAGTAGGAAACTTATAGCCAACTAAGGTCAGTAAATACTGTTTCAAGGGAATAAGTTCAAACGAAAGCTGGACATAAGCCTTGTGAATAATCACAGCTTGAGTTGTAAACTCAAAGAAAACAGTTTTTGTCCAGGATGTGTGAATTAGAAGTTTAGAACATACCACCCTCACAAGGAAAATTATCAGCTTATTATACCCATGCAAAAGAAGGAATCAGCATATATACTTTTAGAGGAAAATAAGAATCCAATACTAGAGGCAACCTTGTAGTTCTCCACGACAAGTTCGGATTTCATTTGTAAAATCTCATCAAGCTTGACTTTAGCAGAGTCAATCATCGCCATTAGATTCTTTCTTGTGTCATTGTCCTGTTATGTTCAAAATAAATTTAGGGATATCTACTCCATACATCTGAAGGATCAACAGAAGTAGGTTCTTACCTGATCAGTTATGCAGAGGTGGTCACCTATGCTAGCCCTTCCTGCAAGGAATTTCAGTATAAGAAGAAAAGTAATATTAACTACGACGCATCAGTCTTCATCCGGAATACAAAAAATTAAAAATATAAATTCCCTTTGCATCACATAGAGGATGTCTTTGCCCTATATTACTATATTAGTGGTTTACCTGCTTCAACTTAAGCAAGTTACCGATATCATGCAATTATTGCATTATCATTTTCTCCAGAAAGGCCTTGCTTCATTCTTAGACATGGATGATCACACAATTAGCTACATAGTTGTAAAGGCTTCTAGGGAATCGCCAATTCGTCACAAACAAGTCTTATCAGTTTTCAGTATTTCTTTAGGCTCAAAGATGTTTCTACTTAACCAGTGATTTCAGAAGAAACAATAGTTTAAGTGCAATGATTTTGGAATTACCAGCTTGCATTCACATGAGTTATAATCACAAGGAATAATATAATCTTTTTTTTTTGAAAAGAAACAAACTTTTATTGAAACAAAAGCAAAGAACAAGAACTAGGAGGCGGACAAGAAGTCCGCTTGAATAAAAGAGGGCAACTAGGACTAACAGCATAGAAGCTCAACTTTAAAACTAATGCTAAACATAAAAATTAGCTGCGTCCAAGTTACTCAAGGCATAATATAATCTTTTGCAAACAGACATTTTAATCTTGCTGATGACTTATATATTACAATATAGAGACCCCAAACTAAGAAAGTTGTAGCTACAATTTTAAGAGACACCTTGAGTATCAACTCTTTGCTCATCAATTGTATCCTTAACCTGCATAAATTGTAAAGAAAATGACAAAACCAACTTCAGCATGACTTTAAACCTTTGAAGCCAAAGCAACGACAACAAAAACTAAAGCACTCGACGGCATTTACATGAATTGTGGGTCTACACAAGAGTGTTATATCTTCAGAAAGACACACTGTATTCACAAACTGGATTAAAGGAGATTTGCCTAGTCAAAGTCTGAGGATATATGCAAGGTGGTTTTTAATGAAAAAACTGGGATCCACCTTTAATAGACTCAGTAGATGCATGATGCATAATACGAAAAACCCTCCCTAGTGCTACCATTACCAGAAAATAGCAGATAAAGCAAATCAGGAAGACATCCAGCAGTACCAAAGAAGCATAAAGAAGACAGAAAATCCGATGGTTTACCATTCCAGGTTCTCTAAGTTCCGTAGTACTCTGGTGAGACAAGATCCAATCCTGACCAAAATTTAGAAAGGATACTATAAATATAATGAACATAGAAGACAAATTTCCATGCAGTGAGCTCCTACAATCAAACCTTTTGTTGCTGCAATTTTGCAGTGATATCCTTTGAAACTTTCAAGTAGTAAGTGCTGTTACAAAAACAAAGGCAAGTGTTATATTTTTAAAATAGGTGCTTGTCAATCAATTCAGCATGCAGATTGAGTTACCTCTTCTCAATAAGCTTGGCGGCCAAATTGATCCTTTCTTGTTCAATAAGCTCCAAGTTCTACGTGTTGAAGAAATTTTTGGGGGAAAGAGGAAGAGAATAAGACAGGCCTCCAATTATTTCTAAACTGACAGACTAAGAATGTTACAAACTTGCTCATTTCCTTGTTAAATAGAATATTAATCAGGCAAGCGAACTTATAAACAGTACATGCATGATGCAACTCATCTCTCTTCCCTTCCCCTTATCCATAGTCCCCTACACATACATTAAGAATTTGAAAGAGAAACATCTTATGAAGCAAGCTTTGTCTGTATACACAGATAACTAGTTGTTGGATGCCATACGTGAAGAGGTGCAAACCATCAAAGATACAAAAGTCATCATAAAAACATTTGAAAAAATGTTGAATTACGAGACTCGGCATTTCTACACCTTGATAGCCATGTATGCTTGAACAGTATATTAAATAGAGAAATCACACTTACATACACACTTGAAATATAAGCACGTCTACAGGGTGTTATAAATAAGAAAGGAATACTGATTAAAACTTAGATTGTTGATATCATTAAAACAGAAAAATGATCAAAGTCCAAGTGTTGACTTGCAAATGGATCCCTGATCAGAGGATAAGTATCGCATGGTAAAATTTTATTGGAGATGAGAAAATAGTTAGAAAATTCATGAAAAGAATTACAAAGCTGGTCTGTGTTTCACTATTCTGCTTTCAAGCACATTTGTAAGCCTCAAGTAATATAAAAAATTAAAAATTCTTTTCAAAGAACTAATAGCTTATAAGATGACTTTTGGCAGTTGACAGAAGGAAGATGATGTGACTGTCACATTGTTCTGAAATTGTACATTTTATGTTTCTTTTCCTACTTTGATTATTATTATATCCCAAAAAGTTTAAACCCATACATCATTATACTTATATTTCTCCCAACCCCTCCTCATCACAGACATACAGAGTTTACCTGGATAAGGGTGGATGAATCAGACTCCAGAGAAACTATCTTTCTCTGTCTTTCCAGAATCTGTGAGCATATTTGACCCTTAGCCTTATTCATCTGTTCAATGTCTTCCATGAAACGTTTTGTTTCAGATGTTGCTGGAACAACAATTAGTGCACGGTTCAAAAGTGATGATTATAGGAAGGAAGCTTTATTAAGCAAAAAATAAAATAAGAACATAAATTTGCATTTAAGTTGAACCTCAATACATTCGAAAAACTTATTAATTACCAATCAATCAACTAACTGATATATAAAAGGACAAATGTTATGAAGAACGGGACATCCAGTAAATTTTTGCGGAAATGAAAGCTGAGAAAACGCAAAGGCTTATAGCTTGTCCTGGTCTATAAAATGATACTAAAGTGAAATCAACCCATTACAATGCAAGGCTTATGATAACTACAAGATTCATACACAGATCCATTCCATCCGAGCCCAAACTAAACTCGTTTCATAATCCTAAAGAAGAACAAGTTGCGCACAAGTCATGTAACTGAAAACCAAGCAGAGCCTGATTTTAGTATGGAATTATCAAACACAGTCTCAAGTTATAATGACCATAAGCAATAGGTTCAAATTCACCTAAGTTGATGCAAATTAACCTGGACTGGAAATTTCTATAATGTAAGCAATGATAAGCAGTGAATAGAAAGAATAGTGGTTACCGGAATTGAGATCGTTCTCTAAGGTCTGAATAGTGGTCAGTTGCATTTGCTCCTCCACGGAGATCTTGGTGGCTTGATCTTCCACATCTGTTGAAACCTCCGATGAGATTTGTGGAATTGAACCAAAATTAATTAAGAAGGAGATCGGAAGGCTCACCGTTCATCTGAGAGCGCAATGTCTTCATGTACTGCAAGTAGTCTTCCATTTTCAGAGAGAGAGAGAAAGCGCCAAGGAGACGACGACGATGAAGAATTGAAGATCAAGGTGGTTTGGGTTGGCGGTGCTATTTATACCTGGTGAGACCGTGTGTGCTTAAAAGACATAATTGACCTTTTAGTTATTGATATAAAATGAGCAAGGCTGGGGATGTTTATGTAATTAAACATAGCAGGCCTGGACCTCTCTTCTTCTTCTTCGTCTTCTGCTAATCAGAATAGAAATGGCGATGACAGCGAGAGGGGGAAGGAGGCAACATCAGCAGCAGCAACAGAGGAGGTCTGGATTCCTGAACATCAGGTTCTCTTCAAAGAGGCTCTTCCGTACCATTCTCATCAGCCTCGCCTTCCTCGCTCTCGTCCCTCCCCTTTTCTTCATCTTCAAGCTCAAGACCTTTCGTCTAGTACTCTCTTGTAGCTCATTTTCTCATTTTGATTTATGGATCTGTGAGCTTCTAGTTTCAGTAAAGCGTTGTTACATTGTGTGATCTCATGAATCGTCTTCTTTGTTTGGGCTGTTAGCTTTCCTTCCAACTGCTCCATATACTTTGTTTGTTTCTAGTCAATAAGCTTATCTAGTTATCTGATTTTAAATTGGTTCATGCTAAGTTTGATTATAACTAATCATATATATTAGTGCCGGATCATTGATTATAACTGTGTGAATTTCTGCAAGAGAGAGAAATGCCGATATGTATTGTGGATATCTTCATTGTATTCTCAAATAGTAACTTCAGTTTTTTGTTTCCGCAGACTCAATTGCGCAAGTGTGGTTGGCTAAATAGTCCTCCTCTTGTATGTGCGCATGGCGGTGACTCAAGTTTGGCCTTTCCAAACACGGTACACATGTCTTGTCTTCTTCCCTTCCCTGAATTTTCATTTCCAGTCAATAGTTATTCTACTTACTAGTGTGGTTCGCAAGTAGAATCTCAATTCATGTTGTTCATTTAAAGGACCATAATCTGCTGATTGTCACCTTGCTTCCCTATTGAGTGCCAAATAAGTCACAACTAATGCTTGTTTAGCTGTCATAAAAATGAACATTGAAGAATTTAAATTAGTTCTACCTTTTTTGTCTGCAAGAAGGTACTTTCCCAAGTCCTGATTGTTGAGTGCCCCATCTGTCTTACAACTATTTTGTTGTTTTCCACAGATGGCTGCTTATCACTCTGCTCTTAATTCTCAAGTAGACTGCATTGAGATTGATGTTTCTCGTTCTTCAGATGGAGTTCTGCTTGCGCTCCATGACAGGTGCAGTGTTCTCAAAGTTCTATAGTTTTACCTCATACCTGTTGATCGTCATCTTACATCATTAGACCACCTTAATTAACAATTGATTTTTAATTTCTTATTCAAAGAACATTGAATCTACAATGAACTCCCCCTTATTGTCCTTTTTGAAAGTTCATAGTTAAGTATTGGATAGATTTCTTTAATCTGTCATCACATCATACCTTAGATAATTCCAAGGGGGAGTTTCAAAGCGTACATACTTATCAGAGTTTATTTAAGGGCATCTACATACTAAAAGTACTATTTTATTTTTTATTTATTTTTGGATATTCTGGCTGAGTTCAGTATCTAACATATCAATATATGATTTTGATAAGTAATTATCAAGAAAGTGGTTTGGGAGTTCTGTTTCACCTTGCAGAAAGAAAAAATGTACAGACCCGTAACATGTTAAAGTGTTTCTTTGAGGTTCATCTATTTACAAACATAAGAGAAGGATTTAGGTGAATAATATATGTTATTATTCGTTTTCGTATGTTTACAGTATTCACTAGTTTCAAACAAAATAATATCTTGCAAATAGCACAAGACCTTTTGATATTTAATTATTTTGCCACTGATAATATCCACATTAAAGTTTTATACGTAAACTACAAACTATTGCTAGCTTGGTATCAATGTTCATGACCAAGCTTGTATTCAAAACATTTTATCCACTAGAATTTGATACTGGTAATTTGTTCCTTTGGACCAATATTAAATTGCCTATTCAGAGTTGAAATTGCTGGTAGATTTGATTTTCAACTGACACAGGCAGGGATTTGCAGCTCATATCTGGAAACAATACTTCTAAGGTTGGACACTTCAGCATGGAAGAGGTAAGCACGGTCGTATCTTTCTTATAAATTATATTAAGCAGCTTCTACCAGGATTTTGTTATATCTACATATTTTGGCTGTAAAAGCTGCTCATTTAAGTATTTGTGATGATGTTGTTTGAGAATATATTTTTAGTTCATGGTTGTAGATAAAACGTCTCGGTTCCAATTATCAATCTGCAAAGTTCCACGATGCAAATATTCCTACAATTGAAGAGGCTCTGAAGGTACTTTTGAATATCTACTTTAATTATCTCTTTGCCCCCCTTTTTAATAAAAAATATGGTGTCCTCTCTTGAAGAGTGTGTTTGCGTGTGTATGTGGCAGAAGAAGCTACTATCCATAGGCTACCATCTGCATGTTTATTTTATATTTATTTATTATTCATTCTTTCAGTGATTTTTTTCCTCTCTTACCCCACCCCCATGGATCTGGTCTCTGACCATTGTTTTGAATAATGTTTTAGTTTGTATCAAGTTCAGTCAGGAAGGTGGTGTTAGATGTAAAAGTCGGGCCTCCATCATTTGAAAAAGGTCTTGCAATGGATGTTCTTGCTGTTGTAAGTTTGTTTGCATCACCTTAGTCATTTGGATCATATTAATTTAAGTTGTCATGGTTTGCTAAGGTACCTACCTCAAGGCTGTCAATTGTTATTTAAACTTTTTCCAGGTTGAGAGGATCCAGTGTAGGAATTGTGTTGTATGGGCCAAAAGTGACAATTTAGCAAGGGATATGATCAGACTATCCTCAGATATCATGGTAAAAAGCAATGCACTCTATCCCTTTTCTGGTCTTGGGCATCAATTTCTTAGAGGGCATGCGGGAGTTTAGCATATGATGGGTTATGTTGGTTGTAGCATGTGATTGTTTGATTAGTAGGGTAAGATTGAAAGCGGGGTTTCTATATCTGCAATTTCAGTCAAGTTTCTTTAAGGGTTGGTGCTTGTTATAGCAGACCGTCTTGTTACTGATCAGATTTAATCTATTTTGTTCCCCAATACAATGACTTGGCAGTTTAGGCTGGTTTTCTTTTTGTTTTTCTCTTTCTTGATTTTTCAACTATTTTTTGTCTCACATGATGTTCACCACATGAGGGGTAAAAGAATCTGCCTACATCTTCAAACACATAGATAGTTGGCGAATTATCTATTCTTGATGATGGTGGTTCATCCAAAACCTCATTTAATCGAGAGCAAAAGCTTTGGTGGCCTTTAGAGGCATCTTTATGTTTGTAAAGTCTTTAGTTTCTTCATGTACGTTGCTGCAGGGATAAACTGCAGGGATTCTCATTATATATGTTAATTATTTGCAGAGTTTCGCTATATCTGTTATTGACTCCAAGTGAAAGCATTCAAAAGGGGCTACCTGCTGAGTTTGTTGTTAATGTTGCAGGTGGGGTACATTGTTATGATCGATCATTCAACCGGGGTGAGGACCAACTTACTGAGGATGAGAGATGCTCGTGTAGTTGGTGTGTACCATCCCTTGATTGATGAAAAGCTTGTGAGAATTCTGCATGGGTATGTCTCTAAGTTGACACATTAGAACTTGTAAGGTACCTATGCATCCCTGTTATGAGAAATGTAAGATTGACGAGTGGGTTTGAACAGGAGAAATAAGAAGGTATATGCGTGGACTGTTGATGATGTGAAGTCCATGGAAAATATGTTGTCGGAGCACGTTGACGCCATTGTGACAAGCAACCCGAGTATGCTTCAAGGTCTAATGCAGGATACCAGAAGACAGTGTCTTGAGCGTGGGTTCTCATTATCAGAATAAGTTAGGTTACACTTGAGATTCTTTGAAACTGTGAAAGGATACCAGTGCACATAAGAACAAGGTGTTTGGAACTGCTTCAAAGTTGAAGCAATTCCAATGGTAATTGAAGAATTTATTGCCTAATCCTCTACCCCAAAGTTGTAGTCGTCGTTCCAGACGTGGTGATAAGTCACCCGGCTACCTTTTCAAAAAAAATGGAGTTTTAGATAAATCGAAACAAAACATAATCCCACGTCCCAACAAACAAACAACACGTGTATCACTATCAACGTGACGGGTTGTTTGATTTGACTCTGAGCATTTCAATCATAGAGGTAGTGACGTGGCTGAACATAATTGGTCGGTATGGGCGGGAAACCGTGTGTATACCCTCAGCAGAACACAACTCCTCTAGAAAAGAAAAGAAAGTCTGAGCATCAATCCCTCACAGCAAGCAGTAACAAACACAAAGCGGATCAGAAAAATCTGTGTTGCAAGATCTGGGCAGTTTTCAATTTGAATATTCAGAATGTGGAAAACCCAGTAGTATTTGTTCATATTTCTGAGTCCGTCACTCTGACATTCTCTATCTTTCTGTCATTACATATATATATAAACATAAAGAGAGTAAAGAAAGGAAGGAAGTAGTGGAGATGGTGAATTTGGGGACCATCTGGTTCAACAAGAAGATCGTCGAGCCTCTCCTCGAAATCCTTGGCAGGTAATTCCTACTCACTTCCCTTGTTTATTTTCACATTCAATTCTTAAGAATCAATCATTTTGATTTAGGGGCGCGGAACCTAAGCTATTGGCCTTCTCTACAGCTGTTGGCTTTACCATCGGATTGTTTCCGATCTGCGGTAAGCTTTTCGTCTTCATTTCATTCCGGTCTACTTGGATTTCAAATGCTTAACACGTGTTTGGTGTTAAAAGGGACTACTGTGATTCTCTCCGGCCTAGCTATTGCATCTCTTGGATCCCACTGCCATGCCCCTACTGTCATGATCTTTAATCTCATTGCTACACCTGTTGAACTCAGGTACTCTTTACCATCTTGAACTTGTTATGCTTTGTTATCCTATCTGCATCTGCCCATGTTCAAATTGTGACTCGCTATATCATTTGTTCGCTCGATATCCTGATGTGGATTACGGAAAACTACATTCTACATTTCATATTACATCTATGATTATATCCTGATTGTTGTTATTTTTTGCTTTCAAGTTTGTTGGTACCCTTCTTGCGCTTTGGTGAATATGTCACTGCTGGACCTCATTTTCCGTTGTCTTCTGATGCTTTGAAGAAAGTTTTTACCCTTCAAGCTTCACATGAAGTCTTATTAAGTATTGCACACGCGGTAAGGGGCTAAGTTTAGATCTTGTAATCATAACCCTCTCCCTCACAGCGACTACACATACGCTCACCTGCTTGTTCACGTTCACTGAACACAGGAGAAAGTGCACAATTTTATCAATTACATTCTGATAATGTGATCTATCGTGATGTTTTTTTAGCATCTTAATGCAAAATGGCCAGCGTCTAAAATCACTTCTATCAATTTTTGCAGTTGTTGGGATGGCTTGTTGCGGCTCCTTTTATTTTCGCCGCAGTGTATATACTCTCTTCACCATTGTTTAAGGTGTTGGTTCACAAGTTCAGCAAGGGTCCTTCAAGCCCAAAGAGTCCACATTCACCATCAGAAGTCAGGCTTAAGGTAAGGGATGCCTGATTAACATTGTATTAACGATACATATGCTTCTCATCCCGTAAACGGGGAACTTTCTTTACATGTTTTTGACGCTATAATACTACCTGTTCATGGAACATTACTGTTCTTGATCTCCCAGTGTGCAAGTTTCATGCTTGTTGATCTTATTGTATTCATATTGGAACTGAACTAAGTTGACTCCATAAAAATTCTTTCATCAACCAAAGTAATGCATGTCTCTATTGCTATGCATCATCTGATATATTTCGGACACTAGCAGAAAAGTTAACGTTTTAGGGTTGGGTAACCCTTTGCTAAATTTTTGCTGGCTGCTTGGAGATTGGTGTTTTAATGTTTTCTCATTTAAGAGTTTACGTTCAAACGGTTTAAAAAATATAACCAATTCTTCCTGACTTTGATAAAGTATTTTGAAGTAGGACATACCAGACACCCTTTGGTTGTTTTACAGATTTGGCTGCAAGAGGGACAAGATGACATGGATGAGTTGGAAGAGTGTCTGTTATGAGTTCATTGCGGAAATATAATGTGATTTATTTCACTCTTAGGATGACAAAAAAGAAACTTGATTGACAAGTTTGGAGACCTGATTGTTAGCGTAGGGAGATGCTGACGACAGAGATGATGATGTTAATCGGTTGGTTCAATTCTGAGCAGCGTTGATGAAGATGATTCTGTGGGCAAATGAGGCTTTGGTCATTAACTGTACCATCAATGTGATTCTTCTCTTTTTAGTAGTCTTATCTCGCAAACTGATTATAGAATAAGTAATGTTGCAATCAAACTACGAAGCTAGATTCCTATCAACTCCATTTCCCTGAAGATCATAAGTAGTGTTGGTTTCTTTTCTAAGAGTTGATCCCGGCAGACCTGAATCCCGAACGATATCGGGATGACTTGAAACCAAAAGAAAAGTTAGCGTCACTGAGTTCGCAAACTGGGGGTTTCAGAGTTCGCATTCCCAGTTTTCCATAATTTTAAAACATGTATTTCATTTCATAAGCAGAGCTAATTCAAAGCATTTGTTCAATATGAATATCATTACGGAAAATTGACCAGAAACCTTGTCACAATCATAAAATGAAAATTGATCAAAAATGTAAGCAGAGGCAGATAAAGCAAAACCTTTTTTTTAAGCCGATCGTTGCCGAAACCCGTGGAATGGTACGATCGTTGCCGAAAGCAATTTCAAGAAAAGCATAACCAAACCAAAAACGATTCACTCTTTCTTTCTTTTGTGATTGTCTCTCTCTCTCTCTTCCCAATCTATTTTGTTCTTTCTTCTGCAAATGTTTCTCTCATTCAAACAAAAACTCAATCAATAGCCTAGATCAGAGAGAGATAACCCAGCAAGAATAAACACTAAAATTGTCTCTCCGAAGCTGAATTCCTAGAAACCAAAAGGAAAAAAGGCATGTGATTACTTGCCTGAGTGACAAAGCTCTTGCACTTGTGGAAACCCCGACATCCGAAGAGGAACACTCTTCTCAGTTTCCACTGCCTCTCTCCGATTCACTCTCTCTGTCTTCTCGGATTGCCTCTCTCTCTATCTCTACTCGATCTGAAGCGGTGCGGCAATATTTTTTTCGGCTTTGTCCTTGCTTTCTTCAACAGCAGTTAAGGACAAATCAGTCAATACAGCTACAACGGTACAAACGTTAAAAAGAAAAAAAAGCAAGGACAAAGGGCGACGACGCTGTTCACATAAAAAGTATACTCCCCCATTTTATCATTAGCTGTTGTGTAGACTTCTGCTATAGAGGTTTTGGTTGATGACCTTCGGAGAGACATGACTCTCATTCTTTGTGTCTTTCTGATGTTTATCCAATTATCTAGATCATGTGATTAAATTCTATCATTTTAGTCTAATTTGTGTGTTTAATTGCTCACCATTCCATCTTATCTTAGAGAACTCAACAAAATGCATTACTCTATATGATGAGCAAATATTTTGAGAGCTAGCTACCCACAGTTTCATCTGGTTATTTGGTGGAACACTATATGGTAATAGGAGCAACAAAAATTGCAGATTAATCATAATGGTGTTTCTGCAGAAGCAAGTGATCAAGTAAACTCAAAATCTTATACGTAAAACATACCCAAAAAATGGGCGTCCAAAAACAGATGCTTATACAGAAAATTTCTCTACAACATTATAGGAATCAAAGCCATCAAATTGGTCATCTTCAATAGCCTCATACTACTGTAACCCCAAAATTTGAAATTTCGACAATAATTTCAGGCTCATGTATCAAAACTTGCAGCTTTCATAAGCAATTGATTCCCATCACAAATCGACCAAACTTTGGTACCTAATCTTTATCAAATCCCAAAACCTAAACTGATTGAAAAACATGAGACCTGAAAACAAAAACAAAAAACAAACACGTACCCAATACTTTTAATCTTCTTCGATCGTCTGTTCCTCTCTCTAGGTTATCCGATCGTCTCTCTCTGTCGCGTCTGTCTCTCTCTCTTTTCCGAAGCGGTAGCGTTGGGTGAAAAAAATCCTGACAAAGGGGCTTTATATATTCGGTCGAATGACAGATGGTTTTTTTTGTAGAATTTTATGGAACTTTCAGAAGAACCACAAAAGCAGATGGGAAGGAGGAGAAAGTCAGAAATACACAAACCAACAACCGGGAGAAAAACGTTTTTAAACTGCTCAAGTGAACATGATATATAAACAATGGTGACGTCATCGGACCCCATAGTATATGTTAAATGTGTCACAAACTCTCGTTTTGTGTCTTCTAACAAAAACAAAAAAAATAATAAATAGGCGGACACGTGCTTCGTCATGGAGGTGACGCGTGTCGTGGGCCTAAGCGGGTCACTTCCCCTTGTGTTTACTCTCTCCCTCATCTTTGCTAATTGAGATTTGAGAGTCAAGTTTGAGTTGAGTGATACTCATGTCTTACAATCATGTCAGATCTCCGGACCCAAACAACACGTCAAAACCTTCAGGTTCAGGTGCTTTCAAGCTCTACCAATTTTTCGTGTTTTGTGTCCCTATCTTCTTCGTTCTCATCCTCCTCTTTGTCTTCTACTTGTTCTATCTTCGCCCCCGCCGTGTCAATTGGTCCTCCATTCGAATGAGGACGCCTCCTCCGCCGAATAACGACATTGCCGTAGTAAGCCCTCTTTCTGTCTATTTAGTTTTGTGCATTTCGATCGTCTTTAATTGGTAACTTTGGCAGCAGGTTGAATCGGGCTTGAAGAAAGAACACAGGGAGATGCTACCCATTGTTGTATATAACGAAAGCTTCTTTGTCAGGGATACACAGTGAGTGGTGCTTTTGTTTCTTTCTTTTCAATTCTCAACTATTATTAGCTGATAAGTTCTATCTGGAATTCAAAGAAAATGTTTTTCACACAACTGCTCCTACAGTTTTGATCTATGTATATAATGATTCGTGCTGTAATTTGATAAAGTAGCATAGAATTCAACTCTAAAACCAATTGACAATAGAGAGAGTAGCTCAAACCCTTATAAACCCACAGACAAGGTCTCATATTCCCGATGTGGGATATATATATCTCAACACGTCCCCGCACGTGTAGCGAATCTTCAAGCCTAACACGTAGACAACAACTTGGATGATCGTGGAGTTCGTGTGGCCTTTAGGCTTCACACGTGTACGTCGGTAACCGGCTCTGATACCATGATAAAGTAGTCTGGGATTTAACTCTAAAACCAATTGACAATAGAGAGAGTAGCCCAAACCCTTATAAACCCTAAGATCTCATATTCCCGATGTGGGATATATATCTCAATTACCCTGTGTTGATGTAATTTCCACTAATTTCAACTCTTTTTGTATCATGCTAGGGAGTTTTCATAATAAAAGACTTAACTTTAAGGCTTGGAAGGATCTTAGAAAAGTAAGGGTCGGCTGATAATTTACTGATCAACATTTAATGAGTGATAAGATCTCATATTATAGAAACTAGAAACAAACAAACCAGGGGTTGACTTATATGTTCAGGCATGGCCTTTTTTGAACTAGTATGGTTTGGATTTCTCTTATGTTATCCACCTTTTGGCAATTAGTTACCTTGTGAATGTCAACTGTTTATGAAAACTCAAAATTGCTTTTCTGGTAGCATGATACAAAAAGATTTGAAATTAGTGGAAATGACTGATATCCCCTTTGAGTGCAAACACTTTTGGAGAACAGACATATTCTTGATGCATGTCAAAACAAAAAAAGTGAAGTATTTACACTAAGCATTGCGACACTCCATAGATGTTTAAGAAAGAAGACGACACTCCATAGATGTTTAAGAAAGAAGACGACACTCCATAGATGTTTAAGAAAGAAGACGACACAACTGTAGTTTACTACACACTGTAGATGGTTATACCAGTGCAGCATGTTGTTTTTAGGTGAAATAAGGTTTTCAAGTCCTTGTTATTTTCAGATGTTCAGTCTGCCTGGGGGACTATCAAGCAGATGATAGGCTTCAACAAATACCAGCATGTGGCCATACATTTCACATTGATTGCATCGATAGCTGGCTATCCATGCACACCACCTGTCCGCTCTGCCGCTTATCCCTCCTTTCCTCTCATAAATCTCAAAATGAATCACCTGATGTAACTCTAGAATTGAGTCATGCCTCTTCTGTTGCAGAGAATGATGTACCATCTCTTGCACTTCAAGCTTGCGAAGAAACAGAAGCTTCACAGTTCTCTGGGTTAAGTAATGGGGAACCAACAACTGTCCAGAACTGTTCTGAAGAAGATGCAAGAGGTTGTCAATGTGCAGATCGCACGAGAGAATTAGGGGATACCAGAATTGAAAATGAAGTGAATGAGCATACAGGTGGATCTTCTGGTAAGTTTGGCTATCACATGATCACATGAGCACTGGATATCACTATAATTTGTGTATAGCTGTGCCCTTTCTTATATTGTGCCTTTTCAACTACAATTCTTATACTGAACCTCAATGGTGAAAATGTTTAAATAATGTAAATCATCTGCACTTTCTGGTAGTACTACTTTTAACAGTCTTCCATATCTGCGAAGATTACTTCTCTATCCGTTCTGCATGGGTATGAATAAACTAATGGTCACTGTGGTCACTGGGATCTTTTTTTCTTTTCATTTGTGTAAAAAAAAAGGTTGACACCACTTTTCAGGATCATTAAAGTAGTCGCCTAGAATAGATGATGTCTCATTGTCATGCATGTTCAAAGGTCTGCATATATGTAGTTGTATTACATACGATAATCTTTTAATTAGTATCTCTTTGGTTGTCACTTCAACAGCCTGACAGGTCATTTAAATTGAGGCGACAGAGCTAACAACACCATCCTACTCTCACATTAGTATCCCTGAGATGCAGCAATTAGTATACAGGCTTCTAAACATGCCTATATATTGACAGTGTATCTGGTTGACTTCTCCTACTGAAGGCGTTATGCTGCTAAGTGAATCATTACCACGATGTTGCATGCTTATTTGATATGAGCATCCAAGAAGACGGAGAAGCCGATCCTAGAAAAGGATTTTCTAAGAATGTACAATCAGTCAAGCTTCTTTGCGATTATACAAGAATAATTGCGATGCTTAAATGTCTTCAGTTTCGTTTTGGGGTCTTAGAGAAATTATAGGTTGTTAGCCAGCAATCCAGAGTATATTAAGCTGATACATCTATAACATCATTAGGCTGTGCGCAGTTCATGTAGATGGGAAGGCAGCAGTTTCTGCTGTTAGTGCTGTACCAATTTATAAGTAACCATGTAGGCTACTGCAGCATATGTATATATCAGCAGTAGTTATGAAGCAGCTCCTAAATTACGCAAGTGAAATTAGATGGTAGTTAAATTAGTTGGCACATTATTTTGTCAAACATCTGTATTTCCTGTTTCCTGCCAGATGTATATTGATCAAACTTGTGAATTGTTTCTGACGACAAAAATAAAAGAAGCTTGTTGTAATTGAAATTTGCTGTAGCAGTAAGGAAATGCACTGTCCTACTATAACTTGATTAATGAGCAGAAATGAAAGTAGAATGTAAGAGCGCAACATACAAGTTGCATTCCTGATTCCTGAATGATGGAACAAGTAGGTATGAAGGAGACTTTGTACCACGAAACACTGCTCAGTAGTCTAGTTTGATAAATTCAAAGATACATGAAGTCATGAACTAGTTGTAGTTATTGTTTAAGGCCTTTCTTTTGGTTTAGGAAGGATCAATTTTCTCTTGATCTTTTGGCAATTTCGGTTTTCAACTTAGATCAAGTTTAGACTTTTTATTAGATAAACAATTCAGGTGATACAAGTAGTTTTTTATGAATTGAACTCACTGCCTCCATTTACAAACGAGAGTAATTATATATTCTAATTTGTTTGTTTTTTTTTAATTTTTTATAGGGTAATAAAATAAAAAAGAAATTCATCTGATATATGAACTTTTTTGTTTGAATACAAGGACTAAAAACAGCTCTCACGCCATAATTATTAATGAAACTTTAGAATACGAGGGGAGACAGTGCCTAAACACCATATTGTAAGAACACCCTAAATTAACATTACACGTGTCTACAAAATCTATGAAACATCATCTAATAAAGAGTGCATCATTAGCTACTCTATTTACTTTACAATTTTGGCAACATACCGAAAAATACCACTCATGCAGAGCCATATGTTACAATATCTATTAACAATGATATACAAACTTTTGTTCCTTATAAACTTTGATGTATCAAGTTTTAAGAATATAGAAACAGTATATTATGTTTCAACCTCGACCTAAGGTCGACCTAAGGTTGGTATATATAACCATGAGATGAACAATTTACCCTTAAATTCTTTTTTTTCTTAGTTTTTTTTCATATTTCATAAAATATTAGAAGGGGTTTGGGAATTTGATGATTTGGTTTGACCTTTAAAGACTTGAAGAAGATTGAAGAGGGAAACATACATAAATTCAGTCATTTTTGTTTCCACTAACACTCAAGGATCTTGTTGTTGCCTTTGACATTCAAGGATGATTGAGATGAAACTGACTATTACCATAAATTGAAGATGAATTTTTTCTCTGCCTTCCTTTCTTTTCATTTCACTTCTTCTTCTTCTTCTTCTTCTTCCTCTTCTTCAGGTAATTCCCTTCCCTTCTCGTCTCGTCTGTTTGGTTTTAGTTTTTGGTTGCTCAGCAACACTTATTGAAAGATTTTGGTTTCACAAAATCTGGTGCTAATAAGCTCAGACCCACTAGTTTGCACGGTAATCGAGTTATCCCGAGATGCCAAAATATGAGCTTGAACTGTGGTTGACCATCAATATGGATCTCTGTGTTTTTGCTCTACAATTTTCTAACATCATTCTTCAACTTCGGATTGACACACTGCAAGCGTTGAATCTCGCAACTCTGGGGATCAACTTTGTTCCTGTTATTTAATCCAATGCCTTTCAGTTTCTGCACTTTAGCTTGTGCTGATCCATGGTCATGAATTTTTATGGGTTTGTCTTGAAGTGTAGACTTGCACTGATTGTCTTTTTATCTTGTTGTGTTTTGCAAGGTAGGATCTTGTGGAGAAATTATGTTATGTGGGTGGTCAAATAGGCATGGTGGACTTCATTCTTGACTTTGATTGCTTAGCTCAACAACTCTTCTGGTATTTCTGAAAGCTCTTGATCTTATAGTGGAACACTTGTTTAAACTATACTCCCTTCTGGCTTCTTACTTTGAGGATTGCCTCGGATTCTTCTTTTGCCAAATCCTCATAACTTAGAGTCCTATCATCTATTCATCTGTATTTGGAACAAAGAATGATAAATGATTCCTAGCATTTGGCCGCAAGTAGAATTGGTTTGGACTAGTTTTGAGGACTAGAGTTTATCAGTACAATGATAGGTTCCATTCAAACTACCGTTTATTACTGTTGTGTATCAAGGGGTAACCGCATCCTCTATGCATATAGTGGTGGGGATCATGAAATTGAAAATTTGGCTACTTTGTGCTTGGAGAAGGCTCCTCCTTACCATAAATGGTATATTGAGACCTCGGGTAAGAGGACTTACGGGTTTTTAATTGAAGATGGATATGTTTATTTGACTATTGTTGATGAGAGTCTTGCAAGTTCTGGGGTTCTTCAGTTTCTAGAGCATTTGAGGAATGAGTTCAAGAAGATAGCCAAGAAGGGTTCAAGGGGAAGTTTGTCAAGCATGAACTCTGTTGGCATTCAAGAACAGTTAGTTCCTGTTATCCAACGGTTGATAACCTCCTTGGAAACTGTTTCTCATGGTGGTAGCAATTGGACAGCTGAAACCCCATCACCTCATGCTGGTCTCTCTCCATCACCAGGTACTGCAAACGGACAAATTGAAGTTGCCAGTTCTACAAAGGCCCCTCTACTTGGGAATTCTAACAAGCAAGAGAAGAAGGCCAAAGATCATGTTATTGCAATAAGAGACATTGAGTTGGAGGAACATCGGAGATCTGCTGACAGAGGAGTCAATCTAGATTCATCTTCTTTGGATTATAATAACCATGGAGCAGGTTCTTCAATTGCCTTACAAAGGGATTCTGGCTCCATGAGGATTAGATCGGGCTCTCAGAGCATTCGAAAGAAGTGGTGCCGCCAAGTGCGAATTGTCCTTGCTATTGATGCAGCTGTTTGTGTAGTACTGTTTGTGATTTGGTTATTGATTTGTCACGGCATTGAGTGCATCCGTTGAATATACTGTCATTTAAATGAGCTTGTAAGATCTTTCAGTTTCTGAACTGGAGCATTCATGACTTAAAACCCTGGTAAAAAGAGTAGGGGAGTGTGTCGGTATGGAGAGGAGCAGGCATTTAAGGAAGCACTGTGTTAACATCTCAATGATACTTTTACACCTATTTGGAGGTATGTGCTCAATACGCATTGTCTAGGAATTTGTTGTACAGCTTTATAGTTTCTTTGTATATGCATAATTATGAAATTATGATCTTATCTGAGTTTTTGGGATCACATAATATACTGTATCTTTTGGCATTTGGTTATGTTATGTCCTTTTAGTATATTCTATTGGTTTTCTTACACCATGTCATGCAAGTAATCATCTTATTGGAGTGTAGTTCTTAAATTTTTAGTCCTATTATGTTTGTGTTAGTATTAAAATATGAAAGTTGATCCGCTTTTGGTACTCGAATAAGAGGTTGGATTTGGCTGTGGGTGCTATATTGGTTGAATTGGAAACATGAAAGGTAAATGTCTATTATGACATTATGTTGTTCATGTTATGTTACTGGGATTGGCTCTAACTATTAGGGAATGTAGACATGGACATAATAGCTCAGCACGCGATTCAGGCAAATGAAGGAATGTAGGCCGGTGATTTCACACTTGCTAAATCTCCACCTTACTCCTTGTTCTCCATCTTACATTGCAATTCATTTTCACCCCGCGTTCATTCTGCCACCCCTTTCACAACTATATCTGATTATCCGCAATCCCACTTCCATCACTCTTATATGACTATGAACTTTCACCATAACTGTCCATTAGTTTGATAAATTTGATTGAGTAAACGATTTTTGTTTATACTGGTTTTTCGCAAAGAGGATTTTCATTAGTTAATTCAATTTTTGAAAGGTTAAGATTATAATTTACCTTAAAAAAACGTGTGCAAGTAAGAGAGTTTAGACGAGTGTGTCCAAACTAGGTTGGACACACAAGTATTTTCCATTGGTTTTTGGCTACTGAGAAATTTTGCTGTGGATTGACAGATTTTTGTTGGAATTTTTAACTTTATATGTTTAGTTGGTAACTATACATTCCAAAGCTAACAATCCAAAGCTGCAATAAGCATTTACCTCCACATTATGTATCCGTGGATATGAGTCTGGAACTTGAAGTTTGAATATTATCAGAAGAACAGGAAATAATGCACTTTCCAAAGCTTCAATAAACATTTACCTCCACATAATATCCATAGATTTGAGTCTGGAACTTGAAGTTCCAATATCATCAGAAGAACAGGGAAGTACATTGAGCAAGTGATATTACTCGATGGAAGGAAACCCCAAACATGAGGCAAATAGAATGATTAGAATCACCAGGTTAGTGTCAAGTGTTAACAGTCTTACTTTAGTTATTTACGTCCGTCCGACTAACTCAAATTGCATCTATTTTGATCAAAAAATATTTAACTCAAATTTATGTGATAAAAAAGCTCAATTTAACTCACGTTGCATTGAAAATTATCTCATACGATTGTCAAATTTATCAATGATATTCAACATTATCAATGATATTCAACTCTAGCGAGTTTCCGAAGAAATTTCACCTGAGAAAATTTTGGACGATTTTTTTTGTGGTAAAAGAAAATTTTGGACTTTGGGGGCTCAAGAAAGAATCATATTCATTTCCCACATCGATCCTTTTAGTGAATAGGTATCTTGATTAGTTCATTTGTACGGGCAAAATGAACTCTTATTGGCATGAATTTACCCAAATCTCTCTTCTTATAATGACATCCATACCAATGTAAATCAGTTCAACATAACCAAGTCCAGAAACCATGTGACCACGTATTTCACTGTTCATATTGTTCCGGAAAAGCAAGACAAAATAAAACGTGTCAACTGAGATTCATTGTATAATGGGGTTTCTGGATAGATAATGTTCTGCATATTAATAGCTCATCCAGTCTGTTAACACTTAACGGTCCATCACTCAGTTGCACTCATCAGTGGCAGCTTCATCCCTACAAAGGACTTCTTCAGGAACCATAACCCGAAATACAGCACAGTGATGGTTTAAGCTTCTTTCCCCTTGTAGTCTGTGGACAGTGCCCAATGCCCCTGCATTTGGGTTTGGAAAAGCATAGAATATACGCCTAATTCTTTGATGCACAAGTGCCATTGCACACCTTCAATAATAACTCAAATATTAGAATCCTGAACAATTAACAAAAAAACGAAAAATGTAAATCTCAGGTTTCATGGATAACTTTTTTATGGGAGCAATAACAGACAGGAGACAAAGTAAGAAGAGAGCAGATACATTTTCATCACTGTCACCAAAAGAACAAGGCTGAATTCATATTTTAGATAATAAACCAATAAATGTTGAGAAATGAAGTGCTACTGTGAAGTCCCTATTCAGCAACCATCAGGAGTCAGGAGGGGTATCATAAAGGCAGTTCAAAGAGATTAGAAAGAAAAACAAAAGGGGGAATAAAGTGCCTTTTTACTATCAACGAGGTACAAACACTTCATTGTAAATACCCCCGCCCGCCCCCAAATGTAACCTACAGTAACTACTAGGATTAAAGCAAATCCAAATGTTCTCATGCTACCATAACTTCAATAAGATAGGTATACCCATAGCAGTTAAAAAAATGCATTAAACCAAGAGAGTAAAAAGACTGAAGGGACAAAAGATAAATAAAACGGAGAGCACAGTATGCTCAGTTTCAAGAACTTACATTATGCAGGGCTCCCAAGCAAGATAAATGTCAAAACCAGTACATAGGTAAGGCCTCACTGATAAAGAACTGGAAACTTCATCATTAGTGTCCAGATGAGCCTCATCGTGAACCTGAAAAGATGGCAAGATTCTTAAGAACTAATTTGAACAGTAAAAATCACCCAAGAACTTAATGCTCAAACAGTGTCCACATCTACTGCTGACGAATGTGTGAAATGAGATACTTCAAAATTAAAAATGTGCAATATTCACAAGCTTCATGTGTTTTTTTTGTTGTCAACCAAGCTTCATGTTCGAAACAATACATACAGTACAAAAAAGAAACAGAGAAAGGAAACTTGGTTAAAGTATTAATCATCTCCTACAATATGCAAGAGACTAAACATAGGCAGGAGAAAACCTTTTAAGGGAAATCATAAAGATGTCAACACCATAATAAAAATGAAAAAAATCAGTGCAAACTATTAAGTGATTGGGAAGTGAGTAAACACCCTCCTCAGCTCTATATAGTGGTCTTCCAGGAAAAAAAGTCAATTTTTTTTCTTTTTCAAATAACTCACTTTTGTAGAATGGGTTTTTTGTCTTTTGGCTGGAGAGCCTACAGAAGAAGACTGTGTGTGTTCTGTCTCAGCATATGTATCTTGGACTTTTTCCGAACTGGGGAAAAGATTTATGTCCCTGGCAGCAGAAGATTCAATAGTGACAATGGCAGCATGACGTAAAGGATGCCAAGAGCAGGAATCAGTATCTGGTTGTTGCTCAGCCCATCGCCAAGGATATAAACAACAAACACCAGTATATAACAGCATACTGTTTGAATGCAGAGTTTCATAGCTCGATACTCCATCTGATTCGCTTTGGGAAACTGAGAATTTTGTTTCAAGGGTGGTCTTGCTTGCAGGAGTATACCAAGAGCAAGTTTGATCACATGCAGTGGTAATTACTCGTTTAACTGAAGGATCTACTATAACTGCAGCATTGACTACCTACATAGTGAGTGAATGTGGAAGATACAAATACACTGTATTAGGAGGTATAAGAGAAACATAATAACCCAAATAACAAAGACTAAAGGCTAACACAAAAGAAGTATGGAAGCTACCGTTTTATGATCAGATTTTGCCAACTGAATAGCATACTTCATGAAGCCAACCACTGACTGTGAATCCTCCTCACTGAATCCAGTAATGCCATCGATATTACTGAATTTCAAAGTAACGGAGAAAGAAGACAATAATCAGGGAGAATGATATTTAACCAACACTGATTTGTCACTATTTCTCTAAAGTTTAGACAAATATGCTGTCACAGACACATTAACTATAGGAGCGTAGACTAATATCCTGGTAACTATAACTGAACGTGTACCATCACTTATGTTGAAGAAAAGAAGTCAAGGTTTACATCCTAGAAAAGAAAAACTGAAGACCCCTTAAGATCAATGATTTAGCTCATTATCTGTAAAGTAAATGCCAGTACACTACTAAGAAGAAACTATGTGCTAAGAAAGAATAAGGTTTATGTAAGAATTAAACAACCCATAATTTTATAAGTGGAAAAGGAGCTTACTAGGTTGGTGGATGAAAAGATGTTGGCCAAAGTTTGCATTGTTCCTCCCACTCTTCTTTTGATAATGCTGCATACTTGCAGACCTAAAATTGAGCAGATCGAAAGGTCAAAACATGCTACCTTGTAAGAAAAAGAAAACAAATGCAATCATAGCAAGTCTGGAGAACAGCAGAAGAGTGAAATATCCAAAACACTATATAGAACATATGAAAAGGATCAATAAAAGATATAACAGGGATGCTATTGTATCTACAAGGCAATGTCCAAGTGCAGCTACATGAAGTGCAAAACTTAATAAAAAATTGCTAACAGGCTCAGCGCTACAAAAAAAGTTATAAAAACTTTGTTCAATCTTTATATACTATAAAGAAAACAAATGGAGGTAATTAATGAATTAGGTGTGTGGATTTCACATCCTTAAATGATCCATCAACTATTGTCTATAGGAAACACTTGCGCCAAACTTCCTCAAAAGCCACTAACTTCTCACATGGGTATAGGAGTACTTGAGCCAAACAATAACTTTAGCACCAGAAAACCAATTTGTATGGGCTGAAAATATTTGCACTTATAGAAGAGGAGAATACTAAGTGGTGTGGTGCTGGAAGCCAAGAAGAAAAAAAATTGTTAATCAAGTACAAAAGTAGACACTGCTAATGTAAACCAACAAGAGGCGCAAAACTTCCAGTGGAGAAAAAAAAATTATGACTTCAAGTCTTAAACTGTTCCAATTAACAAGATGAAGTGAAATTATGTGTTGAAAGGTCTTCTTGCTTATAATCTAACAATAATTATCCAAATGCAATTAACATTTTAATAGAATAGTATCTATCATGTGAATGTAACACAATAAAATTCTGCAGACATAATAAGGGTACTCTCTATGTTTCCAACTTGTTTGATTCCACTTTGTATACTTTCAGATACAGCACTAATATAGCAAAATTAAAATTCTTGTGAAAAATAAACGATTAAAACAGAGAAAGACTCACTTTTGTGATAAAAGGACTCAACTGATAGGAATTCATAAGCTCCAATACATCAAGAGGTATGTTGTCCAACGGATTACCATTTTCAGAAGCGAGACATAAGATGATGGATAACTGAATTGTTCCTGTCAAGAACATCAATAGTCATCCTCATATTTTTCACATACCGTAAAGATGAGAAATGTAAGAGTGATATGGTGTCACAGTCTAAGGAAAACATGATTTTTGCATAAATATATATTCTTGGCAGAATAATACTCCTAAACCAGTGCACACATCAATCACAGCATTCAAGAAAGGTGTAACCGTGTATGTATGAGAAGTTTGAGGATCCTACGAATATGGTAAACTGACATGAGGTTCATACCCATGCAGTGATTTAATCGTATAAAATCGAATTGAGGTGAAGTGATAGAATCCTCAAGGCTGCACAACAGGGAGGTACAGTCTTTGACTAATTACATTGCAAGGAAATAAACATGATCCCAGGTAAGCACTTTGTACTGTTTTACAAGATGTAATAGCCAAGACTTCCCTTTTGGTTTAAGTTGCACTTAGACTGATCACAGAAATTGCCCCTCATTGAGTAATCAAAAGCAGCCTTAAGTATGAGAGACAGGACTAATTACTCTAGTACAAAATGAACGATGCCTTTCCAAAAAAACGATGATACTGAATGTATTAGATATAAAGAGCTGTATGTCGAGCAGACATTTGATGTTGAATCAAAGTGAGATGCAGTAAGAATTGATCCATTAGGAAAGGCAATTGAGTGAAAATTGAGAATTTTAGAGATACCTCCTTGGACATATTTCTTGTGCACCCGCTTGACGTGTCGGAGACTTTCCAGTTGTGCTATTTGGTTCAGACGCCTGAATCAATCATCAAATTAATAACATGTGTAGCTATGAATTTGAAGGAAACAAGAAAAAAGAGTAGGAGGAGTCAACCTTACAAGAGTGTTGGCAACTTTTGGGTGTATGAATGAAGCAATCACATCCACGGTGGATTGTTGGTCTGGAGAGATTGGGGGTTTGTCTGGCACATGCACAATCTCCCATTTCTTGTTAATCAGGATCGAGTCTTTCTTAGATACAGACATATCTCAAATCTATCAAAACAAAAAACACAATTCAATCTCCGCTAGAATTATTGGACCAGCGTAAGAAAAAGCACTTCCTAACGGTTGGTATATTCAAAAACAAAATAGAGGTAACAAAGATTCAATCTAACAAACAAAGAAGCATCATAGAATCCAAAACATACCAACTATTTCTAGCTCAACTCAATAAAATCAACTACATAATATTAAATTAACACTAAAAATGAAAACCCAATTGGGATTACAGATTAGCTCTTGATTCTATTTTACCTATAGTTCTTGGCAGCTAAACCAAAACAGGGAAAACGAAAAACGAACAAGCTAGAATACGATAGAGCTAAACTGAACCGTGATGATGAACCCAGAAAGCTTTAGATTGCAATGAACTGTGATTGAGAAATTGAGAATGAGTATGAAAGAGTCTACCTTTGCTAAAACGCATTTAGAAAGTTTCAATCTTTAGATTCAGAATGAGCCTCAACCCAAAGTATGACCAAACCACCCATAATCCAAAGTGAATTAGTGGTTTTACAGAGACTGGATTTCTGGCGGCACTTAAGAGAGAAAGTCAAAGACTTTTAAGTAGTTTAAAAGAAACATGTGTGCAAGTACCAGTTTTGTCCTCTTGTTTTATAAATATTACATTTACATTGAAACAGGTAAACCCTTGAGCCCTAAACCCATCTGCCATCGTCCAGAGTTGTAGAGTAGAGAGGACTTATGGCGTCCATGGTGAATGCCCCAGCCAGCTGTATCTCTGTTCAGCCTCAGAAGCTGACACTGTTGCCTCCAACTAGAGGATTCGGTAGTGTCCATCTCAAGCCGAGACTAACATCACCAGCTGTCAAGAAGATGATGACGACGATGACCCCTAAGATGTCGATCTCAGCCGTCTCCTTCGAGAACCCTGCTACCTCCAACACCAACAACAAGCTCGACATTCCTCTCATGGTAGTAATTTTCAATTTGATTTTCAAGGAGAGATTTAATCCTTAGTAAATAATTACTAATGTGATAATGACTCTATCTCATCAGGTAAACGGTTGTAGTGGTAAGATGGGGAAGGCCATTATCGGTGCAGCAGAGGCTGCTGGACTCAATGTGATTCCTGCTTCATTTGGATCTGCACAAGAGGCTGGCCAAACCGTCCAAGTCGGCACAAAGGAGATTCTAGTCCATGGTCCTTCTGATAGAGAATCCACTCTTGAATCTCTTCTTGTTAAATATCCCGATTTGATTGTGGTCGACTTCACTGTCCCTTCTGCAGTAAATGGTAATGATCTTTAGTAACTCCAATTCCAAATTACCTGCGACTGTTGTTCTTGTGGTAAATTGTAGATACTGTATGTCTTGATGATTGTTTTGCATCGTTCTTTGTCACATACAGATAATGCAGACCTATATTGCAGAGTTGGAGTGCCTTTTGTGATGGGAACAACCGGTGGAGATAGGGATCTCTTATATAAGACTGTGCAAGACTCTAAAGTCTATGCAGTGATTTCCCCTCAAATGGGGAAACAGGTGATCCTAAATACCTTCATATGCTATAATATTGTTATGACTCTGAGACCTTCCCTTTCCGTACCTGATAGTATATTTGTATGAATAGGTTGTGGCATTTCTCGCAACCATGGAAATTATGGCTGAGCAATTTCCTGGAGCTTTCTCTGGGTATTCCCTGCAGGTACCTTGATGTTTCTTGTGATTTGCTACTGATACAAAGTATGGAGTAAGATATATTCCAATCATTTTGACAAAGTTCAAATGTTGTTTGATTTTTTTTTATTCAGTGGCTATATTTTTCTTTATGTTCTATCAAGTCCACATACCGGTATCCTGTGTCTTTCACATCTGAAAGAAAAAAAAAGCATAACTCTTTACGTAATGTATCTTTCACCTTTCAAAATAGACGAAAGTTATAAACTTCAAGTTTATTGTTTTTTGGTTTGATCTATTTATTGTCTTAACCTATGTAACTTATTCATCTTTCTGAAATTTTAGGTGATGGAATCCCATCAAGCAAGTAAACTTGACACATCTGGAACTGCTAAGGCTGTTATTTCCTGCTTCCAGAAGCTGGGAGTGTCCTTTGATATGGATCAGGCATGCTAAACAATACCATGTTTAATTTTAGCTTAATTTGATTGGGATATGGTCAATTGTAGCATCGCTCTTCCTCATGCTTCGATCTTTTATATGTCGAGGTGTCTTATAAGGTATTCATGCATTTTAGTAGGTGAGAGCATACCAGAAAGAAGAGACAATGGCTTTGTTTTAGTTTTATATATAACTGTGAAGGTAGTCTTACATTCTTTTGCGTTAAATAGAACATTGAAACATTATTATCTGGGTCTGGCATGTGCCTTTTTGGCTTTGTGTCATCTTTTGATTAGATATTGGATAGTAAGAGGCCTTGTGTATTGGATAGTTAGAAGCTTAAGTTTTTCTGGCTGGAAAATGAAAGTGCTGACCTTCTGCTTTCTTGTCCTAAGCAGCTTAAGAATTTTATATATTTCTTAATCATTTTATATATCTGTTGACAACCTTTATCAGATCCAATTGATAAGGGATCCCCAGCAACAGCGTGAGATGGTGGGAGTTCCAGAGGAGCATTTGTCTGGTCATGCATTTCATATGTACCATCTCACTTCACCCGATCAAACGTAAGAAGAAAGATCCTCTCCTCTCTCTCTCTAGGACTTTTTTGTGTAATGTTTTGATCTTGTTTTTTGTATTACTTTCTCCTGTGCAGAGTTTCTTTTGAGTTTCAGCATAATGTTTGTGGTAGATCAATATATGCAGAGGGTACAATTGATGCTGTTATTTTCCTTGCTAAGAAGGTAAGCTTTTCATCATCTTCTGCTTTATTTATCACAAGACTCCAAGTAATGCTACAAAAGTGTATCATTCAATCTATAGCTTTCAACTGTAATCGCCATATGTTTGCTGCCAGTGTGCTCTACAATGTCCAAGTTGATTAAAATGCAATTTTAAAATGAGCAGGTACAACATGTATAGGCTTAGTTTGGTATTGTGGTTTGAAAATTCAATTTTTAAAAAACTCAGTTTTAAATAAGTAACCCCCACCCTGCTTTTTAAAATCGTGGTTATTTGAACTAAAAAGTTTTAGATAAGCACGTTTTTAGATTTTACTAAACAGAAAATCTGTTCAAAATGTTGATTATAAACAATTTTAATTCCCAAAACTCAATAGCAAACTGGGCCTCAGAGTTGCTTTATTACTGAAATTATCATATTTGTACTGGTAAAGTTAGCCTCAGTTATTTAGACAGAATATTGTTGACATGCATTTGGTGGTTAGTGAAAATACTGGTAGAACTATCCTTTCCTTCACTTATGATGGCAAATTTTGTATCAATGCAGGTTCATTTAAAGGCAGACAAACAGATTTACGATATGAGGGATGTACTGCGGGAGGGTAACATGAGATGATGTTATCTGTACGCAAAGGGTTGCGTTAGATTATAAATTAGGATTTTGACTAAGGATCTTTTGGTAGACAAATTAAGGTGGGGAATGAAGTTGGGCCTGAGCAGTTTGACCTTGTGGTTTATCTGTTAGTATTTCCTTCCTGTTTATTGTTTGGAAAACTGTGACAGTATGCTTCTTTACAATGTTTTCGTCATGTACTCTATTGTTCTATGTTAAGTTGGTGCGGGTGTTGGTTGGGCATTTCCTTTTGGTAAATACCCTCGCATTCAAACTGGGGAATCCAACTTTAGACAATAAACGCAAAGTTTGTGGGATTATGAAGATCTCCTAGGTAATTAAGGAATTTATATTGATTGACCCAAACGTTCACTTTGACTCAAATATCATTTAGGCAATCCATTTGCAGGGGATTTAAGCAGAAAACATCAACCATACTCCAAATATGACCTACTGTCTAGGGTTGGGCGCGGGCTGAGCCCGGGTTAGTTTTTTCAAGGCCCGGATCCGGCCCGGTGGTAGTATAACGGGTCGGGATTTATCTTTAAAAAATCAGGGTCCGGGTAAAGCCCGGATCAGTACCAACCGAGCTGAGTCCACCCGGGTTTCGGGCCCGAAATGATGATTTAGGGTTATTTGGTTATGTTCTAGTGTCATTGTACCTATTATATAGGTTTAGGGCCACTTACGAAAGTCAATTAGATAATGACACCTAAGGTTCTGGGTTTTCGGGTTTTTTTTGTTTAAGGATATGAAGGCCCGGGACCGGCCCGGACATAACAAAGCTCGACCCGTTTATCACATAACAAAACATGAGCCCGGAAAAAAGCCTGTTTGCCCGCCCAGGCTCGGCGGTCCGGTCCGGGTTTTTTTTCTTCTTCGGGCTTTTCGCCGAGCCTTACCTACTGAATGCAGTTTCTAAATATGCACTTGTAAGAATCTTAAGCTGGAAACAAACTCAGTCTCAGACAATGTCAACTGCTGCTAAGAATGCTTCTTCTACAAGAATTGGAGTTCAGGAATAACTTTTGGTAATGTTACTATACTCAGTGTATGTCAACTCTGACCACCCTAGTGGGTGTATCAACAATGATCATCAACGCAAGTGTTGTCATTCTTCTGAGGCCTGCAGATCATAAGGAGCCTCACCAAGTTCATAGAATACTTATCCAATGAAACATCTCCAGGCAAAACATATGTTTGTTTCAATATGCAACTACTAGCCCTACAGAGTTTTACACATTAACAACATCAACAAATGTAAAGAAAAGCAATATCAGAAGAAAGAATAGCATTATAGCACCAGGCGTGAAGAAAAATAAATCACACATTAAAACACTTGAGCTATATATTAAAAGTTCCCCAGGCATGTTTGATCATCTGCTCAATAAAATCACATTAACTGAATCCTCTCTGGTTTGGTGCAATCACATTACATGGTCAGCGAAATAACAAGGAGTGCCTATGTTCATGTCCTTGCCTTCTTTCATGTCTCCACAAACCCACGAGGAAAGAGTAGTTGGAAAATAGGGAATACTCGATGATGATTCAGGATAGACAGGTTCAATGGGATGGACACTTCTGAAAGAATCTCTTCTCTGATTGACTTATACTTGGCAGCAAAATCCTTGTCCTTTGGGCATCCAGATTTTACAAATGGAACAACACCACTTAACCTCATCAAAAAAATTACTACAATATCACCACTGTTTCATATCCATCGGGAAAAGTTGCCCCCTGTGGAGAACCAAGGCGGTGAACCTTGTTACAAATATCACAAGGGCCCACAGAGTTAGAGCAATAAGGGTTCAACGTAGAACACACATTGCAAGGCAGTGTCCATCCACATAAGCACCTTCAGATCTGAGTTTAACAACTGGGGATAGGTTTTATTTCCAAGATCGCGATGCGACAATGTTCTCGTCATGTACTTTATTGTTCTTCTATATATGTTTAGTTGTTGCAAAATCCCATCTTTAAACACAACCCAAGGTTGATGGGATCTCCTAGGTAATCAAGGAATGCTTTTTCAACACCTATTATTAGGAGCCACTTCCCTACTATTTTTATTCATCGACCCAAACAATCACTTTGACTCGATAATATCATATGATCAGGCAATATCATATCCATACCCATACCCAGGGGAGATTTAAGCAGAACACATCAACCACTCAGTCATGACAAGTTTAAAACCATGACAGACGAACTTTAGTTTCCAAATATCCTCTTGTAAGCATCTTAAGCCAAAAACAAAGTCAGGCAATATCAGCTGCTCCTAAAACTATCTCGAGTAGCAGCACCAGCTAATGCTGCTGCTAATTTTACTCAAAGCAGCAGCATAAATTTCTGTCCCAAGTAAAATAAGATTTTGGCAACAGCTCAAAATACATTATATACGTCAAGTACACAATCCCACATCCTTGATTGACACAAGATAGAGACGGATTTCATCTCTCCCACTCATCCAGAAGTTGTGGTTCCACCATCTCTGATTTTTGCACTTCTACACCTCTTGGCACCTTATTAGTCAACCGATCCCAACCAATGATGTGGGGGAGTGCAAACTGTATAAGAACAATTCATGTAAACTCTGTAATGGATATAAACATAATTCTTACATGAACTTTTAAATTTATTGTAATGTCTTACACTGCAAGCAGACTTCATTACGGCAAATTCAGCAGTAGTGACAGGAACTGAGAAACTCTCTCTGGTTTTCAGTAGGTTGTTGACAACAGCTGCCACCAAAAGATAAGGCAATGCCAACTTTAACTTCTATACCACTTAATTTGAGATTGAACAAGCAATCAAACTCTTCATGGAAATCCCAACTCAAGGTGTAGGAAGATAAATATGCATATTCAAAACTTCTAATTTATATAACTACATAGAACTATAAGAAAAGGTACCACTTACTCAAAGAGAAAAAATAGCCATCTGCATGAGGCTTGATTGATAAGCTCTTCCTCACTTGACCAGCATTACTGTAACACAAAGTGCTCATGAAGGCCAACTACTACATATTTCCTTGAATTAAGAAACTTTATTGTGAAAGGAATATAAGAATTACATATAAGTCGCTTTCACATTCAGAAGTAGGAAGAGAATAAAGAGGCTGTTACATGGCTTTCCACAGAACGAGTATGGCAGAAAAATCTAACCTTGATTGCATTGAAGGATCATGAAATAATTCACAAGAATCTTTGGGACCCAAGCTGATGAGAGACCCAACCTCTGTTGCCGATAAAGCAAACAACTGGAACAAGACAAATATGAAGAAGATGAGAGTGAATGAATATGAGAGAAGGGGCACTAAAAAAAATCATTAGTTAAGCTTAAACTTTATAAGAATTATTTTTGGGAAGTAAACAATAATAAAATTCAAAATTTGTAAAAGAAAACAACTGTGGAGATTACCTGTTTCTTCTCCGAGTCATATTTGCGCTCACCAATTGCAGGCATGAACTTTAACATCACAGAACCACGTCGTTCAACCACAACACTTCCACTCTATGAAATATATAAACAAAAGAATGATGAGATATCTTGTCGACAACATTTAAAAATAAGTGTGACAATACGACATTATGATTGAAAGATTTAAGTTCATACTTCCAATTTAGTGAATGTCGGCAGAATAGGACTCAAAGAGAGTGCAGCTTTGCCTTTGTAGATAGAAAAAGGAGCATATATTTGATTACCAATTCTTCCTGCAGGTTCAAAAACAAGAGGAAACGGATAAAGGAGTGAACCTTGTTCATGAGGGACAATAGAATCCAGAAATCATATGTATAAACAGATTACCTTTAGCAGAAAAATTCTGCCTGGCAGTAGAAAAGCTGGTGCTTTGTGTAAATGCATCCATTGATGAAGTAGCTCTCTTTGATAACTGGTTCCTTTTTCAACAAAAATATTAAGAAAAATTATAATATTAATAATGACAGATAAAGGATTAGTTGCAGGAGATTATCCTAGGGAATATGAACGAATTATTAAAGATTGTCAGTAGCCAATCTAGTATTTCCATATTAAACAAGACAAATGCTACATAACATGATTTGTGCAATAATGTAAGGGCTTAAGAAAAGCATGGGTCTTCTACTAGAATTGCCAATTGGAGTTTGGGAATAACTTTGGTAATATTACAAAATCAGGAAACGGATGGTGCTTGACAGCAAGAAATGAAGGATTGAAGAGATTCAGGGCATATGCTTTCTTATTGATTTCAGGACATTAAGAATAATGTTAACTGAATCATACAGATGCACCAGTTCTTTTATATAGGTCAACAGAACTTGATTGACAAGACCAGAAGATTTACAAAGATGAGGACAATTATCCCCTGAAAATTCCTAGAAACAATAACAGATGATTTTAAAACTATAAAATTGCTGCATTCCGATCTAAAATAGTGAAAAGGAGCCATTCTTAAATGCTGGAAAAAAGAAATTATGAAGCCATTATGGAGCCCAAAAACAGACTATCCCTCAACATATATCCACCTTGTCCCTACTCCTCAGTCATATTCTCAAGACTTGACCCTTATAAGTTCCAGACTAGGAAATGAAGAAGGTGTACGTTAGCAGAGATAATAAGGACGAAAGCCCCCCAATTCATTCAAGTTCCCTGTAAATGCAAAATCCCCAACATAGAGACCAGTAGTACACATAATGGTAAGCCAATCTGGCTTCTGGAAACCATAACCTTCGGAGTATTAACTTACCTGAATCGAAAACCCAATTCAATGTAGCCCATATTACCTCTCATAACAGCATAAAATATGGACTCGCTTTCGACCTAACCTACTTGTCCAGAATACATACATGTTTCAATATACAACTACTACCCCAACAGAGTTTTACCCACTTACAAATAACAACATCAACAGATGTAAAGAAAAGCAGGAGCAGAGTAAAGTTCCAATCTCTAATTCACAAACACACAAAATAGAACGAATGGGTTTTCCATTTCTACGAAGCTAGATCAACAATTTTAACTGTTGGAGCTCACCTCTATAGTTTTAGGGTTTAAGGAAAATTAGAGATTATTTTATCACAGAACCAGTAACAGTAAGAGAGTGCAAAGGTACCTGGAGGAGGAAGAGAAGACGCGCAAAAGCTGCATCATGTTGAGACCTCTCACTTGTCTCAGACTCTCAACTCCTTACTGCTCGCTTTAAACTTCGGGAGGGAGGGACGGCTCCACTGTGTATTCGAGGTATTTTTACCTTGTCACTGACACCGCTTGTTTGTCCGTTTATTTTTTTTTTTTTTAATTTCCTCAATTCTCTTGAGACGAAAAAAGCAAGTCCGCAAATATGTCCCCAAATATAGGGCTGGGCATGGGACGGGATGGGACGGGATTGGGGTCATCCCACGTCCCGTCCCGGTTGTTACACACGGGACGGGATCGGGACAGACCTTACATTTTTTAGAATGAATCCCGCCGGGCCCAATCCCGGATGGGACGGGACGGGATCGGGATGGGACGGGCCCAATCCCGCCACAAAACTGAAAACAGAAAAGAAGAAAAACTTGCTTACATTCATAACTTACAACATCAATCCATGATCTGATTACAATTACACAACCTACTTACATTCATAAGTCACAATCCATAACCTAATGATACCAAACATAACAAGAATAACATCCATCATCTGTTACACAAGTTCACATATCATAAGTTTAACAAGAAAAGAAGAAAATTAAAAACATAGCAATACAAGATTACAAGCTGCTCCAAAACAGAATTAAACATTGATCACTCCAATTGCAACAGACTTCCCCTTCCCTTTCGCTTTTGGAGCTGGAGGTGGACAATTGTTCTTGCTTGAAGCAGTGCTCTCATGCTCTGCAAGTGAAAAAGAGTTAGTCTGATGCGCATATAAAAATAGCCAAAAGGTGTAAACTATAAACACTTCAATAATTATACCTCGCTCGACATCATAATAAAACTCCATGTTTTCAATTGTTGGTTCATCAATATCCTCAACAACCTCTGCAATATCATCTCCTAGCATCCAGTTCTGCATGCAAATAAGTCCCTCTACTGATTTAGGAGTCAATGAACTCCTAAAAGGATCAATAACTCTGCCCCCTGTTGAAAAACACGACTCAGAGGCCACTGTTGAGGTCTGAATGGCAAGAACATCCCTTGCTATTGCTGCTAAGACTGGATACTTGCAGCCATTAACCTTCCACCAACACAGGATGTCAAACTGATCTTTTTCATCAGTTGGATCTAATGCAGCATCCAAGTATTGATCAACTTCATGAGCTGCAACTGCCTCATCATTTTCTTGCACAATCTTCTTCCAATTACTTAGTCGGTTGGATCTACTAGTACTGCTTGTACTTGTGATGGTGCTAGAAGAAGAGGTTGGAGATTGTGGCCTCTGCATGTGTACACCTCCATCTACATGAACAACATACTAAGAAAAAAAGAAGGCAGAAATTAAAGATCAGATATATACAAAATAGTGAAAATACTGAAAATAGAAGCATGTTACTTGCAAAACCAGCTATGAAGAACACGGGTAATCAATATATACCTCATCATATAGAGCCATAAGAAGGCCTTTAATCGCATTGGTTCTCCTCGTCACCTCATCAGCACGCAGCTTCTCTTCTGTATACAAGTGAGTCACATTCTTCAATTTAAATCTTGCATCAAGAACTAGTCCAACGATCAACATGTTGTTAAGATCCCCAAAAGAGCCAAAATACTTCATCCACCTGCTTCTCATATTGCCTGCCATCTCTTGCAATGTCTTTTCTGTTTCTGATCCAGTTGCCAACTCCGGTGCCACAAACAAGCTTTTTATGTTATTTTCCATGTCAATAACATCGGCGAAAACAGTATGCACAGTAGGGTGCAGTGATGCACTATTCCTTAGAGTCACTTCATAGAAAAGTCTTAAAAAGTCAACAAACATCTTAGCCTTCAACCAATCTTCTTCTTCCGGAGGTCCCACCCTAACTCTCTTATTGTTGCTTGGTAATAACACTCCATCTTCATCAAATTCTTCTTCTGGCTCTTTAAAGTAATTCCCAAAATTCGATTCATCATCTTCAGCCATTACTAAAAATGCTTGTTTGAACCTTAGAGCCGCTTCCAACATCAAAAAGGTGCTGTTCCACCTTGTTGGGACATCCATACAAACAAGTCCCTTGCATCCTAGCTTCTCTCGCTCTACAACCTTCGTAAAAATCTCTAATCTATTTGGAGAAGATCTCACAAACTTCACACAATTCCTAATTGCCAACACTGATTTTTGTAGCCTCTTCAAACCATGCCCCACAATTAAATTAGTGATGTGAGCAGTGCATCTAACATGCATATATTTTCCATTTAAAACCTGTTGATAAGATGCTGACTTGTTCATCTTAGCAACAAGCCACTCTAAAGCAGATTTGTTTGCAGCAGCATTATCAACAGTAATGCACATCACTTTCTCAATCCCCCACTGCACCAAGCAAGACTCAATAAGCTTCCCTATAGTTGGCCCTTGGTGATTCTGAATAACACAAAAATTAATGATCCTCTTGTGCATTTTCCAGTCTACGTCGACAAAATGGGCAGTAAGCACCATGTAATTGATATTTTGAACACTGGTCCAAGTGTCAGTTGTAAGACTCAACCTATACATCTTTAGGATCTTCTTCAACTCTATTTTTTGGGTGTCATACATACCTAGAAAGGCTCTACACAACTTCCTTCTACTTGGAACATCAAACAGAGGACACACTTTTGAACAAAATCTGCCGAACCCTTTCTTCTCCACAAAGCTAAAAGGCAACTCATCAATGACAATCATCTCCACACAAGCTTCCAAATAATCAACTTGGCTATAAGCAACCGTTGTCAATTTATTTGTCTTAGACTTATCCCCAGTAAAAACCTTTTGTGACTTATCAACAGCACGTGGAAAATACCTACAGTTGTGATTGATATGCCTAAGCAAACCAGAAGTGCCACTCCTACTCTCAACTGAAAAGTCCCCAATCTTTCCCCTAGGACAGAATATGCAATGAGCCCTTCTACGAACTACCTCAACTATGTTTCCCTTCTCGTCTTTTACTTTCTCAATTTTGTCATACTCTTTAAAATACTCCCATACAGAACTAGATCGTTTCGTACCTGATGCAGATACAGTAGGAGTCTCACCACCCTCACCTATAGATGCAACAGGTGCCTCATCTTCAGATGCAGCAGGAGCCTCACCTACAGATGCAGCAAGGCCACTTGAAGGAGTCTGAATTGGACTCGGATTAGCAGGGACTGATGTCGTTGGAGGAGATTGTGATCCGACTGATGTCGCTGTTGAAACATCCTGAAGGCCAGAAGCAGAGCTTCGCGGTCGAACAATTGTTTTCTTCCCTCTAGCCATTGTTTTTCCTATGGCACCTGCAATATAAGGTCATCTATTAGAATTCAGATCGAAAACCAATTAGTTGACATATTTCACTTCACACAAATCAAACACTTCGATTTCACACAAACCAACAAGAAATATTACCAATTCTTAATGTGCATGGTGTTATATGAAAGAAAACGAAACTTGTTGCGAATATGGACATTGAGAAGTATGATAGGCTTAATTGAGAGTGCACATCAGAGTGGATGTGTACGAATGATCATTAGATGACCATGGTACAGAAATTGCAGAAGTGGTTAATGCACATGATGTATTAATGGCATGGTACTGCACTACTACTTTGACAAACTTTTGGACAGGTAAGGCAATGAAGCAACAAATAACTAAAATGGAACCAGTTATACCCTGCTAGATTTGTAATCAGGGAATCTCAATGTAGTTGTAGTCTATCTGCCTCAAAGGAATGTGTCACTTGCAATGAAGCACATTCTGTCATTCTGCATTCAAATTACCCAAAACCCGAATCAAAACACCTGTATCAAGCAATTTTTCAATTTCAAAACTAAATTAAAGACCCGGGGAAACAAAGGTAAATACTTTCATCAGAATCGATTGTAAACAATAATCCAGAAAATAAAGTGATTTACAGAATACTGATAAAGAAAAAAAATTGCAGTTGTCGTGAAGCGAGTAGTAACTGAAATATACTGAACATGGATAAGCTGCTTACACATTCACAGAGAGTTGGAGAGAAGAAGATAAGCACTAATGGAAACTTGAATGATAGAGAAGTTTCACACAAACCAACAAGAACTATATTTCACTTCATACATTTCGATTCCATTTCTCACAGTTCAATCAACAAATCAAACATGAAAACAGATACATAGACATGTACACCTGCTGCATCTCTTCTTCTACCAGACAACTGTATTTCAATGATGTGATGAAATTAAACACAAAGTTCAAATCCTAGTAATCAGAAGTTCATAGGTAAGTTTATTTCTCAGAGATTAGAGAGAGAGAGAGAGAGAGAGAGTTACAGTTGAAGGATCGGATAACAGCAGCTTGAGGCGAGAAGCGGATGGAGGTTGCAGATCGGGTTGAGGCGAGCAACGGATGGAGGTTGCAGATCGGGTTGAGGCGAGCAGCGGAAGGTTGCGAGTGAGGGTCAAAGCAGAGTGAGGAGAGGAGAGGAGAGGAGAGGAAGCAGAGAGAGGAAAGGAGACTCGAAGCTGAATAAGGAGGCTGAGTAAGTTTTGTTCAATGTTCGGTATTAGGGCACTTCCATCAACGGTGAGATATAATAAATTTAATAATCAACGGTCAAGATTAATTATTCACTGTTTATACGGGACGGGACGGGCCTGACGGGACGAGAAATTTTAGTCCCGCGTCCCGTCCATTGTTTCTCTAACGGGACGGGACGGGACGGGACGAGTGTTTTTAGATTCAAATCCCGCCGGGATCGGGACGGGATCGGGACGGGACCGGGACGGGATCGGGACGGGACCGGGACGGGACCGGGATTTGCGGGATTTGTGCCCACCCCTACCCAAATATGATATTCTTGTTGTTCATGTTATATATAGACGTAATTATATATTAGTAATGTCTTTATAATGTAAATCATATTTTTATATAAAAAGGTTACATTTTATTCTTCTTTTTCTTTCGAACGATTCTCTAGTATATAATACGTTATCATCATGAATTTTCTCTTTATTTTTCATCTTCTTCTATGAACTCCATGGTAATCCACATGTCTACGATGTAACATGATTGCTTATGATCAAGGCTGTGATCTATGATTTTTTCTTTTCGTATAAATATCAATTTTATATACATGTATTCTAGGATATTTGATATATATTTGTGTCTTGGTCTATGTCTTGTATACGAGTTTTATGTAGTAATCCATGTTGTAATAGGGTTTTACACATATCCATATAATAGGCCCATGTAATAGCCCAAGAGACCCATGTATTTCCCTACATAAAGGGGCTTCATTCTATCAATAAGATAAGAGGAATTCATTCCCTCAATATTATTCCACAACAGGTTATCAGCACGCTTAGCTCTAAACCCAAAAAGAGCAAGTAGGCCGCTGACAAAAGAGGAAATATTATGTCGCATGTGCACTGCCGCGCGCACCGCTTGGCACCGCTGGGCACCACAGGGCACCTCCTGGGCACTGCTGTGCGCACCTTTTGGGCACTGCTGCACTCCGCTGCGCACCCTAAAATCTGTCTAAAGGTTCACAAGCCAATATCAACAGAATAAATTCTGAATTGGTTTTCATCACCAACAGACAAGTTGAAGATAATGTTCTCACGATTCAAACGCCGCCAGCCTAACCCTGAGAACCGGCCGTCGGAATGCACAAACCGGCTGAACTGTTCAAGTAACCGGTTTGGGCACTTGCCGAAGTCTGATTTCCATGAAATTTGTAGAGGTTATGCACAAAAATGTCAGGATCCTTCCGTCAAAAGGGTAACCCTAGAACTGGAGAAAAAGTGGGTGAACTGTCCTCCCAATGACTGCAACGCGCATAGGAATTACTTTTCTTTAAGAAAAACGGGTTGCATTCCTAGTTTCTCTTTGAATCTTTGATATGATTGTTATTTTCAATGATTTGCTACTGTTTTATGACAAGTTTAACTAACTATATGATTTTCATGTGTTTCATTACCTCCTCGCGCGACAATTCACGATGGAAATACTTTAACGATCGCCGAAAGCACATGGATTTGAGCATGGAAGCATGAAACAGCTTATATAAATGCAGTCTAAATGGCAGACTAGCAAGTAAGCTTTACATTTTGAGTAATTTCAAAGTTAAATAACTTCGGGGAGGATAAAATTTGTTCCTCCCTTCTCCATCCCCATTCTATGCTTGAGACGTTTGTCTTTACAGGTTATTATAGAAATCCTAAAACATATGTGCATTAGGCTACCAGCATTGCTTGATGTGCGCTGCTGCCGAGCACTGTGCTTTGGTGCGTGCACAGCTGCTGAGCGCTGTGCCCTGGCAAACGTGAGCTGCTACCGAGTGATGTACTTTGGCGCGCGCACCTACTGACCGATGTGCTACTGCGTGCACCTGTTGAGCACTATTGCAAGGGTCTGCCCCTGTGCTTGTGCACGCTGCTGCCAGGGCTTACCCCTGTGCACACGTGCGCTGCTGCCGAGCACCATCAGTGCACCTGCCCTATACGCGTGCACGCTGCTGACAAGGCTTACCCCTGTGCACGAGTGCGCTGCTGCTAGGCACTTTATGTGCACCTGCCAAGGTGCTGTCGTGCGTTGCTGCCAGGCACTATAAGTGCACGTGGCTACCAGCTGCCGAAGCCTTGCGTACTAATTGTTATGCACTGTCGAGCGCTGACTGCCGATTGCTACCGAGCGCTGCCTAGGGCAGCTGCCGAGAACTATCGAGCACTAGCTGTCGAGTGACAAGCACTAGTTGCCTTGTACCATGCACCTAAGATGCTTTTAGGTCCACTTTGTGAGGTATCCAACGTTGGTTTGTGTTATACTATTAAAGAGAGTTCGGAATTAGAGAATCATATCATTCCTTGAACCCGCGTTGTGTTTGATCAACGTTAGCACATTTCTCCAAGTAGAAGTCCCGTTAAGAACATGGTAGGAGAATCAGCTACCGGTGTAGGATGCCTAGCGTCTAGCTGCAGAGCACCACCGCCAAGCTGCCGAGCACAAGCTGCCCAGCACCGAGCTGTCGAGCGCCTAGTGCCTAGCTACAGAGGACCAGTGTTGCATAGCTGCAGAGTGCTAGTTTCCAACCACTGAGCACCCAGCTGCCGAGCATGAACTAGATTTTGCTCGAAGATTTAGTCACTGCTTCCTACGCTGAAGCTTTTACCTATAAAGTGAGATGACCACTCTCGAGTCTCCACAGTTTGGTATTGTATGCATGAGCAAGGAAATTTTCCGCTCACTTACATATTGACCCTTGAATGTCGCTTTAAGTCTTAAACAGAGATTAGAAGCTGAGCAACACTGTTTTATGCTAAAGGCATACAGCTACTGAGCGCTACATAAGCTGCCGGTATGGTTGTTGAGCTGCCGTGCACGCTGCCGAGCCCATGTGCACCTGGCTGCCAGCTGTCAATAGTCACGCGCCTGTTGCCACCCAACGTGTCTGTTGCTAACCATGTATGCTAGCTGCTGCCCCTTGATTGTTTTTCTCCAATTGTGTGTCAATTGCTTCATGTTGTGTGAGGAATGCCACCACCTATATGTCAGATGTCGACAAGTTATGTGTTTGTTGTTTTATGCTCTACACATGAACTATCGTGTGTGCATTAGGTGTTGAGCACTAAACACCAGATGTTAGCACTGAACACAAGAAACCGTGCACTGATCACCAATGGTTGTGCACTTACATCAAGGACAAGCACTAAGTGAGCTACATAGCACAGAACACTCGAGGACGTGCACAGAACACCGACTGCCGAGCACTGGGCACCAGGGCCGAGCTCTGTGCAGCAGCTGCCGAAGCTCTGTGCACCTCATGTTGTGCACTTGAGACAAGCTGCCGAGCCCCTTACTGCCCCATACAGTACGCCATAGGCGCTAGCGGTTGTGCAGCCACCGAACGTTGCTGAGTGCTCAGTACACCGGCATATGTGTGGTTTCTCATGCACTACCAAATGTTGCCAAGTGCTTAGTGAAATGCCATATGTGTAGGTGCAATGCGTTGCCGAATGTTGTTGAGTGCCTAGTGCATTGGCATACGCGCAAGCTGCAAATTCGGGCATTCAAAAACAAAAGCAGTGAATCTGCCACTTTCTGTACAGAAACTTCCTAAGAGCTTTGTGAACAGCTCCAGTTGAACTAGAATGCAAACTATATATTACTGGAAAGCTACGTCTGTCTAGTTTCCAACGGTTTTCGTTATACCCGTTCTAACGAAGAAGTTATGACTATTTTAGTGAGCAAAGGTCATGCTGCCAGGAATTCTGCAATGCACACGGTTTCCTTAGATTGTTGCCTTCGGTTTTTATGTCTCTTTCTCACGTATCTACCTTATTCGATAGGTATGTTACGTGGAGAAATTGAGTGCCTTGCAGACGGTGAGACTACCCACACAATCCTGAGCAAAGATCATGCTGCTAGAAAATTTGTTGCACACAGGTTTGCATTTGTGCACCTTGTCATGTGCTTATTTCCTCATGATAGCTCTAGACATCCCGGTTTTAGATCCTTAGATCACCAGTTCATGATTGTCGAGCTCACTTGTACGAATGAGTGCATTTAACATCAAAGAAACGTCCAAAAGGGTGTACGGAACATCAAATAGATGTCTCTGACATTTAACATCATGAATGACTCTTTGATTTTCTCCAAACTAAATGAGATCTCGATGAAATCATTGGTTCGATAAGTGTATTCACACTATGACATGATCATGCACAGCCTTATGAAGATGTGCTGATATTTGTGGTTTAGTCTTCACGTACAGCAGATTTTGCATCATCGGATGACATGGTTAACCTCGGCAAAGGTTACATACTCCCTTGATTTTGAATCCCCCCATGGTGCTGTTACTAAATGCAGTCCTTCATAGACGTTGAAGACTTATAATGCCATATGTACGTTACTTTTGGCCGAGGATAAATCATGTGATGCCACTTTAAAAATGAAAGCTTCATCATGTCAAAATCTGCGACCACATAAAGTTAGACCTACTGTATAGTCACTTCGTCAGAGTTTTCTGAATGGTTCCAGATGAACTAGAAGCCGAATTTTATATCATTGAAAAGCTACGTGAGTCTAGTTTCCAGTGGTTTAAGCGGTTCGTTCATAGCTATCCTGAAAAAAGAGTTTTGGTAGTTTAAGTACGTACTGGTCATGATGCCAAATGCAGACTATATCCTATTGTCCCTTAACTTCATCAGAGCCCCCAGATCAGCTCCGGATGAACTGGAACGCGCACTTTATAGCATTGGAAATCTATGTGAATTTAGTTTCTAATGGTTCAAGCGGTTCGTTTATATCCGTTTAGACGAGAGAGTTATGGCCGTTTTAGTCTGAATTGTGACTACTGGTCCCTTGATCAGTGATACTCACTCCGTCTCATGTTAGTCTGAATTGTGACTATCGTTAGGGGATGCCGCAACGTCAAATTCCAATTCATAGAAAAATATCTCTACAATGACTACACTAGTGTACATGAGAACGTGGGATGATGAGTTTATTGAACCACACGTTTGTTGATATGTCGACAAAGTGTATTGACCTAAAACAGGAACATGCGACCCAGACAAAGGGATAGGTCCTTGGGTAGGTGTTGCTAACACCGCAAGCGTAAAGCATATCAAGTAAACCTTTGTGAGTTAGCGTAGTGAGAACAAGAGTCTCAGACTCCCTTATGGCGCAAGGTTTCTCATAAACACGCACTGGGATCGACTACGATGCGAAGTACTCTCGTAATGGATGTTATTGCACTCCACAACCTTGTCAGGTAGTTCCCCAATAATTGTACGTGCAACCCTATGAATATAATCATAGTGACGTCTCTATGGGATCAGAGATATGCTTGAAGATCTTAAATAGATTTCATAAGCCAAATCAAGTGGAGCTTACGTTGGCCAAGTGTTTTGGATGCATAGTACATGACTCTTTGATTTCAGATGGGATATGATGAATAATGTCATTGCGTATTGATTCTGGATGATCGCAGTATATGCTGGATATCCGATGTTGGAATGAAAAGTCTTGGGAATGACACAATCTCGTATTGAAGTCGATCGATTGTGTATTGAAGATGTATTTCCATCAATCGGCTTAGGTCCTCTGAAGAAGAGTGGAACCTTCATATACTCCCTTGATTAGTCAGAGTCTTTACTCCAAGTGAGAGTGATCATTTTAATCAAAAAGAAAGACTTGACCTCTCCTCCATTCGTTATAAAGCTAAGTAGCTTTGCGCCCACGTAATGCCAATGATATGGCAAATGACATCACTTGAATACTTTAAGAGTATCTAACATATTCAATCCCTATGGCAGGAGAGAAAGGTTGTTGCCTATGTCATCGCTATCCATGCATGAATCGAGATACATCGGAAGCAGAATTATGATCTAGGAACAGGTTAGTTTAGTGGCCGAGTTCTCGGACATATGGCACGCTGCCTGTGCGCTGTCGGGGCGCTGCCTGTGCACTGTCTGAGCGCTGCCTATGCACTATCTGTGCACACGTGTGCACTGCTGCCCGACACTATACGTGCACCTGTGCACGCAGCTACCGATCACTGTGCACCTAGCTGCTGAGTGCTGTGCACCAGCTGTCGAGCGCTGTGCATACAGCTGCTAGGCACCGTGCACATAGCTGTTGGCACTGAGTAATGCCACATTTGAGATATGTTAAAAGAGCATACAGATGCCAGGTTGTCAAAACAGCTCTGTGGTCACTAAGGATCCGGAAGTGTCTTATGATTGATCTTAAGATCAGGAGGGATGCAGATTTGAAAGAAAGTCTAGCATATACATGTCATGATTAAATGTAAAGGGTGTGGTTGTTTGTGTCAACTATGTTGCACTTTTTTTCCTTAGTATAAGCTTTTTGTCCCACTAGGTTTTTGCTTGACAAAGTTTTTAACGAGGTAACATTGCATGCACTGCTAAGACTATTGATCCCCATTTATGGTTGATCATGGCAGACTTGTTCAAGTCTTGACTCACATCTACTCTTGAGAAACATGTTGGAATGCACCATTCATCAGGAAAATCTGATTGAAGCACACATCAAGGGGAGCATCACATGACGAGTTCTCAATAGAGTAGTTGGTGCGTTTTACTCTTTTTCCTTCAACCAAGGTTTAGTTTTCCCACAGAGTTTTTGTTACTTGGCAAGGTTTTGATGAGGTAACACCGTAAGCACCATACCGGCATGAAGACACGCGACACAAGGGGGAGTATTCTAGGATATTTGATATATATGTGTGTCTTGATCCATGCCTTGCATACGAGTTTTATGTAATAATCCATGTTGTAATAGAGTTTTATACATATCCATGTAATAGGCTCATTGACCCATGTAATAGCCCAAAAGACCCATATATTTTTCTATATAAAGGAGTTTCATTGTATCAATAAGATAAGGAGAATTCATTCCCTCAATATTATTCCACAACAACATGCTCATTTTATATGTATATTAGCCTCTTAACATGTAATAATTTGCTTTTTCATAAAAATGCAAATATGTATGTAGTTGGGCAAGTATGCAAATAGATATTTAATTGGGTAAATCTGTAAAATAAAAATAGATAAATCATATTTACTTTTTTAACTATGTTTGATATTTTCAATTTTTTCAACCATTTACAACATCATAAGTAAATTTGGAACTTTAAGTTTTTGGTGAAGCTTTGACATCAAAATCTGGCTTCTTATTAGAGGGGTTTAGATGTTTATGGATACAACTTTGAGAACATCGATCATAGTCTGAAACATTTGGTTCTACATACATCACACAAATGTTTTTCTCGTGTTTGTTATATGAGATTCATATTCATATTCATATTCATGAACACTTAGAAATCTCTATTTGGAATATAATATTCTATTATCTTTTTTATTAAACATACAAGTTATAATATGAATTCTTTATATGGCTACAGATTTGCCTATGGTAAACATTTTTTGCACAATTAACGTCTGCCCTAATATTTAGTGGCAATTTACCGAGCTCATTCAAAGGCAAAAAGATGAAATCAACTATATTATTCAGTCTCTATGAGATTTACGTGAACCATTGGACATCAATCCATTCAAGTACATAAATTTTTTGTGAATAATGGAAAAGTTGTTGACAACATGATCAAAGACGATGTTCATAGGGACTAAAATATCAGACTTTGAAGATATAACGATGGTTTGAAAATTAAAAAATTTGATGGAAATATCGTGACTAAAGAAATTTGAATATTAATTATGGTTTTCAGATTAGTAGTATGATAATATATATTATATAAGTTGCACGAAATTGAATAAATAGTAAATTACAGTTTAGTTATCAGCCAAATTTTAGTTCACAAATACACCATTTAGACAATATCTTACACTTTTAAGGACACAAATTAACGAATTATGACAAGTTAATGTCCATTTGCCATCTATCATTACATATTTTACGAAACTACCATTCCTAGTATATTTTACTACTACTACTACTACTACTACTGAATTAGATGCTACTGTCGAATTGTATGTCTGTTGCCGCTACTGTCAAATTAGATGCTCGTCGCTTCTACTGTCTTGGATGTTAGCAGCTGCTATTGCCAAATAGGATGATGTTATTGTTGCTACTGCCTACAAAGACGCTGCTACTGCCCAATATGACGATGTTAAAACTGTAATTACCTACTAAGACGCACAGTAGTAACACGCAACACCACCGCACAGTAGCACATCGCATCACCACCGTAAAGTAGCAGCCTGCATCACCATTGTACAGTAGCAGCCTGCGTCTTCTCTGATGCAAATGTGATGCTACTGTTGGCTTTGAAGCTAGCATGCTGCTACTGTCGATTCCTTGTCATAATTACACCAACACAACCACAATCCTAAAATCCTAAACCAACCAATACCAGGAGCAATTAGAGATGAGCATTGTTTGGTAAAAAGTTCATTTCAATTTCTCAAATTCTATCACAATTGATATAAGAAAACAGAAAGAAAAAAAATCAATTACCTATAACGCCATTCTGATCCAAATTGTCAACGACTGAAACCTTTGCCTAGAAAAGCATCCGCTTGGCATCCAAATTCCCACCGCCATCATCATCTTCGAGTCTCCGCCACTGTCAACATCGAGGCGTCGCTGTCATCGATTCACTATTGTCATCATCATCATTGAGACATTGTTGTTGCCGTCATCGTCGAGGTGCAACAGTTATTGTCATTGAGACGTCGCCATTGTCGTCATCGAGGCGCTGGCATTGTCTTCATCGAGGCACCGCCGTTGCTGTCATTTTCGAGAGGTCGCCATCATCGTCCTATCGTCATCCTATCACCGTCGTCGTCGCTACGACTAGTACTGTGGTTCACAATCCGTTAGGACTAGGATACGAGAGAGAGAGAGAAACGATAGTTAATTTATCAGAAGTAGGCATTTTGGTCAATTGCATTGCAGTTTTAGAGAAGGCTTGATATTAAAGATGATGGGTCTCAAACCCATGTCCTATCTATCTAAAAATTATTAGAGGGGATTTTTTTTGTGTTTTGATATTCAGTCAGGAAGTATTATGTATTTCTCGCTTGAATAAATGAATTGCGTGCACATGTGGTTTAACCCGTTTTGTTGTACCTTTGCCACCAAGGATCGAATCCTTGTTCCCCATTTGTGTTTTAAATGAATTTAGGGTGGGAGCCATATAAGGTAGCTGCACACGCGTGCATTCATTTGGACTTTGGAGAGAAATCAGAGAATCTTGGCAGAATATTCCTGAAATCTCAAGAATATCATCATATTTCTTTAAATATCTCAAAATTTTGGAAAACATCGGAAATTCCGTGCGAGATTGAATGGGGACATTAGATATATCGCCACCTCAAAAAAATGAAATTATCACTAAAATATCGATGATAGCTTCGATTTTTAAGTACTTGGTTCATAACACTGATTAATTTCTGAGCCTATGTTTCGCTACGATTAAACGTATTTACGTTTCATTCATTATATGTTTAATTTACCTTTATTACTATAACTGTTTTTATCATGATGAGTATTTATTATCATGACAATGTGAACTCCATCTCTATCATTAGGGGTGGACATATAGCTAGTTTTCAACCGAAAAACGAAAAAATCTTCTGAAAAATCAGTCCAAATAACTAAACTGATTAAAATGGATCAAAAAATAGTGTAAACCGGTCCGAACTGGTTTGAATCGGATTGGTTCCGGTTTAGCCTAAAAATTGGTCTGAATTAACCGAATATTTTATATAGTGTTTTATTTTTTAAATACGTGTTACTTTATTATCAGTCGATATATTTCATATAATGTGTCGCCTTATGAAGACAAAAATTTCTATCAAATTATATGTATTTATAAATACACTCATATGAATTCACACTCTTGAACAAGTATACTATTAAAAATATATATACTTTGACATTTAATTTAAGCATGATTGTAAATTCGTGATGAAAATAATTGACAGAAAAATCTAGAACTATATATGTTTTAATTTTTATAGAGAAGAAAGACAAAATAATATATTTTTTTTTAAATTTCTCACCTTATTGTTTTAAATTCGGGTCAAATTCGAAACCGATCCAACCCAATCTGGTTTCCTGTTGATCCGAATAACGGTTTATCTGATTTTAAAATTTGGTTCTGGATAAAGATTTTGCAAATTCGAATAATTCGGATTGGATACAGTTTGGACCAAAAACTATTCTATCTGAATATGGCCACCCCTAGTTATCATAATTATGTAACGGCGTGAATATTGTAGAATATATCTATTAAGTCTAATGTTATTAGTTTTCTCTAAAAAAATATTATACAAGCCGTATAACACTTTTCATGAGGTTATATTAAGATCTGCATTCTCAAATAAGTTGTCCTTAAAGAGAGAAATATTCACCCTAAAGACACATGAATACTCAATATTAATAAAGCTTATTATAGCTTATACGCGCATGCATGAATGTGTAAGATCAAAAACTGATGATACAACTTATCAATAGTGGCTACTAATATCATTTAGGGTTGTATATTGTTCCACGTTTTGTTATGTCAACAAACTATGTTATTGGTTAAATTGAAAAGAGACAATTTCAATGAAATTTTTTATTGAAAATGTGATAAAATACTTGGACTTTATAATCCCTAAATTACATAGGGATGATATTTTAGTGAAATGAAATCACTATGACACAATTTCTCTCTATAAAGACATGGGGCTATCATTCTTCAAACACTTCACTATAAAAAAACAATTTGAATAATGACCTAAATTTTAGAGTTTGACTCATGTCTAAGAGTCTCATGTAAGGTAGTGTTTCGTTGTAAGTCTTAATTAGAAAAGTTTATTTACGTTAAAATGGAATTGAAAAATGAGGGATAATTTCGACATAAGGGAATTCTTACGTTCACTTACACATGATAGAGTAAGAATAGGTATGAGCCCCTCATATAAATAAGGAATGGATTCCTTACAACAATTGAAACATGGGTATGGGTTTTGGACTGTACCATCCAAAATCAACTTGTATATCTAATTACAATATGTTAATAATCAGACCTGCTCACATGCGGGAGACTATTTACGGGACAAAAAGGGACAAGTCATTGGTGACCTTAAGATTTAAATTAAGCTAATTTGAATAGGGGTTGGGCATAAAGCCCGTGGTAGCCAAAAAATTCAAACCGGATCGGTAGGCCCGTCCTATTTGGGCCGGTCCCAAATATACCAGGGTCGGGTCTGGGTCCTAAATTTGACTACAATTTTAGGCCTGAAAGCCCGATATCCATGTGTCATTCCGTAATTGGTTAATTCTAGTGATCCTATACTAGTACTGTAGGTTCAACCACATAGGATTAGTCATATTTAAGCATAAGTCAAAGACCTGAGTTAGACTATTCGACTTAATTAAGTCTCTTCCTCTTTGCTACCCTGTCTTCTCTACACCTCTCGATTCTTGCCTGCGCCTCTCGACGACATCTGCGCCTCTTAACTTTGCCGACGCATGCCGCCCTACGCGCCTCTTTAGTCTCTTCTTCTCAATGTTGCCTGCGCGGCTACACGCCTCTCTATCTCTTGATTCTCTCTCTTCCTCTCAAATTTCATTCCCTATCTCAAATTCTCAATTGATTGTGATTTTGAAATTGTGGTTCAGTGGTTGTATTAATGACGTAATGATTCATTCCCTATCTTCCTCGATTTCGATTCAATCCCTTTGCAGGTCTGTGACTTTAGACGACGCTTGTGCCTCTCGACTCTGACGACTCCAACCGCCCTACGCACCTCTCTTCCTCTCAACGACAATTGCGCGGCTGCGCACCTCTGTGGCTCTTCGGCTCAGTCCCTCTCTTCCTCGGGTAAGAACTGATTCCCTTTCCTCTTTACAAATCTCATTCCATATCTCAAATTTTCAATCGATTATGATTTTGGACTTGTGGTTGTGTCAATGATTTACCGATTCATTCCTTGTCTTCCTCGATCTTGATTTCGATTTCATATTAGGCATAGCTGATAGGAGTGGTAGGATTTGGGCCTTACAAACCGAAAGGCCTGGCCCGGCCTGATCAGTTCGAGCTTTAATCGGTTGACCTTGTTTCACAACAGGAAAGCCTGGCTCGGGAATACAACAACCGGTCCAGGTCCGATTCGCGCGAGCCTAATTCACAAATTTACACCTTATCAGTCATTATCTTTTTGAGTCCTCTCTCTATACCATTGAGAAACTCAAGCGAGATGCACAATAACACCACAACTATAACAAAGAGAGACGAGTTTGATTGTTTGGGGTTTTTTCAATTTTAACGATTATGATTCAAAAACTTTAAACTAGCAACTAGCAAATGGGTTGCTCCTCCTTACTTCCTAGTAATTTTGGATCCCTTAGAGCATCTCCAGCGGCTTCCTCAAAATTTCTTTAAAATGAGGAAGCAAAAACCAAATTCTCTAAAAATATTATGCTCCAATTCCAACAGCTTCTCTATTTTAAAGATTTGATATTTATTATTACAACAAAATATGGTAAATCATAATTAATTATGACAAAAAGAGATTATATATTTTATTGTAACAAAAAAATAATTAATAAAATATTCTATTTTTGTAAATATTTTGTTGGAGTCAGTGAAGAATTAAATTTTAGAGAATGAAAGTTTTGCTGTAAATTTGGGGAAGCAATGACAACTCATGTCTCTGAATTGGAATAATGTGAGGTACAACCTTGGAAGGTGAAGAAGACACATACTAGAAGACTTGGTGGTTCCTGAACACTTGGAAGTTTGATGTATCATCTACTATGGACATGGCTTCATCAAAGGCATCAAGTAGATGAGTTACTACCATTTCTTTGTAGTGAATTTCCTCTTGTGATTCTTCGTTCTTTTGATTGGTCACACATGTCTTTATGGGATGTTCACTTGCTTCAAAGACTTTAAGCTTTGAAATATCCTTCATATGCGTGTCAAACAGCTTCTTGTTTAAACGTTGATGATATGGGATAGGAGGCACGTACACATTCCCTTGAGTAGACTTTTCAAGTGTCTTGGGAGTAGTAGAAACTATTTTTTCTTAAATAAACTCTTTCGGGATTGAAACATAACTGTGATCCCGTGGTGTGTCAGCTTCATGTTCTTCTTCTTACACGTTTTCCTCATTGCTGCCAACTTTATTAACAATAATTTTTCCACTCCTCAAGGTGGTCATCGAGTTTACATGCTTATAGCTTTCTGGATTGATCTCGATTTGACTTGGAAATATCTCATACTCATGTTCACTCAATTGTGTGGTTAGCTGCTCCACTTGTGTTTCAAGCTTGGAAATAGAAGCTCCGTGGTTGTTCACTTTTCTTGCAAGAGTATCTACTGTGTTAGACAAATACTGAGAATGTTGTTCTTAACTGGCCATGAATGCTTTCAATGTTTCTTCAAGTGAGGACTCTATAGTTTCATCTCGTGCTTCTTGGTAGTATTGGTATGGTTGATATGGTCTCTATAAAGATCCAACACCTTGATAACCTTGAATGTTCCTCCAAGAATTATTTAGAGGATCTTTCCATCCCGAATATTGATCACTCCTCGGTCTTGCATTAAAATCATTCACCTTGCTTAAAAATGGAGTAAATGCTTGTAATTGTCTTCTCAGCACTGCAACTTCTGCCTCTAGTCCTCCTAGTGCTTTGATTTCACATACCCCTTTTTTTGTGGAGCTTGCACACTCACTTTGACCTCTGCACACTATTCTGTGAATAATGTTTTGCTCGAGGCTTGGATTTGTGATCCACTTTTTCTGTTGCAAAGTAGACTCGAACAGTTTTTCGGTGATATATAATACTTGAGTACTTGAAAATCAGAAGATTTTTAGAAAGCAATTATAAAACTGGCCGGGACAGTAGCTCAATCAAAACTGAAATAGTTAATTGTTCACTCAATACATACAAAACTAAACAATAACAAAAAAACACAAAACTAAAAGACTGACTAAAGAAAACACAAACTATGGTACATTTAGCTAGAACCAAAGGTTAGTCTTTGATACTGTGTCGACGGCGCCAAAAACTTGTGAAAGTTTAATTAACTCCTAAGCGTACGGATCGTCTGTAGTATAGCCTAAATGTGAGGTCGTTCCAACTCGGGATTAAGAACTAACTTAAAACTCTAACTAATTGACCAAATTACTGTAATCGACAAACAAGAAAAACAAAATATATTTTGATGTGTTTCGTAAACAAAGAAAAGAGTAAAACAAATAAATTGGAGGAGAATACGGTCTGAAAAGGTTTTGAAAACAAATATGAATGAATTATAGGGCTTCCAACTTCACCATCACAATCCTATTCGAGTTCCTAGTCTTCTAATTACTGATCATTAAACTGGTGTCAAATAATCCGTCATATAAGCCTTATGGCAAAGTACTCATAAGCATAAGTTCTCCAAATCATGAATAATACCTTATGGCGGAGTATAGTATCCAACTATTCCTCAGAAGTATGGCATCTACTCTCTAAAGATTAATGAAGTACAATGAGAACAATATGATTCATACAAATTAACTAATAAAACATGTCATCTGTTCTTATCAATCTATGGTTTTTAATTACAAGAAACATTCAAGATTCAGCATGAGCATCTACTTACTCTTGCATCAAATAACTTAAAACAAAACTCTAAAGATCGTGAGTCTCTAGTATTTTGAAATATACAACAATTCTTATAGAGATTAAAAACTCAACACCAATCAAGTAATCATCCAATTAAACACATTGAATAATCATGCTAAGGGTCCATTGTGGCCCTAACAAAAGATTTAGCTACTGAGAGTCATAACAATCATAATGAAAACAATGAAAACATAAAAAAAAGATGGAAGATTGGTGATGATGGCAGCCTCAGTATGTCACGTTCCTGGAGCCTCTAACATGATCTAATATGTGAAATTCGAGCTCCTTATATAGGGGAGAATTCTTGGTCATCTTTGGCTTCATGTTTCCTTATAAGACTTGGATTCAAACTCCTTTCTTGATATGGAATGAGAAAATATTGAGATATCTTTCGTAGAAATAGGATTGAATGTACTCCTTCAATCCTCATCTGCATCATTATCCTTGAAGCTTTATGGTTGACAGTCTTGAGCTCTCTACAGATGTCTGTAAATCCGAGCAGATTTTCTGATGTGACATTTCTTCATTCAAATGATCATAACTCGGTCTAGAAATATCAAAATTGAGATGCATAAAATCCTACAGAAAATAGATATTTGTATCTTTCCAATGATATAAGGCTCATTATCTGATTCGATCTGAGTTGTTCCCAATAATTCTGCAAAGTTATTTGTTCTGCATATACAGATTCTGGACACTTGGGATCACAATTGTCTTTCAATCCTTATTAGCTCATTTTACCTATGTTCTTCTTTTTATGACACAAACCTACAATAACACTAAAATAATGTAAATAAGTCATAAACAAGATAACTAAATACAAATATCAAGTATAAGAGGCTTACAAATATATGATAATATGAGAACATCAGTATGTCTACGTGCACACCACCTTCGTCGTCATCTGAGGAAGATAGTATGTCTACGTGCACACCCTCTATATACGAATTCCTCCTACTCAGCTTCAAGCATGCCCGATATAATTTGGCACACTAAAGGCTGAACATCAAGTGGAGGGCACGACTAACTCGATGATGTCCTAGACTGCGCATGATAAAAGTCTAACTCACAGGATGATGTCCTAGACTGCGCATGGGCGAAATCCTACCTATCTCTCAAAAACTCATGAGATTACTTAGAAAATGCTATTGATCGGGACCTTGCGATTGTTCATTAATTAGCCGAATTAGCTAAAAATGCTCTTGATCGGGTACATCTTTATTAGCTGATTTTTGTGGTAGCTTAACAAAACTTTTATGAATAGCCCCATTTTGAGTTTTTTTTCAATTTCTCTATTTTTCTGTTTTGCAGAATCTTTGAATACCCAGATAGATATTTTCTTGTAGGAGCCATAAATCCAAAACATACAGAAGAAGAGAGGCTTGTGAATTGTGGGATTTTGATTTTGTGTGACAAGAGAAAAGGGGTTTTCACTGAGAATAGCATCATCGCTTGTTATCTTAAAAGTCTCGGTTTCTAGCTTTTCGATCATTTGTTTACTTGTCTTAGGTTTAGGTTTTTGTACCCTTGTTGCATTATATCTGGATGAGAACCTCATTTGAAGTTCAAATTAATAACTAGGATAAAGGTGCTCAAATTTATCTAGGGTTTGATGCATTTGTCTCATCTATGATTTAGAGCTCTAATTAAGGTTACAGTTGTATTCGTGATATGCAAACCAATAATTTAGCAGTTGTCTTTGTTTCATTCACTATTTGAGAGGGAGACAATAAGAGACACAGAGATGAACACAATGATAATCGATCTTAGTAATGAATAATTATTTCAAAAATTCACAATTAATTAATATCAAATAGATGTACGTCCAATTAATATAGTCTACCACAGATTACTATCAAATTGATTTGGTATGTAATTTCGTTTCCCTTGATGTTGTATATGCATGGTTAGAACCATTTTGATTCTCTTTTAATTCTTGTAGCTAGCGACTAGCGAAGTAGATAGCGACATGCATACTATTTTGCGTAGCCCCAAAAATCCATCTCTCCACGCAACGAGAGCTGCTGTTGCTGGTTAATCTGGTTCACGGTAGAGGATCCATTCCCGTCCTGATCATACCTCGCACCCCCAGAAGTTCCACCTTTGGACGTCGAGTCTTCGTTTCCAAGATGAGAAGTTACGAGCCGGTCCAGCATAGCCCATTCACTCATGCCTTGATCATCTGATGATCTTCCTCCTGCATTAACCATCGCTTGCTGATTTGGCTCGCACGTGCTGTCGTTAACTTCCATGCCCGGTTCACACGCTTGGTACCGGAGGCTCTCGCTGCCAGTGCTCTCGCAGTCTCTTGGGTTGGTCATGAGCTGCTTGACCATGCCATGGCCAGGTGACGAGTCCGAAGGGAGGGCAGAATAGTCATTATATGCAGCTAGGGTTTTGTGGGAGTTAGTTGTTGGTATGTTAAGGGCCTGAGAGTGGAAAAGTGAGTATTGAGGAGGAGGCTGCAAATTGAGGTGGGCATAGTGGAGGGAGGGTGGCAACTGATCCTGGTCTTGATCGTGATCGTGAGGTCTGTTTAGTTCAAAGGCTTGTTGACGTAGTAGGTACTGGTTGGTGTCTGACCTGCTGCTATGTGCATGCATGAAGGTCCGAGCTTGCAATTGGTTACTGTTCATAGTCAGCTGTTGATGACGATGATGATCTGATGAGTTCATGCTTGAGCTTCCTCCTTCATTATTCCCAGTTACCTTGAATAAATTCTTCTTCTTAAACACCCTACATATCACCCATCCATCTTCCTACACATGCATATATAAATATAAACATATTTGGTCATGTGAAACATAGTTATGCATAATCCAACTGAGCGAGATCAAGAAGACTTACACTAGATAAATTTCCTTGAGGATCGTCGCCGTCTTCAAGGCGGTACTCATGCATAATCCAGTCAGTTTTTTGGCCATGAGGGGCTCTTCCTCTATAGAAGACCAGGGTTTTCCTCATTCCAATCTTCTTGTATGTGTTTCTGATGCACTTGTCTCTCCCTGTTGCCTTCCAAAACCCAGCGTTTGTTGCCCTATTCGTCCTTGACCCTGTTGGATACTTCCTGTCTTTGTGGCTGAAGAAGTACCATTCATTTTGCGGAGTCGACCCAATTCTGCATCTTTCTGCAACACCAAAAGAATATTCTTTTAATCAGCTTGATAAATTAACAAAATAATTGAGCAAAATCATATATATGATGAAATCTAATGTACTGACGGGTTAATACTTATTCCCCACATGAGAGAAAGCCGTATCTACAAGAAAACCACCTAGCCGTACCTACACGAAATTGTTTATAATTCTTTTATCTTTTAACTATTCAATATTCATTGATTCTCAAGTTACTAAATTTGTTTATGGACATACTGCATACCAAAGAGCTCGATTTGACTATTCTAAGTGCCAGTAAAGTTAACAGCCAAGCTAGATAGAGATCACTGGTCTTAAGGTTGTAATATATATACAACTTTCATTTCATCATTTTAACCCCTTCCTTCTTCATCTAGATATTCTCTTTTCCAAAGCTTCATTCTTCTCCTATAGGAAATCAAGACACTAAGCCATGTACATAGTCATGCACCATAATTGGACTCCTTTCTAGAATTCTAGTTATGCACATACGAATGCACACAATCCTGAATAATTAACCGAGAACTATATTGTACATGCATTAAAATTGTACTAAGGAAAGAATTAAATAATTCCAACGAAAACCAATCGATAGCAGGTAAGAAATCAGTCTTTTTAATATCAATCTATATAATTACTAAGCATCATCCCAGTAAATAAGAAGTACTGATCAACGATTATTAGAAATAATTAAACTCACACAACAATATTATTGCATAAAAGAATTAAGAAGTTAGTAATTGGACGTAGCAGGTACCTTGCAACTCCCAAGGTTCCATCTTGTTCAAGTCGACCTCTCTGATGACCTCCATGTCAAACTTCTGAAAGGACACCTTCTTTTTCAGATAGTAGTGAAGCAGCTCTTCATCGGTAGGGTGGAATCGGAACCCTGGGGGAACACCACCACTAGATGTTGCCATTCAGTTTTCAAGTACCTTCAAGTAGATCGGTTAACTCGCAAGTTAGCTGCTCGATCGTTGCAGTTTGTAGCTATAGCAGTACTCCTCAAAGTCTGCAGAGCCCTTTGTTTTGAGGAGCAATCAAAGTTTTACGTGGGAATGGTGTAACGGGGCTTAAATACTACGATGGTTGTCAACGGGGCTATGCTATGATTTAATGGTTTTTGTGAAAAAGTTGACGGCCGGTGACTACGCCGACGGGGATGGTAAAAGCTATCGTAAAACGCAAGTCTAATATATGTGGAATAAGACTCCCAGTGATCCATGGATTTTCTACTGTAATTTACCTGTTCTGGGATCTTCTTTAACTGGTTATCAGGAGCGTGGCTACACTCTCCCATCAATCAATTAAATCATAATACCGCCCTAGCGAGCTAACTCCTCTACTCCAGGAGACTGTAGTACATGCTAGATCGGTGAATACGCCGACGGGAACGAGGGCCCGGGATGGTTAAATATAGCTATCAAATTATGTTGTATATATGCACCATCTTGTATCAGAGTTTATAGGATAATTATTAGGGTTATTTATAGAGACTATCAACAAGTAGCATATTGATCGATGTTATATACCTATATGCTTTCTTTTGCCGCCAATTTAGAGATTATAATGCAACTGAAGCAAGGAAGGTAGTCAAGGTACATCAGTACATGCATGAAGTACTCTCTATCAGTTACAAACTTAAACGATATCGATATAGATAGTTAAGAATGATCAACCTGAATGTACGTATGATCAACATATGCATCTTAGTTTGACCTAGCTAGCTGGCTAATGATCTTTGATCGAAATTGCACGCGCTGCATAGTGACTTTGGCTCCCTCTTCTTATTTCATTTCCTTACAGTACGAAAACAAGTATTTTAAGCAATAAACGATCCCGATACAATAAGAAGCAATATAATCTTGCGATACTTGATTGTTTCCAAAGCAAGTCTTGGAAAAACAGCTACTAAACCTTCTTGGGATTTTCACAATTGATTGGACGGCCGAAACTTCATAAGCATTATTGGCATTCATATTAGCTAGCTTAGCTGAGCTTTAATAATTTAGGGTGTCGGTCTTAAACGTAGATCAATCTTAATTGTGAATATCAGACAGTTGGAGACGCAGTCGCCATAGCTTTGGGCTCTCGATCGATAGATTGCACATGTATGTTTATATGCAGCGCGCAACATAATGAAAGGCTTCAGTTTGAGTCATTTGATTGAATTGTACTCTTTCTTTCTGTTTTATTCTGGTTTTAACATCCTTTCTATACGGGTCTACTCCTGCATACGATTAAAATTATTAGTATTAAAGGATTTATATCAGGTTGTATATGAAGTGCATCATTTTCTCTAACGTACAATGTCATCAACAATCAGGTCAAGTCATGAGACCAACCCCAAGTGTAGGCTTAGGCTTCGCTTGCTATGCCACATGCATATTGACATGCATGGTTTAATAATTAAGCTCCATAGTTTTGAGGGTGGATATTTCATGGAAAGCTCGTTCTCCTGAGGTTCATGAATATATATTGTTCATCATCATCGATCCCCATCATGCATGTTCTTAATAATCTTGGCTTTATACTTGCGACTAGGCCTCATCATAGGCCAGGTTAGAGCTGGTTCTATCCAAAATTTTAGAGCTTAGAGTAGGGTAAGGTAAGATAGAGTAGGGCTCGATCAAAGTCAATAAAATTTAAGACTGGGTAGAGTAGAGCCGAGGCTTGAATATGTAAGCTTTGACCTGCCTTAGCGGCTTACACTACCAGAATAACTATTATAGCCGACGAAACAAAAAATCGTCTGCTAAGTTAATTTTTCGTCGGCTAAAATAATTTTTTCGTCGGCTATAGTCTGTAAACTATAGCCGACGAAATCTTTAAAGTTTAGCCAACGACATATATAATTTCGTCGGCTAAAAGTCCTTATATTTCCAGATCTAGACAGCAGCTCATGTGAAAAAAAACAGGAGAAAAAGTTTGGGGGTTGGCGAAATTGTTGGGTATCATCGAAATCTGTCCAAAATTAGTTTGTGACGCTATATATAGGTACGTATATGTGTATATATCTTGTTTTTGGGTTGATTTAAGAGTTTTATTTGAGTTATATATATTGATTTTGAGTTGAATTATTGGATTTTGAGTGTGATTGATGAGTTGATCGATTTTAGTTTGATAATATATATGAAGTTATATATATATATATATATATATTGTTATATAATTAGTAATTAGTATATATATGCATGTATATATATATGTGTGTGTGTTAATTATTAATTTGTTATGTATTAATTAATTGTACGTTTACTGTAGATAAAATACTAAATGATTTGTAAATTTAATTAATTAATTAGAGTTTATACATATATATTATGTTATATTCTCAGGATATGGATAAGAGTTTAATTTCGCTTCCAATATGGGACAAAAGATATGGTAAAGGAGTTATTAGTTTTATTGAATATGTGATGGATAATGCTAAAGGGAATGCAATTTTCTATTGCCCGTGTACTAAATGTCAGTGTCGCAGCGATATGCCACTACCAGAACAACCACTTTAGCCGAAATTTTTTTTTCGTCGGCTAAACCCTAAATTTTGTCGGCTAAAGTCTTAACCGACGAAACGTCGTCGGCTAAGAAGTCATCGAGAAAAAGCCGTCGACCAAGACTTTAGCCGACGAAATTACTGTTCATCGTCGGCTAAAGTCAGTTATTTAGCCGACGAAGAAATTTTTCATCGCCTTATTTCTGGACTTTAGCCGACGAATTTTTGGACCTTAGCCGACGAAATTTATTAAATTTCGTCGTCTATAGCTATTATTTTTATTTATTTATTTAACTTTATCCGACGAATTACTCTAAAATTCGTCGGCTAAAGTTTTTTTTTAATTTTTTTCTTTTTTAAACTTTAGCCGACGAATTTTAGGGTAATTCATCGGCTAAAGTTATTATTTTTTTATGTTATTATTTTTTTTTCTTTTTTAAACTTTAGCCGACGAAGTTTAGGGTAATTCGTCGGCTATAGTTATTATTATTTTTTTCATATTTTTTTTCTTTTTTTTTCTTGTATTTTTTATTAAAACTTTTTACTTCTTTTTCGTTTTTACACCGGTGGTGGAGAAGGACAAGAGGAAGAGGAGGAGAAGAGAATGAGAGCAAGGCTAGGAGGAGGAGAAGGTTAGGAGAGGGAGAGGAGGAGGAGGAAGGAGGAAGAAGAAGAATTTAGAGAAGGAGGAGAAGAATTTAGAGAATGAGGAAGAGAAGGATTTTGTGGAGGAAGGAGGAGGAGAATGATTTAGAGGAGGAGGAGGAAGAGAAGAGGTAGGATGAGGAGTACGTTGTTGCCGTCGGAGTAGGAGGAGGAGGAGAATGATTTAGAGGAGGATGAGAAGGAGGAGGTAGGATGAGGAGTACGTTGTTGCCTCCGAAGTAGGAGGAGGATGAGGAAGGAAGATGAAGAGGAGGAGGAGAAGAAAAATGAAAGATATAGAAAATTTTGAACTTTAGTAGAAAAAATTTCAAAATTTTAAAAATCCCCGCCAAAAAATTTGAATTTTTAATTAAATTTAGCCGACGAAATTAGGGTAATTCGTCGGCTATAGTTATTTATTTTATTTATTTATTTAACCTTAGCCGACGAATTACCCTAATTTCGTCTGTTATAGTTATTTATTTTATTTTATTTATTTAACTTTAGTGGACGAATTACCCTAAATGTAAAAGCTTCAAACGAAAAAAATTTGTGAAATAAGATATGACCGGAATGGTGAAATACGTCTACGGTTGAAAAATCACATAAATTTGGTAAAGTCTCGGTGTCGATAGTTGCGGTTAACGCAATTTTTCATTCTTTCTCCCTAGCGGTATCCCTATCTCCGGTGGTTATTTTTCATAAAATTTTTATACCAGTAGTTGCGTCTCATCGATTTGAAACTATTTTCAGTTAAAGGTCAGGGCCAAATACGTAATTTAGATGATCAAATGACCGTTTCCGTGTGTTAAGGGGTTTGACTTACGGGATTGACCGTAAGGATCGAGCCTTTAACGTTGTCGGATTAAGTTAAATTTTTTCCTATAGACATATTTTGACATAATGATCATATCAGATGGTCAGAATTTTGTTTCTCAACTTTGATTATCGGAATCATAACATGCTTACTAATGTTGTATAACTTGTTTACTAAGCTTCAAGTAAATGTTCCGTTTCTAAAACAAACTCTACGTAGAAACTTCAAACGCAAAAAAAGTCGTGAAATAAGATATGACCGGAATGGTGAAATACGTCTACGGTTGAAAAATCACGTAATTCCGGTAAAGTCTCGGTGTCGATAGTTGCAGTCAATACAATTTAGGGTTTGACTTACGAGGTTGACCGTCTAGATGAAGTCCTTAAATTTATCGGATAAAGTTGAATTTTTTACCAGAGATATATTTCAACATATTGATGATATCTGACGACTGTATTTTTGTTTGTGAATTTTGATGACCGGAATCACAACATGCCTACTATTTACCATTGTTTATCTATATGGGGAGTCCTATCATCGAGGGGTAAATGTCTCAAAATTTTTAGATAGACAGTTGCGTCTCATTATGGTGAGTGTTTGTTGTGTTAAAGGTTCGACCAAAATACCTTATATAGGTGTAGATATGGGCATTTTCGTGTGTTAAGCGTTTAGAAAAACTTCATTTTATAGCCTTAAACGAACTCGGATGGCCAAAAAGACCTGTATTTCATGGTATTAGCTATGAGTTTGACTCGTAGGGCCGTTCTGGTTCCAGATTGGTATAACAATAGTCAATCGGACACCGAAATATCCGTAGTGCAATTTTGTAACTAAAAGTTATTTTAGCCGACCAATTACCCTAATTTCGTCGGCTAAACTTTTCAAATTTCGTCGGCTAAAGTTCACATACTATAGCCGACGAAAAAAAATTTTGTTGGCTAAAATTTAACTATAGCCGACTAAAAAATTAGTTTAGCCGACGAAAAAAAATTTTGTTGGCCTGTTTTTCGATATTTCGTCAGCTAAAGTCTTTTTTCTGGTAGTGTTATCATTCCTTCAAAAGTGCAAGGTCATCATTAAAACAAGCAATAGTCTTGTTCCGCTTGTTTTTGATACTCATCTGCTTCATGATAGTTTTCAACGCAGTATGCTCACTTTCAGGATACAACGATAACTGTGCTTGCCGACGAAGCCTGTTATAATTCTCATAGTAGTCATTACTGCTGACCTGAGAGACATCAGACAAGGTTGTATTGTGGTAGTCGTGTGGCACACTTTCATCATATGCTGAGGCGTATGAAAAATCATCATTTAGGAAATTAATCATAGCAGGGTCCCTGTAATTGGCACTAGAAGACTCTCCCTGGTTACGTTGTCCTTGAATATCTACAAGTGTGGGCATCTGTTCAGGAACTTCGTCGTGTCATGTTCAAGTCCTATAACTTGGACAAATACCGTATTGTGATAGGTGAAGATACATGTCCTCAAAAGTTACATAAGTAGCAGATCTGTTGCGACATTTTGTGCAGGGGCAAATGTGCAAAACTTTGTTCAGGAAGAGTGAGTCGACGAACGAACTCAATAAACTAAAAAATTCCTCTCATGTATGGCACAGACCCTCTATCTAACTGCATTCAGTTCCTATCAATGTTGTAACCTGTAATAAAAGAGGTTACAACTTATTATTAGAAACACAAATTTATATAATCAATCATGAACTATATAAAATTATCACGAAGAAAATGACATCATGAAAATAAATGAAATTTAATACAAATAATGATTTAAATAGACAATTATTTTCTACAACATATATAATATATATACATAATTAATAATTCACACATATATATATATACACGGAATTAATAATTGACATATATATATATACATTCATATATACAATATATGTATATATATATATATATATATATAAATTAACAAATACCCAAAAATATACAAATTAACAAATCTAGAATGATATACCTGAAATTAAAAAATTACCAAATATATATATACATCATATATATGTATGATAAAACATCATCATGAAAATAAATGAAATTTAATACAAATAATGATTCAACTTAGCCCAATATTTTAAACAACATATATATACATAATTAATAATTCACACACACACATATATATATAGATATATATACATAATTAATAATTCACATATATATACTCAAAAATATATAAATTAACAAATCTAGAATGATATACCCGAAATTAACAAATATATATATATACATCATATATATGTATGGATTAAACACATCTAGACGAAAATATACCCGAAAATTAATAAATAAGAAAAGTTAAATAATACGTACCAATGATTAAAATAGATAGAGAACTTCAATTCATGAATCAAAAATTTTGATAGAGTCTGGATGAATCGACATGAAAGAAATAGATGGAGAGATAGATCGGAGGAATGGAGGAAACTCATGATGAGGAAAGATAGTAAAAAGTTCAACTCATACGTTCAATATTTATCAAATTTGATTCCACTTAGCCGACGGAATATTTTGTCGGTTAAGGAAAAAATTTGTCGACTAAAGGTTTAGGGTTTAGGGTTTTAGGGTTTAGAAATTGTCGACGAAAAATTTCTATCGGCTATGATAATCTTAGTCGAGGAAAATTTCTCCTTTCTAACAGAAATAGTTCCGTCAGCTAGGAGTCTCCTAGTCGACGGAATAGTATTGGTTCCGTTGCCTAAGAGCTCAAATCCACTAGTGTAAGAGAGGAGTATCAGCATCATCCAACAAAGGAGGAAGGACACCACCATCAAGTGTAGGAATTTTATCACCCAATGGAGTGAGCCCAAACCGTGTGGACGAAGTCTAAGGTGAGAACATTAGTTCCACCCAACAAAAGAGTGTGAAGACTCGTTATCCAGTAAAGGAAACCACCAAATAAAGGGACGAGAAAGCTCATCATCTAATAAAGAAAGTCCCCCTAATAAAGAGGAAAGTCCATTAACCAAAGGAGTGCAGAAAGCTTACCATCGAGTGAAGGATGTCGAAGGCCACATGATCGATCACCCCTGATCAACAGGAGAGCTCATGTCCACGATCAAGAGCCCAATCTTATCGAAGGAAGTCAGATGCACAAGATCATCAAGGTCATTTCTGCAGCCACATGTGATGGACCACCAAGATGCTATCCTAGACCATCGAGGAGTGCCACCAGTTATCAGAGGTGGATGACCAAGACCACGTTGACAATGAAACCCACTTTGCTAACTGACGCAGTGAAGACCAAATCAATTTATTGATCTGCCTAGACAGACGATCTTGGAATATTAACATTGTTGGAGGATCACCGAATGAGTCAAGCCTAATGATGAGCCTATGAGTCTTGCATACATGACCGACAACGCCTATTTGCCATTCAAACTACGCTTGAGGCTAACAAGAGAGTCGGCACATTCCAACATGGTGAAAATCAAAAGCTCGTGAAAGAGTTAAAACCACCACGTGGGACAATGAAGTAAGAGTTTTCAACTCATCATCCTACTACCCTCGGACATGCGCTATTGCCAAAGAAGTCTCGACGTGCCACTATTCTGCCCTTGTGTCATAGAAGTCACATATCAAGGGAAGAGCCACATGTGATATCGCTTGTGACAACTTGCAATCAAATTAGCAAGCTATGCCACAATCGTTACACCCAACTCTTAATTTATAATTGTTAATCTTATCATTGTTACTACAACAACACAACATGCTCCCCCATATCCTTGTCAAGGATGACCTTGACGTGCCAAGACTAACAAATCTTTGAGCTCCAGTAGGAATATGTTACTCTTAGAGAGTCAGGAAAACACAAGTCTATTAGGTAGTAACTTATATATATCTTATATGGTGTTCTATAATATAGGAACTACATATCTATATACTATTTACATTATACTAATCATGTTGAGATCTGAATTTGCACAAACGAATTAGCTTGAAAATATATCCATCTATTCAACAATTTGACAAAGACCCCCACATGAAGCATATGACTACTCGGTTCTTGTTACGTCGGCTCATTAATGATGAACATGTGTCAATGCCCAGACGTGGACCATGTGGGGTACCAGTTCCACAAATCTATCAGGTAAACTGCTAGAAGTTTATTGGAACACAAAGATATAGCTATCTCAACAGAAGTCCATCTAAGATAAATGTAGTACTAGTATCATGTGTAATATATAGTCATCCTTGATCATCTAACACAAGGACATGAGCCACCAGATGAAAGAGCCTCGCTAGTCAAGACCAATTCACAGAGTATATACAAGATAACCTACTTAAGCTACTAGAGAAATAGACATCTTTGACCATCCAACACTCAAGGACTTGAGCCACCAGATGAAAGAGTCTCACTAGTCGAGACCAATCCATAGAGTGCACACAAAATAACATACTTGAGCTACCAGATGAAAGAGTCTCGCTAGTCAAGACCAATTCACAAAGTGCAGACAAGGTAACCTACTTGAGCGACCAGATGAAAGAGCCTCGCTAGTCGAGACCAATTCATATAGTGCATATAAGGTAACCTAATTAAGCTACTACATAAAGAGTCTCACTAGCTGAGACCAATTCATAAGGTTGCCCTACAGGTCCAACCCACTTGAGTCACCGATGAGCTAGACTCTCACTAGTTGAGACCTACTCATATTATTGCACTCAAGATCCAACTCACTTGACATATCAGCCGAGTGAGTCTTAGGAATTATAAAGAGTGTTTAAGGCTCTTCGACTTCCAGCCACCAAAGTCAATAGTGAGAATTTTAGACCGAACAATATCTAGCGGTCATCACTCCCTTATAAGTTATGCTAATCGTTTAGTGGAATTAGCAAAACTAGGGATAATGCACTTAGATGCATATTTAGAGTCCATAGTTAGAGATCAAAATGAACCAAAACGATGTCGTTTATCTCATCCTCATCCTTTATCAAGGATGTAACTCTTATATATCTATTGGAGACTACTCAACAATGAGTCCAGTCTCCTATTAAAAGCCTTCACTAGTCAAGGCTATCATCACTCTAGGTTGAGGATAATGTCCTAATTCTGATGAACCATTAGAATGGTCTATCATCCCTAGATGATTTACTTATAAGATCAAATCTTTATGCAATCAACTCTTGTTATTTAAAGAAGAACTACCTATTCAAACTTAGGTAACCAAATTCTTTCAATAGAGTTCCATATCCAACAAAGGCCTTGATTGGTCAGGGAATTGTGGGCTTATTGATGTCATAATTTGGTTTGACAACGAATCTTGACTTTTCAACTCATTTCACGTAGGACGCGTTGAAATTTCAAAGAGTCACGTAAGACTCTGACCTTTTAACGCACTTAAACCTTTAAGGTGCCTAACTTAGCATTCCAAGTCTTCAACCTTAGACGATCATGATAATCACCAAGTGATGACCGTTAATATGTCAAGACTGATAATCTGATATGACAAGGCTAAAGCATATCATGACCTGACCTTAGAGAAGCATAGTCTAAAACGAGTCTAGAGCCTCAACCTTCAAGGTCGATACTACAACCTCCAAGACCAAAAGTTCAACCTTCAAGGCTTAAGTCTCGACCCTTAGTTGTCATGGCCACAACCTTTAAGTCTAAAGCCTTGATCCTCAGATCACACGTAGACATGGAATAATCAGTTGATCTACTCTCACCAACTCTTCCATGTGTCAAACTTCAACATCAGTGACATGTGAATAGTAGTCCAAGGATTAGCTCTCACCTCCCAGAACATGTGTCGCTCACTGACGACGGGTCTAGTCTAAATGCATTACCAAACGGTGATGTCATGCATATGTATCCCACTCAATCAGCCAATTAAGGTTGCCAACAACCCACTCAATCAAGCACATGCTTGACAGCCCAATCTCATGTCGGCCAGCTACCCAATCAGCTCACCCACATGATTAATCATACTCATTTCTTGTCAGATCTTCAGTGTGTCAAGGTAAGTTGGTGAAGAACTCATGTCTTCACTTTCCACACCAATAATGTCGCACCCCGGAAGGGGAGCTACAGTGGCTACGATTTTAAGCCAATAAAAAGCCAACATTTATCAGAGTTTTCAAATTTCGTAGAAGGTGGACAAATTGAAGAGTCAATTAAAAACTTTAGCGACAACAATGAAAACATATAACAGGGTTAACAATTTAAGAAGACACCTTCATAATTTTTGTTAAATACTTTGGAAAATGAATCGAATGGTAGAGCAGGAAAAATGAGTACAGCTTGGACCAAACACCGAGTAGGAAATGAGACCACACACATAGCTCCCTCTATCTATCCCGGCACAGTACACAGTACCTGCAAACAATTTGTTATAGGGGTGAATGTCGTCCTCGCGTGCTCACATATAGGCCCACTAATGATAGGTTTGAAATCCATAAAACCATATATATATATATATAATCATATAGAAAATCATTGGCACACAAAAATTATCATTTCATATCTTTGGAGGAAAACTATGCAGTATGCTAAAAACAGAGGCCAGATCGCTCAATGTACAAATACAGCCTGCAGGGCTTCACGGATCTAGGTGGCCGAATCTCGGGTTTGTCTATACTGTAAACTGGGGCCAACTACCTATGTGTCTGAAGACGAATAGTAGCGTGAGTATCCATTTACAACTAATGCCCAACACATCACTCGTAGTACACACCACACTTACGACACGTTTAACTCTGTACGAAACGAGCTTAAGCGGGAAAATAAAATAAACAGGGCATTGCCCCATCGGAGGTTCACGGTCATTGACATCGTGGGAGTGCTATATACTAGGTCCTGTCACTCTCAGGCCAAGCATCGGAAATCAGGACAACAGTACTACTTTTTGATCTGAATCATCACATAAAATCATTTGCGTCTAGCCTCAGGATTTCTTGGTCCAATCATAAATCATTTATCACATAATATATTGTAAACTTTCCCGAGACATCGACCACGAGCATACAAAAATAATACACTTTCATATATAGAGGCAAAACCACTACCTGGAATTGTCGTTTCTTACGTAAGCTCCAAGCTTCCAGGAACTGCCTTGGTAATCTGAGGTCACCGCGTAAGCTATCTCGTCTAATGTATCACTGCAGAATTAGAGTAGCTTACCAACGAAAAAAACAATAACAGTCCGGTTGACCTTAGCATTCCTAGTTTGACTAGGATTGACTACTTTGACCAAGTTGACCAACCAATTCATTTTTATGACTCTTTAGCCTTTCTAACTCAATTCTGATTATCGACTCTTTGCTCATTTGCCAGAAATACGATTCAACTTCCAAACTTCCTTTAATCATTTCAATATGACATTAGATAGTGACATAATAATTCGTTGAATCACTATGGACACTCAATGCATCACTTTAACCAATTTATTTACTACGAGTCGATACATCGATAATTTGAATCACTCATTTAACTTAAAACGATCAACTTGACATTTTGAGAATTTCAGTTACCATTTTTCAATAACAATTCAACACTTAACCAAATTTCGTCGCACTCTAATTCTTTACTAAACCATTTTCTAAAAATGGAAATTTTCCCCAAAGTCGAAACTTTCCCTTAATGGAAACTTTCCTAAAGTAGAAAGTTTTCTAAATTTGTAGGTTTCCAAAAATAGAAAGTTTCCAAAAATGGAAAAGATTCCAAATACGGTTGGTTTCCGTTTTGAGTAAATTTCCTTAAACATAAATTTCTGATTACAACTCTTAAACTCTGTTAAACGGAAACGACACATTTTAAAAGGAGTCGAAGACTACCTCCTCGGCATTCTGCCGGATTCACTGTCTTACCGGAGCAGTCACCGGATTTCGGCAACTTGCCGGAATCTCCTGCCGGATTCCGATCAACTTGTCAAAATTTTGCCGTAACTTTCCTGTTTTCTTCGTTTCACCAAGTTACGACATGCATAATCCAAAACAACACCAAATCAATCACAGATCAACATCAAACAACAACACAACAGAAACGTCATGACAGGGGAATCGAACCTTACCCTCTGTCGATCCACACTCAAATCTAGAAACCCCTCTGCTCACCAAATCCACAAGCAGTCACTCCTCCTCAGCTCTGCTCATCCAAGACTCGAATACAGTAGCTCCTCCCTACCTAAACCCCTTAAGCAGGACCTCCTCTGCCTCCCACAGCCTCGCCTCAGCCTCAGTCCTTAGTCTCCAGCCTCGCCGGAGCTCTAAAGAACACCAGAACCTCTAAAAACACGCCCGCCAGAGACAGAGCAGAGAAACCGAGAAAACCCATAAAAGCAGTGAAATGGGGATTTTCGAATTAGACTCGATTTCGGTCATCCAAGGCTTTGAAGATAAAGAAGAAGGTGAGAGGAGAAGAACCAAACCTCCAAGTGGCCGAACCATGGCCTGAAACGCCGAGAATTGCCGGAATTTGATCAAGCACAGTCAAAACCCATTCTTTATTTATAGAGGATTGGACGGTCCAGATTTAAAGAAGGTAAAAAGTAAATGATTAAATTGTAAAACTGTTTTTACCGGAATGGTAATTAAAAATTATCAGAAACTTCAGAAATTCACAGAAAATAGACGGAAGCTCCGAAAAATATTCTGAAAATACCGGGAGACTCGTGTTGACATGTGTTATGACATCGAGTACTTAAATGAGGAATTTGAAAAGTTTAGAAAAACTTGAAAATGAGCGTGGTCGTTAACTTGTTAAGTTACCAAGTGCGACTTAAACCTCAATAACTGGTCATAAACCACGGTAAAAATGTACGGGGACTTACAAGTAAACTCAGGCCCTATAAATACGAAGCCTTCCCAAGGCTGAAAGGGGATGGCTACTTCTTCTCTTCCTCCCTAAAGTATGCCAAAGAGCATAATATCTTTCTCTTTCTCAATCTATGTTGGCACGTCAGGGATGTTTCAGCACAATACCAAAACATCATACACTTTTCATATCTTTATTCATTACTCAAACACTCTACTGATTTGGGCGTCAAAGAGTGTTTGGACGGCCTTAGGATGGTCCTCGATGACCTTCCATCTCTTCACTTTTGTAGATCATCACTATGGTAAAAGCTCATCGTCAAGTGGAGAAATATCAACATCTTGTGGAGGAAGTCCAAGAGAGGAGTATCAACATCATCCAACAAAAGAGGAAGGACACCACCATCAAATTACGCCTTTGATAGGACTACGCGTTTTGTATGAAGTCCAGAAGAATAATTGTCACCCATTGTACGTTCAGTATTTGTTTCACTACTCAATACGACAGCTCAGCAATAGCATGCATACTTAGGGAGATGACTTTTCGACTTATCCATCATCATGTATTCATATTTTTAGCTAATATATATATATGGGTAGATTATATATGAAAATTTTCAGTTATATTAAAAATTGTTAAAATATTTATAAATGTAATTTTACTAATTATGATCTTAAACGGTTTATGTTTGATAGATTTGGTTCGTCCATAAATCTTATAATTTAATCTAGTTTGTTACCTTAACGCTCACAAATTAAGTTAAAAATTTATAAAAATAATTTTATATTTATACATATTAGCACTTGATCAAATTTGCAAACACAAAAAAACTTATTATCATAATTTCTTATACAAATTACTACATGAGCCTATTGAGTACAATCCATGAAATCAGACCCGAACCGACCCATATTTCAACTTTAATGACCAAAATATCCTTAATCTTCCTTCTCTATCTCAATCCCCTCTCGGATCTCTCTGCTAGGACCTACAAGAATCACGAAGCTTGAAACCTCGCAGACGACTATCGATGCTTAGACAATATGCTATTCGGGTGACTGTTTTAATTAATGAAAGGTAAAATTATAAATGTGTAGCTGATATATATCAACAGCATAATAATTGTACTTATTTGTTAATTTCTGCATTGTGTAAATAATGTATTTTCAAAATAAAATTTGATGAATGTAGTAATTTAGTCATAGATAATTATAAACCGATATTAAATCGTAGGTATATATATATGTATAAGACTCGTAACAGCAAGTGTAACCTGGTTGAAGAAATAGCACGTGCCTGGACCAAACCTAACATTCTTCTCTTATTCTTTGCGTCTGTTGTTTGTTATTAGCCACGAACTAGCACTATGCTGCTGCTCCAATCCACCTCTCAAATTGCTGACCACGGTGGTGGTGATCGCCGTCCTCCTCTAAAACAATCAACCAGCTGACGGAGAATGGAGGGATCTTCCTCCTCCTCGCCGTCGTCTTCGGCTATCTTCTACGATTTTCTCGACCGAATGAGAAACCCCGCTTCCCTCGATCTCGTCCGATCCATTAAGAGGTACGCTACTTGCCTCGATCTCCTTCGATAAACAATTTCGTTGTTTCTGACTCAATTCCTGATGGCCGGCAGCTTCATTGTATCGTTTTCGTTTTACCCTGCAAACCCTGAGAATGACGGCAAACGAGTTCAAGAATTCTTCGCCACGATGGAGGATTCAATTAGGGATCATCCCTTGTGGTCGGGTGCCACTGAAAACGAAGTTGAAAGTGCAATGGAGGTACTCTCCCCCTCCCTTTATCCTCAAAACGATACATTTTATTGGTTTCATAACAAGTTTGTACTATCAATTGAACTGTTATCGAAAATCTTTGCAGGGTTTGGAGAAGTATGTTATGACCAAATTGTTCTCTAGGACCTTTTCTTCTTTCCCCGAGGATGCCAGGACTGACCTTGAAGTCTCACAGAAAATACAATTGTTGCAGACTTTCCTCAAGCCTGAGCACCTGGATATTCCGCCAGTCCTACGCAATGAAGCTTCATGGCTGGTAAGCATGCGGCATTTCCACTCTCCTCGTTTCTTGTATTGCCACCACATTAGTTTGTGTTTCACATGGTGCTGTTAGTGTCATGGTTATTTTTGCTGTAATACGGTTCCTTGTAGTAGAGCACTAGAGTTGTCATGTTTCGGGGATACGATCCAAATTGTTGTTTTTGAACATAAGATAAATGCCATTTGCTCACTTTAGGTTTCTGTATATCTAATGGCTATGACTAATAGTTACTTGGCAGGATGAGCAGAGCATTTCTTGGCACGTTTCAATGTACATGTATAGTTTTTTCAGTTAGATTTATTCTCTACAGACAACTCAGTTTAAGAGTGGATAGGCTCATTAACAACAGTTATAAGAAATGTTTGTAACAACTTATTTTCTAACAGTGGAGCTCTAACTATCTGTTATACACTAAATTAGCATCCTTGTCGTGTTGCTTGATACTCGACCGAAATATGAATGGATGTTCATAATATGGAATGCAAAGTTTTCAACAGATATTTCCTTATTAAGTTTCGAAGTGTGCTCTATTGTTTATCTTAATCATTTCCACTTACAATGAGAATCGGGGATATCTACTCTCTGTTTACGCCCTTTTTACTTTGGAAAGGAAGGAAGGAAATTTCTTTCTGAAAAGAAATACATACATACATATTTATATAACTGTATATAAGAGCCTACAAAGAAAAAGAAGATTGGTGTCATAATAGAATTTAGCTGCAGTAGAGAAAGTGTTACGTCACTATAAATACATCCAGAAAGCTAAAAGGGATATGTTATTATTTCACAGCATTGATAGCTACTGACGTACGGGTGACACCCTGGACCTTACGTAATTTTTAGTTTAAGATAATTAATAATCTTGAAAAGCTCCCTACCAATTGCATAGAGTCTTGAATAGCTATCCTTCATGTTGCATCTTTGTTGAAAATAATCGTTGATAAGGTCACATACCCATCCAGAGAAGTAGATTCTAAGATTATATTTGTAACTGTATTTCCAGATTTTCTCTTGTTATTTGGTGTATTGTAAATTTCCCTTTAATGGGAATACTTTTGTTTCTTCCTTGTCAATTTCAAGGAGAAGCCATAATTATACTTTCTTTTTTCACCCAGCTTGCAGAAAAAGAGTTGCAGAAAATCAATGCTTTCAAAGCCCCCCGTGAGAAGCTTCTCTGTATTATGAATTGTTGCAAGGTCATTAACAATTTGTTGCTAAATGCATCAACGTCAGAAAAACATGTACTAGCCGGAGCTGATGACTTTCTTCCTGTCCTTATATACGTTATGATCAAGGCAAGCTTTCCTTGGTAATAAGCCATTTTATTGATCATGTGCAGCTTTAAATTTGGTTCCTATGTTTTTTCCCGTGTTGGTGGAAAATAAAACTCTGTCTTTATTCATTATCTCCTTTTTTGGTGCTCATGCTGGGTGCTTTTGTGATATCATGTTCTTAATATTGATTGTCTTCTTTGTTTTCTAGTCTCAGACAAATTTGGTTCCACACTGTTCTGATTGGGGATAATGTTGATTACTTTTGTAATTTGATGGCATGTGTATACATTGTGTGTTATTCTTGTTTCATAGTTGCATGAGCATTGATTTTTTTATGCCTGATGCATAAGGTTGCTTATCAACAGATTAATAGCTATTTTACACATCCAGTTGGTGTGTGCAGTTTTGAGTTGCCTAATTACTATGAAGATACTAAGTCTTTTACCTGCACAATTTTACAGGCCAATCCTCCACAATTACATTCCAACCTCAAGTTTATCCAGTTATATCGAAGGCAGGCAAAACTTGTGTCAGAAGCGGCCTATTACCTCACCAATCTTGTCTCAGCTAAAGCATTTATTTCTGAGTTAAATGCAAAATCCCTTTCTATTGATGAAATCGAATTTGAAGAGAGTATGCAAGCAGCGAGACTGACCAATAAAGAGACACAAAAGGAGGTCGCACCCAATCTGGAAGAAATGACAACCTCCCAAGATCATGAAGATCCTGGCCCTTCATTGCGATACCATGATAAAGAAACAAGGGGTAAGTTTCAAACTATAACATTTTTCATTTTCCTATATGTTTGCCGTCACACCAGCTTCCTTTATAACTTTAAACATCCAATCAGAGGCTCTACTAATATACGTATTTATTGTTTTTTGAAACTAAATTACTATCTTCAGTAGAAACACCAATATATTGCAGTTTGAATCTATGGATCTATAACATTAAGTTGACCCCTCAAGAAACAGATATAATTGGAGTTTAATTGCTTGTTTTTCACTCTGTTTCATAAATTTTAAATGTTAGGTTAATTTTACGCTGTAAGGAATATAGTTGCAACATTTTTGAATGCCATCCACATATATGCATGGATGCTGTAAGAAAGATTTTCTCTTTGGTCCTTGGTAGTATCAGAGTGGATCTGAAATTGCTAATGATCAATCACTACAGGTAGGTCAAACTACCCTTATATGGACAAAGAAGCTGGGGATTTGACAGTTGGAGATGTGGAGAGATTGCTGAGTGTGTACAAGGAAGTTGTTACCAAGTATACTAGCTTGTGCACCGCGTTTAGGCAGCTTTCATTTTCTAGGATAGAAAACAATGTCACTAGTTTAGAAGACAGAAAGGTCGCAGTCACAGAGTCCAAGGAATCATGTTTGAATTCATTTCAAGGAGATTGAGAATGAATAGGTAGAGATGTAATTTTGCTAGATCAGTCACCAAATCATGACAGAAATTTCACTGGATTACAATAAATATCTGTTTTTGTTTCCATTGCACTGCTATAGACACACAACTTGACAATGGGGGGACGTCATCAAGGAGAACACTAACAGAGAAAATCTTCACCCCATCTTAAAACCTACAAAGGCTACAAAGTACTCTACAGTTAACGTACACTAGAAGTCATATTCAAGTTAGAAGTTACACCTCGACCATCTGCCCGGACTGCCTTGGCTCTGCAAGTTGTGTTAGTCACAGGAACATAATTAGCGTCCTTGGCAGAATCACAGCTGGTAACGCTTTTCTCCTGGTATGAGCTCATACATCTCAGGCAAACAAAATTTGCAGGGATCTCATCAGAGCAACGAATGCCAGCACACCGCGTGTGCTGCCAAACACCACATGTGTCACAAGCCATCATTCTCTCTCCATCATCATCCTTCGTCCCACATGTGCAATCAACAATCCAGCTTTCAATTCCTCTCTCCATCCGGAATCGGTTAAGACCATGTTTTGCCGGGCATTTCCCCTTCAAATGAACTGTGCCACTTGTTCCGAACAGCAGTTTCGCTGTAATTGAATCATTTATAGAGCCACATTCAAGCAACTCCTCCACTTCAAACCTTTTAAACATGGCATATACTTCCTGAAAGGCTTTGGCAGCTTCACTTTTAAGGTCAGCAAGCGTTGCATTTAGAGGCAATACAACTAGTTCTGGAGGCAGGACAAAATCATATTTTGGGTGGTCTGAAAGCTGCACATCACACCAGAGGTGAATACGAGAAAGGCGTGCTGCTTCCATTTTATCAGGCTTGTAGTCCTTGATAAATTGCTTGCAATCAAGAAGCTTAGTGGCTGCGTCAATAACCTTATCCCTCATGTCTTGAGGTGCATAACATAGCATGGTGTCAGGGTGGAGAATGGAATCATACAAAAATTTGAGGTCACCAAGGATTTGCCTTTCGGATGGAAAATTTGGCTTGAACTCAGATCTTCCAATAGCCAATGGCCCAAGTCTGTTACCAAAGTTCATGTTAGTGTTTCTATTAAGTGTTTAAAAGGGACTGAAACCAAACAGACAGCACGGGTTTACCTGTATTCAACACCAGTAGAATTGGGATTGCATCTAGTTTCAACTACCATGTTATTAGCTACCAACTGACCTCCCAAGTGTTTAAGGGAGTAATCAAGAAGCTCAGGGGAGAAAGTCTTGTATAATGCACCCTTGAGAGCACGTTTTGACACCCAATTGGGCTCACGAACTGCTGAAAGCAGCTTGATCATAGCTTGCTGGACATGTTGGACATCGTTGGCTGTCCACACGCACAAAATATTGGAAGTGTCATGGTTGGGTTTCTTGGATGAAGTAGGTCCACGGGGCTTAGGAATTAGACTAGACATAAATGCAAAAAGATCTTTTGTTGTTTGGAGTTGGGCATTGGAGAAAGATTGGTAAAAGGCAATGACAGATTGCAAGCGAGTCCTGGGTTTCCTAGGCTGGAATTGGAACGGGTGTAGGGGCAAGGTGGAGATGGTTTCCACTGCTTTGTGGTAAGAGTCTTGTGTGAGAGCATAGCTCCCACACCGAAATTCATAACCCCAATTTCCATACCAAGAGCGGCCATGGGTGACTGCATGCAGCAATCTGTACTCCATCCCATACTTTTTTGATACATCCATCACACTGACCTTCCTGTTCAGTTCAAGTTCAAGTTCAAGCAAAGCAACAATTCAGTATACCATTTCACATTTGTAACAATGTCCATCACAACTGAAAAATAATAAACAGATGTTTTCAAAAGGATTATGACCTGACGGAGAGGGATAGGCAGAGCTTATCCCACAAGTTCATAATGTGATGGCCGGAGAGAGTGGTGGACCCTCCTTCTCTGCCATTGAGGGTAAGAAGGTGGCCGAAGCCATTGGAGTGGATGACAGCATGAAGAAGATGAGTGTTGTCATGCAATTGGTTATATGCCCACTCTTCGACATCATCAGCCGTGTCCACCGCCTCGGTGGCACTAATAGAGTTGCACCATTTCTCTTGATGTGGCTGCTGCTGGAACTGGAAGGGAGTCTCACTATCACAGCTCTCAACGTTGCTTCTAATAATGAAGTGATATCGCTTTCGGCACACCGGATGCCCACTCCAACCTATCAACCAACATCATCCAAACTCCTCTAAATAAATAAACACAAGAGAAAAATAAAAATGAAAAAGATGGATGGAGACGGTGACTGCACTCACCAACGACTCGGCACTGGTCGCAGTAGACGGATCGCCGGGAGCGCGTGACGTCCTCCTCGACGATATCCAAGGGAAGGACGACGGAGGGGTCCACCCGGAGGGCGATCTGCCAGGTCAGCAGGGAGGGGAAGAGAGAGGAAGACGGGAGCGTGACGCGCGCGTGGCGGCCGAGAAAGCTGCGCACGTTGTCACGGAAGGCTTCCTGAGAGTCAGGAGTAGGAGGGAAGGTGAAGAGGTTGGGCAGATCGGCGGAGACCCTCCGCCTGGCTCTCTTGGTAGGCCTCTCGTTCACAACCATGGCAGATCTGAGAGCCTGGCTTGTGGGTATTCGTGTCAGATTGTTATCTCAATATATGTCTTTGGTGTTTTGAATTTCAAACAAGAAACTGAATTAAATTAAGGAATTAGATCTGTACAGAGAAAAAGAGTGAGGGGACTCACTGTCTTCACTGGTCTCTTAAACCCAGAAGGGATTAGGACTTTAGGGATAAGGAGATTGGGGAAGAGCAGAGATGATGGAGGGAGGGCTTTAGATAAACCTCTGTTGTGTGTTTTGATGTTGTAAAGCTGCTGCGTTTTGGATTCCTGTTACTTTTATGTATATGGAATCCTTTCAACTCCTAATTTGCTTGTAGGGCGGTTCCTGATATTTCTCTCTTTCTTTTCCTTATATTTTCCACCTATTTTTAATTATCAATTTCTCTTCGATTTCCTCACTTTTTAAGTTTTTATTCAAAGTGGAAGTGGGAAAACCAAAGTCCGTCAGAGTCCTTGTGCAGATGGAGGGGACTAATAATATTGCACACAACCCTTTTGGACCTTCTTGTCCCCGTAAATGTACTTATTTGGCCCCACTACCTATGGTATAAATGGAATTCTACTTTTATATTTCGATTAGGGAAATAGCTTGTTCTTTAATAGCGGGAGCTCCTTCACATTAATGAATATAGATTTTTATTTCCTATTTCAACGTAGATTATAAAATAATATTTCAAAAAAATAAGGAAATTAAAATTTTCATTCTCACAATTACAATTTATACTCTCCCTTTTTTAGTAACTTAGTTTTTGTCTTCATCTACAAGTCTTTTGTCTCATTATAAAAACGTTTGTTTATAGGTGGAACCTAATATTTCTCCTTTACCGGGTTACAATTCAAGAAATAACCCGTAAGTGTGGTCGATTATTAAATGTGCATCGTTTATTATGCTTGAAGTACTGTTTACAGGGTAAAAGCCCAGTCAGATTTGAGAAGCCACTCTGGGTCCTTTGTCAGGGCCCAGTTCATTGTAAAGTTGAGGAAAAGCAAGGGAGTTTATTCCCACATTGGAAAAGGACAAAGTGCTGCCTTTAATGCTACTATAAATACCGGCGCGGACCTCCCGGTAAGGAGGACGCAACTTCTTAACTATTCTTGAGTTTTCTGCTTAGCTGACAGTGTCTGATTTAAGCATCGGAGTGGCTTCCCTCGGTAAACCCGGGGACGCCTCTTTGACGTGTTTGTTCTTTACACAGGAAAACTCGGAGTACAAGGAAGTTTGCTATTTCTGGAACCGTGCAACCCGCTAAAGGGATCGCGAGTTTACCCGGAAACAATTGGTGCTCTCGTTGAGAGCCGAACTCAAGACCTCCCGCTTAATATTTTGAAGGACGGTGGAAATGGCAGGAGAACAAGATCCAACTAGGAGGCTTAATTTCTCAGGGGATGATAACCCGGGGACCTCCGGGACTCAGTTTGGCCAAACAGATTTGGCAGCAGCATTTGAGCTCTTGAAAAAGGACTTTCTCGCTCAGAAGGAGCAATCTACTCGAGAACATGCCGAGTTAATGACGGTAAGGGAGCAATTAGCGACTATCCAGGCCGAGCATGAGCTTCTTCAAGCAACCTTAACTCAAAGGGCGAATGCCATTGGGACGTCAGCCAGACTTGCTGATATCATCACCCCAGAAGGGAATCCTCCGGCTTATGGAAACCCGGGAACTTATGACAGTGCATACATACCACCCGCTATTCTCCCACCCACTGCCCACCCTAACCCAAATCCACAAATTATCCATCTCTCCAATCCTTTGTTTAATCACAATCTTACAGGACCTCCTCCACCTCCAGAGCCGGTGTTAAATCAACCACTTCCCCCAGCCGATGCCCAGACCCAACTGCTTTTACAGTTGACGCAAACTGTGACCCAACTTGAGCAGCGTCTTAACTCGGGAACAGGACCACAACAATACCAACCCTTTATTACCCGTGCAAGCCCATTCTCCACCCGGATTCAAGCAGACAAAAAGCCACCGGAAGCAAAGCCATTTAAGATTAAGAGATATGCCGAAACGGGGTGCCCGTATGCACACCTAGAGTTGTTCCAGTCTCAGTTGGATTCAACCCGGTTCACAGATGCCCAAGCATGCCATGCTTTCCAGGAAACACTCAGTGAGGAGGCATTGAGTTGGTTCCTCAAGTTACCGGCTTTGTCAATAGAAACCTATGGTCAGCTGACACAGAAGTTCCTGTCCCGGTTTATCCTGCTGTCTAGTGTCAACCGAAGCACCACTTCATTATTCAAAGTCCAGCAAAGGGATGATGAGAGCTTGAAAGTCTTTGTAACCCGTTGGCTGTCCACGACCTCCAAATGTGGGCACTTGGACGAGTCAGTGACATCAGAGGCGTTCTTGCAGGCGCTCAAGCCAACCCGCTTTGTGGTGGAGCTCAGGAAGCAGCGGTTCAAGTGCTACGACGATTTAATTAATGAAGTAACTCGGCAAGCTCAAGCCGAGTATGACACCTTCAGGGAACGCCGGACGAATACCGGGTTCACAAGCCAGCGAGCTGATGGATGGAGAAAGGAAGGGCAGAATAAGAGTGGCCAGGGATACTACGGCAAAGGTTCAAACAGATCAAGGGAGAAGCCAAGAGAAGCTCCATACCCGAGACCTCCAGCCCAGGAAGCAAAAGCTCCTTACATCCCGCGATATGAAGTGTTAACCAATTTGACTGCCTCCTATGAAGAAATTTGGAACCACCATAGGAATGACATTCCCCCGGCTCCAAAAAGGAAGTTTCCCAAAAGGGGAGGGCCGGACAACGGGCAACATTGTGCCTATCACAACGAGTCTGGCCACACTACCGACCGGTGCTTTTCCCTTCGAAACACCATTGAATACATGATCCAGAACGGCAAGTTACAGCAGTATAAGTCACCCGCTACAGGTGTCAACCTGATTGAAGTATATGGGGAGATAATGACGATTCACGGGGGTGGCACCCAAGAAGTGTCCGGTCACCGGGCCAAAAGACTCTGCCCAAGAGGCCCGGAGTTAGAGATAATGCAGCTTCGTCAGGAATGCCGCAAGGAGCTGGTTCCTTGGGATACCGTGTCATTTTCTCAGTCTGAAGACACGCTGAAAATGCATCACAATGATCCTTTCATTATCACTCTTCAGATTGACCATTGGAGAACTCGAAGGGTTCTAATAGACACGGGAGCCGCTGTCAGCGTCATGTTCAGCAGTTGCTATAAGGGGTTTAAAAGAGGAAGAGACAAGCTCTATAGAAACCACGAGCCATTGATCAGTTTTTCAGGTGAGACAACTCAACCGTTGGGGTCTGATCAGCTAACGGTTACAGTTGGAACCGGGCACCAATCCACAAGAATTGTAGTTCCCTTCATAATTGTGGACTGCCCATCATCCTACAATGCCATACTTGGGAGAGACGCACTTTGGGGCCTACAAAGTTTTATAGCGGGTCATATGCTGCTTATGAAGGTACCTACACTCGGGGGCTGGGTTACAATTCACGGAGACCAAGAAGCCGCTGTCAGATGCAACGCGATAGCAACAACTCAGTCCCAGCATGAGATGTTTTCAGCCGGTTTTTCCCTGTCCCCATTTGACAAACCCGATGACCCTAGAGATGACCCGGATTCTTTGCCCATCAGTAAGACGGCACAAAAGAAGAGCCAGAAGTATCCTGCCAAGTTCCCCCGGTCAGCCCCAATCGAATCAACAGAATGGATTCAGATTTCAGAGGAATACCCGGAGAGGAAGATTTGCATTGGCACAGGCCTAGACCCAGAGGTCAGAACCCGGATGATTGAGCTGCTAACCCGGAAACATAAGGTGTTTGCATGGTCGTATGCAGACATGCCCGGGATTTCTCCAGAAGTTATGACGCATTCCCTCAATATTATCCCGGGTGTTAAACCGGTAAGACAGAAGCGTCGTGCATTTTGCGCAGAGAAGTACAAGGCCATTCAAGCAGAAGTTAAACGTCTTAAAGACATCGGGTTCATTGAAGATGCAACATACCCGGATTGGTTGGCCAATGTGGTGATGGTCAAGAAGGCAAACGGAAAGTGGAGGATGTGCGTCGACTACACAGATCTGAATAAGGCTTTCCCGAAGGATAGTTTTCCCCTTCCAAATATTGATCAACTGGTGGATTCAACCGCGGGCCACCCCCAGTTGAGCTTTATAGATGCATACTCGGGATTTAACCAAGTTCCGATGGATCCCGCGGATCAACAGCACACATCTTTTACAACAGACAAGGGGATGTATTATTACAAAGTGATGCCTTTTGGACTCCGGAATGCAGGAGCCACGTTCCAGCGCCTCGTAGTGGGCATGTTTGCAAACCAAGTCGGGGATACTATGGAGGTTTATATAGATGATATGTTGGTCAAAAGCCGGGAAACAAGCAAACACCCGGATGACTTGGAGACCGTTATCGACATTGCCTTGAGCAAGGGAATGAGATTAAACCCGGAGAAGTGTGTGTTCGGTGTTTCAGGAGGAAAGTTTCTCGGGTTTATGGTCAGCGCTCGGGGAATTGAGGCAAACCCCGACAAAATTCAAGCCGTCTTGGCCATGAAACCGCCAAAAACCAGGAATGAAGTCCAGCAACTTACTGGCAGGCTGGTAGCCTTATCCCGGTTTATATCCAGGTTAACAGATAAGTGTGCCCCCTTCTTCAAAATTCTCAAGAGTCAACACCGCGAGCGGATTACATGGCAGGAAGAGCACAATCAAGCTTTTGAAAAGTTGAAGGAATACTTGGCGTCAGTTCCTTCCTTATCCAGACCTAACCCGGGGGAAATACTCTATCTATACCTGGCGGTATCTCAAACGGCTGTCAGCTGTGCCTTGATAAGAAAGCCAGAGTCTGAAGAACTGCCGGTCTACTATACTGGAAAAGGATTCAATGATCCTGAAACTCGTTATCCAGATATTGAAAAACTGGCCCTGGCCTTGGTTGTAGCAGCAAGGAAGTTAAGACCCTATTTTCAAGCACATTCTATCCATGTGCTCACCAACCAACCACTACGGCAGGTTCTGCAAAAGCCGGCGACTTCAGGAAGACTGGTCAAGTGGACAATTGAGTTGGGTGAGCATGACTTGCACTTTAAACCGCGAACGGCAATCAAAGGGCAGGCAGCAGCAGACTTCATTGCCGAGTTAATCCCAGCAGATTCATCAGTTGCTGAAACTCTTCCTACACAAGCTGAACCAGAGAGTTGGCAAATATTTGTAGATGGATCAGTCAATCAGAGGCAATGTGGAGCAGGCATTACATTGGTAGACCCGGAGGGTAACATGTTTGATTATGCTCTACGCTTTAACTTCAAAGCATCAAACAACACGGCTGAGTACGAAGCCTTAATCAAAGGGCTCCAACTCGCTAAAGATATGGGCGCCCGGCATCTCCGCATACTGAGTGATTCACAACTGGTAGTGCAGCAGGTTAACGGCGGATTTCAGGCAAAGGAAGCACATCTTTCGTCCTATCAAAAGTTAGCGGCTTTCTTGCTGGAAAAATTTGACACCTTTGAGGTTACTCAGATACCGAGGCAGCAGAATGTGAGAGCAGATACTCTGGCTAGGATTGCAACAGGGGACGATTCCAATACCGAGTTTAAAAGCTTACTAGTCGAGACGTTGGAGAAACCAAGCATCTCACTCTCCTTTTCTGAGATTTTCGCAGTGGAAGCAAACCCGCCACCATCTTGGATGGATGAGTTCATTAACTTCATCCAACATGGAACCCTACCTGAGGACCCGGTAGCAGCCAAACGACTACGGGTTCGCGCGGCGCAGTATAGTATCCGTGATGGGAAACTGTATCGACGAGGACATACTTTCCCTGATTTGAAGTGTATTACACCCGAGGAAGGAGACCGGGTTTTGCAGTCACTTCATAGCGGGGTATGTGGAAATCACTTTGGAGCCCGTAACCTGGCTTTCAAAACCCTAAGAATGGGATATTACTGGCCTTCTCTGGAACACGATGCCAGAGTCGTCGTAGATTCCTGTCTTCAATGTCACCGATTTGCAAGCTTTCCCCGTGCCCCATCGGTCCCACTATCAGTAATCATTTCTCCATATCCATTTTGCATGTGGGGGATTGATTTCATCGGGCCTCTACCCACAGCTCCGGGACAGCTCAAACACGCCATTGTCTCAGTGGACTATAATTCCAAGTGGATAGAAGCTCAACCCCTGGCTCGGATCACAACTGCAAATGTTAAGAAATTCCTTTGGAACAATGTCTTTTGCCGGTTTGGAATCCCAGAGACGTTTATCACAGATAACGGGACGCAGTTTGACAATGACGAGTTCCGGGAATTCTTACATTCCAATGGGACAAAGGTGCTATATGCCTCCCCTGCACACCCGCAGACTAATGGACAAACTGAAGCTGTTAACAAGCTCATCAAGTAAGTTCTGAAGAAGAAGCTGGAGGACGCAAAGGGTTTATGGGCTGAGAAACTTCTAGAGGTTTTGTGGGCACTTTGGACAACTCCGACAGAAGCCAATGGGGAGAGCCCATTTCTTATGACCTTTGGCTCTGAGGCAGTGATCCCGGTAGAGATGGAAGTCCCGAGTGACCGGGTACAACTGTTTGACAGGGAAACCAACAATGAAGGCATCCGCCTTAACTTGGACCTCCTGGAGGAACGCCGGGAGCGTGCACATCTCCGAAATATCAACAAGAAGCAAAAAGTGGCTAAACATTACAATTCCCGGGTTATCAAGCGCCCACTCAAACTCGGGGATTGGGTAATGAAGGAGGTTATCCCTAAGCCAACGGGGTTCAAAGCTCCATGGGAGGGTCCATATGAAATTGTTGAAGTCGTGGGCCCGGCAACGTTTTACATCAGGGATACAGATGGAGTTACGCTTCCACGACCATGGAACGCCCAACATCTACATCTCTTCCCCAAATAGGTACCAAGTTATCTATGAATGTCCAAATTTATTGTTTATGATGTTATATATAAAGCCTTTCAGGCCCACAATGCATGAAACCCCCTACCGGGTTATGTTTATCAAACAGTTTGTTGAAGTGAATGCAGCCTTTAGCGGCCCTACTTGTATGTCTTAACCGGCATTCTCCGATAATCGCCGATAATCTCCGGTCTACATGACGTGAAATATTGCAAGCCTTAACGGCCTTATTTCACTGTCAAACTCGGCATTCTCCGATAATCTCCGATAATCTCCGGTCTACATGACGTGAAATATTGCAAGCCTTAACGGCCTTATTTCACTGTCAAACTCGGCATTCTCCGATAATCTCCGATAATCTCCGGTCTACATGACGTGAAATATTGCAAGCCTTAACGGCCTTATTTCACTGTCAAACTCGGCATTCTCCGATAATCTCCGGTCTACATGACGTGAAATATTGCAAGCCTTAACGACCTTATTTCACTGTCAAACTCGGCATTCTCCGATAATCTCTGATAATCTCCGGTCTACATGACGTGAAATATTGCAAGCCTTAACGGCCTTATTTCACTGTCAAACTCGCCAGTCTCCGATAATCTCCGGTCTACATGACGTGAAATATTGCAAGCCTTAACGGCCTTATTTCACTGTCAAACTCGCCAATCTCCGATAATCTCTGGTAATCTCCTTAACTTGAAATATTGCAAGCCTTTCACGGCCTTATTTCAGTCTTTGAAAGTCCTAACGGACCTGTACAGCCCTAGCGGCACTATTTTTATTAAACATGCCAAACCGGCAATATGCGTACATTTTGTCAACACTTGTATATTATGCATCACAAATACCGTGTTATTCGACAGGAAGCCATAACGGACCGGTACAGCCCTACCGGGCCTATTGTTATTTTATGACGATAACATGCCAGACCGGCACTATGTGTATATTTTATCTACACTTGCGAGATATGCATCAACTCAACTTGTTATTTTACAGGGAACAAGTGTTATAGAAAGACATTCCCCCGCAAGGCCTTAGCGGCCCATGGAAGTCCTAACGGACCCATATATCCTAGCGGCACTATATTTATTCACATGTCAAACCGGCATTATATGTAAATTTTTGTACTGTGTATCAGGTTACCGTGTTATGTCACAGGAAGAGTTATGCGAAGGAAAAGTTTGATTACTTCAAAAAGATCAATTACAAAAAGTAGCGAACCGCTACAGGTAAACTCTAATCTATTACAGCAAAAACAAAAAAGCTTAAGGCTCCAATTCATGGCGCTGCCGACCCGCTACCCCTGCTAGTGCTCGACCCGCCACGTCCTCCCCGGGGCTGTATGATGAACTGACCCCTACGGAGAGGTGGCCGGTGTCACGCCCCAACCCAAGATTACCTCTCTAACCCTGGGTTAAGACGTGCGGGACCCAACACAAGAGAGATTTACTCGAAATCCCCCTTGAGCCAGGATAACCCTTTTCTTCATAACCCAATTCAAACCGTCCAAACGGTGCCGGAATAAACCTCAAACCGGAGATTATCCTGTTTCCCACATTTGAATATCAAATGTGTCATTTAAAGAACCTAGGGGTTCTAATAATATTTGTGACTGCACCTGAATCCCGGTCAGGCTGCCTACGTACCCTGTCCTCAGGGATCAAGCCACACGTAGCTCTTGTATTAACTAACACCCTAACCGGGCGAATCCCGCTATTCTATTTATCGGTTGCTTTCTAAACGAGGATAGCATACACCTAACGCATATCCTGAGTTAACCTCTCAAATGAGGTATCCACCGACCAACTAATCATCGGGATTAAACCGAACATTCTATCATTCATAACAATAACATCCATACACGACAAGACAGATAATAACGGCAATCACACGATTATAAACAACCATCACACATAACTATAAATATAAAACATAGTGGCATCCACGTAAATAAACCAAACCATGGGCATTTAAGATATTTCCTCCTACTTGGCATCCCTGAAAATAACTATAATTACCAGGGGTATTTATGGTATTACCACCTCAACGGTATTCCTGTAATTAGCCCAACATTGTCAGGGGCAACATGGACATTTTAGCCTTAATGGCAGTTTCGTAATTAATCTGAACTACCAGGGGCCTTTTAGGAATTTTAGCCTTAGTGGCAGCCCCTGTAAACATACAAATCAGCCAAGGACAGTCTGGTCTTTTTAACCTCAATGGCAGCCCCGTAAATATACAATTCTGTCAGGGGTATTTCTGTCATTTTGGTCTCAATGGCTGTTTTGTAAATTAACAAAACTACCAGGGGTATTTCCGGGATTCCAACCTGGGTGGCACCCCTGTAATTACCCTAACCTGCCAAGGACAGTTCTGTCATTTTGCCAACACAGTAAATCGGTAGAAATCCAGATCTACCGCGGTAAAAATCCAAGAATTTACCCTAACCATTTCCGGCCAGTCAACTGGCCGGATTCTCTCCTATTTCTAGCCAGCAATTCTCCCAGTCACCACCAACAACACAAAACCAACAGCGAAACAACAAGTAAAGAGAAAACTCGAGTTCGAGACTCACCGAAGAGGCACGATTGCGCCTCGGCCCTCTCTGCCTCGATCGAGCTCCTGTCGCTCTTCTAAACCCATGCCCTCGCCGTCGCTCCGCCTCCACACCAAGCGGATCGAATCTCCTCAACACCTCCCCTGCCTCGCGCTCGGGTCTCCAACAACCATCTGCGCCTCGAATCCAGCAGCAGATCAACCCAGCTAGGTGACAGACGCAGGGTTGTCAGAGGGAGAGAAACATGAGAGAGAGAGAGAGACTGTGGAAGAGATCCGAGACGGATAGAGAACTCGAACGGAAGAGAGAGAGAGGAAGAGAGCGAGGGTGAGGCAGAAGGAGAGAGAGAGTGCGAACGGAGTGTGAGATCCCCCCCGAGAGCTCCCACCCGGTCAACTATATATAAACGAAAAACAACGGCCCAGATCTGCTCTCACAAATCCAACGGTCCATAATTGCCAATAAATAGTTACCGTAAATAGTAAACATATATTTTTCTATTTACTTTTACCGTACGGTAACAACACATTATCCTGCGTAACTTTCACCTACGAACTCCGATAAATTCCTAGGGCATACCCACGAGTTCGTATTAACGTCCTCTACATCTTTCCCGAAGGAAACTTCCTCAAATTCTCGACTTAACGCAAAGTCCCCTTTTTCTACGGTAAAGTAACTTAACATTTGTTACATCCGTAAATTGGATAATTCGTAACTAACAACTCGTAGCTCCGGAAAATCTCCCGGACATACCGGGAAACTCGTATTAACATAATCTACTCCTCGGAACATTAATTCTATTTTCCCCCAGAACCGAGAATATCTCGATATTAATTCAGGGAAAATTAACAATGCGGTTACCATTCTCTGTAACTCGCCTAATCCCGGTAAAAATGTTAATTTCGGGACGGGGTGTTACAGCCGGTTTCGAGGACCACCCACAATCCCACCACGGGAAGTACCTCTCCGGGCTGCTGAAGAACGAACCGGGGGACTCCGAGCCGGGTTCGCAGGAGCCCTAGGGTTTGCAGCCATGGCAGGAGTCGACCGGGAGGTGCCTGTAGCCTCGTCGGGTCTGACATGACCTTGGTGACCATCATACCCAGCCTTGTCGAGCCAGCCTTGGCGAATCCCGGCGCTAACAATTTCGGCTCGAGCCTTAGCCCTTGCCGACCGCATCTTCAGTTCAAACTCGGGACTCGCTAGAAACTCGGGGACAGCAGAGTCCCTGGCCCGGGAAACAGCCTGCACCAACTCTCCTTTCTGCTGCTCCACAGAAGTCACTTGTTGCTGCAGCGCTTGATTCTGTTCAGTAAGCTGAGCAATGGCGGCATCTTGAGCACACCGGTCCTCCCGGTGACCCTCGATGACTCTCTCCAACTCCGAGTTCTTGGCCACCAAGTCTGCTATTTGTTCTTCTGCCTTTGCCAACTCCGCACACGACGCAACGGCTGATGCGCTTGCGTCTTCCCGGACCCGAGCCAGGCATTCTTCGCTCGCCGTCACCTGGTCCCGGGCGGCCCGGAGATCGTCCCTGAGCACTCTCTCTCGCTCGGGGATGCCTTCGTTTATGAGCCGGTCAGTTGCCAAGTACGACAACCTGACAACCTACATAAAACAGGTAACGGGTTAGTACCAAAAAAAAAACAAACAACGGGTTAAGGCAGAAGAAACACTTACCCGCATCAGTTTCTCCTGTGTCCTCCGGGCTACGATCAACGGGTCCTCATGCTCCAGGACATAGGAGTCGGCGGCGCAATTCTTCAAGTCCGCTACCATCCTCTGGATGGCCACGTCCGCCATTCCCGCGCTCGCCAACTCCTCCATTATCTCAGTAGTGTCCCGGTGCTGCTTTCTCTCCCTCCTCTCTTTCCTCTCCTTCCTTCTCTTCCTCCTCTCGGACCTCGCCGAGCTGGAGGCCTCCCGGGGGCGTTTGCGAGAGGGAACGGGTTCCACTTCATGAACTTCGTCACTCCCGTCACTCCCCTCCGGGTTCTCACTCCCTATTCCCCTTTCCAACCCTCCAACCTCTTCACCCCCGTCGTCATCCTCTTCGGTAAACTCCTCACCGGGGAGCACAGACGAGGGAACCGCGCTCATCACCGGTTCTTCAGTCTCTTCATCGGCGACGGAAGATCCCCTTCCCGGTTCTTCAAATAGCGGGTTATCATCCACCTCCGAGGGATTCCCTTCAACTTCCTCTCCCTCCTGGCAAACCTCTGGCCCGAGAACCTCAGCCAAGTACTCGGGGACCTCGTTGTAGTGCAAGGCGTCAACATGGAACTGCTGAACATCCCCTTGCTCGGCGTCTGGGCGCAGGAAAGCCGCTTTTGTCGTCAGGTCGATATCGTATGTTAGACCATCCGCCCCTTGCGTCCGGATCCCGGCCCATACAGCTTTGTCCTCGAAGCCGTCGTAAATTCCCGGGTTCTTCCGTTTCGTGAACTCCATCGGAAGAAGAGCTGCAACAAAAGACATAACCCGTTAGACAAGAGCATTTGACAACAAAAGTTGAAGGGACACGATACAAACCTGGGAGCTCCATCAACCGGCACCTGCTGTACACATACAGCCTACAAAGCCGGTACGAACTCCGGTCATCTTGACCCCGGAAGGCCCATAGCATCCTCCGGATCCTCTTCTCCATCACCGGCTCCAAAGGAATGTCGGGCACGTCTGCAACACAAATAACATAAGCATAACTCGGAATGGAGAAAAGAAATAAACCCGGAGGGAGAAGACTTACTCATCAGTTGTTGGAAATCGACCGGTACTTGGAGCGCGTAGTCCGGGTTTTGAAAGTTCCTTATTAAGAAACTTCTCTCCCTCCAAGTCCTGCTCACCGAAGATGGCAGGTCCTCGACGATCTTCTTGAAAACCGCTTTGGACTTCAGTTGGATGGTCCCATTGAAACCCGCCTTCCGGGAGTACTCGGCACGGTACATGGCGTGTAACTCGTGATAGGTGGGCATCAGCTGCTTCAGCACCTTGTACATAACGCACAACCCTTGTAGCTGCCTCCACATGTTCGGGCCAACTTGCCCGATTGCGAAGTTGCTCGCAGCCAGGAGGTACTGCACCTCCACCTTTAGCGGGAGTGACAGGCCGCAGCGTAGCTGGTACTCGTGGCATAGCGTCCACCCATCCCCGGGAGCAAAGAACTGATCCTCGGGTTCTAAAGGCCGAATTTCCACAGACTCGGGGATCTTCCAGTTGCTCCTTAGCTCCACAATCTCCTCCGCGGTCAGTGAGTACCCGGGAGGGTCGAGAGCGGTCCCATCAGTGAAGGTTACAGAGGCAAACTCAGGGACATGAGTGTCCATTGCGGGGTTTGTCATCTGCAAAACCGAAAACACGGGAACGTCGTCAGAACCCCAGATAACCCGGCGACCACAAGGATAAATTCACACACAGTAACGCAGAAACCCAGATTGGAACCCAGAAACAGTACACATAATCGATCCAAAACACTCAAAAACAACGGAAGAAGAAACAGTACCTTACTTGTGAGGATTTGAAGGGCTTTTGAGATCGATTTGAGTTTGGGAATCCAACAAGCACAGCGACAACAGAGAACGAGAGCAAAAAGCACGAAAAAGTTATCGGTTTGGAAGGTGAGACAAAACTGTCACCCTCAACCCCTATTTATACAGTTAAAGGCGTGCACTGAAGGGACGTTTCGGTTTTTCGAGAAAATCACCACGTGTCATGCATGCCGCGTCCCAAAACCGAAAAACTTTTCAGTTTCCCCCCACTTCAAACTGAAACTTTTCAGTTTCCCCCACTACAACCCGGAGACGTCGTTTTCAATTCTCAAAGTGAACGTGTCTGCGGGGTACCCTTGCGTACGGACTTGGGGGACTGGGTACACCGGGTCTGGATGCTAACTTTGTAACCCGGTAAAAAAATGATTTCAAGTCCCCACCCAAGCGTACCCCTTGACTGAGGACTTGGGGGACTTGTTTATAGGTGGAACATAATATTTCTCCTTTACCGGGTTACAATTCAAGAAATAACCCGTAAGTGTGGTCGATTATTAAATGTGCATCGTTTATTATGCTTGAAGTACTGTTTACAGGGTAAAAGCCCAGTCAGATTTGAGAAGCCACTCTGGGTCCTTTGTCAGGGCCCAGTTCATTGTAAAGTTGAGGAAAAACAAGGGAGTTTATTCCCACAATGGAAAAGGACAAAGTGCTGCCTTTAATGCTACTATAAATACCGGCGCGGACCTCCCGGTAAGGAGGACGCAACTTCTTAACTATTCTTGAGTTTTCTGCTTAGCTGACAGTGTCTGACTTAAGCATCGGAGTGGCTTCCCTCGGTAAACCCGGGGACGCCTCTTTGACGTGTTTGTTCTTTACACAGGAAAACTCGGAGTACAAGGAAGTTTGCTATTTCTGGAACCGTGCAACCCGCTAAAGGGATCGCGAGTTTACCCGGAAACAACGTTTATTATAAAAAGAAAGAGAAAGTGTGGATTGTAAAATAAAAAATATAAATTTCATTCTCTAAAAAGAAACACATTCCTGCCAAAACTTACCAATAATGCATTACAAAAAAACAACTCATTTTTATTGATGAATCAGTGACGGGTCAGCGATATGTTTCGATATCTAAATCCATGTTCGTTGGGTGTGCTCGGATGATGATGATGATGATGGCAGCTTGGGGAGGCCATCCTTCGGACATGGTCGTGCCGGTGATGGACGATATCCTACCGTGTTGGTGTAATGTAGTGGGCCTTATAGTTGGGTTGGATCTGTGACCTAGGATCAATTATGAGTTGGGTTCGAAGGTTTGGGCAAGTGAGAGATGCTCTGGGTTAAGTCTCTAGTTGTGAATTGTTTTATCTCCTATGATGATATTTTGACTGTTTGTATCACAACTGCGTGTTAGGCAGACCAATCTAAATATGTATTTAATTGTAGGGGGATACGAATAGGTTTTGATTGGAGGTTTGCTTACGAGTGTACTCGTGTGTTTAGTAATATGCTTTACTTTATTAGTTTAATTTGATTTTCTGAATTTTTACTTTGTAATGCTTGGCGAACTATATCCATTTGGAGTTTTCAACAAGTGAAAAGAAGTTGAGGTCTTTTCCAACACAGTATTTGATCCGTCTCTTTATAAGTCACGTCTCTCAAACCCTAGAGTTTGAACAAGGCGGCAGTAACGGTCGATTGCGGGCTACTTTAGGCGGCACTCAGACTGATAAGGCTGTGTCTTCGGTCGTATGTGCAGTGAAGGTTTGCAAATAACATATAGGGAACGAGCAAGCCTCATCGCATGAGAAGGCGGTGGTAGGCAGTGCGATGAGCCTTAACATTGGCGTATGTTTGAAGGCAGAGAGGGACGCATGCACCAGTCAGCGTTGCACACCAAGTATGACTTGCGGCAATCTGTTCTGGTGTAGGTTGTGAGGAGGTGATTTCAGCGGTAAAGAAATACAAAAATATGGAGTGTAGATGTGCAATATTTTTGTAACTAATTATCATTGATGTAGCTATATAACTTATAAAATTGTTTTATATTTATAAAAATTAATAAATGTTCAACATTATTATTTTCTATACTATCATGTTCTATATCTCAGCCTCATTTAAATTCAAATTCTGATTTCGTTATTGGGTATATCTTCCTTTTCTTATGTCCGACGGTGCGTTGATGATGAAGACGTTGTCAAACAATATTTACATGTGGCCATCTGGTGGTCGTGCTGTGTCAATGAGGACATGACAAAAAACAGGTCAGGATATGTAGATTGTAACCGAGGGTGTACAAATAGAAGAAATGTATTCATGAGAACTTTACATTCTTATTCATCCTAATTATGGGTTAATATATAACTTTACAAGAGATGTCCTTATAGGAATAGATATCTACAAAAGATCTTGTACACAAACAAGGATTCTAAAAGATTTTCTATACAAACAAGGATTCTAAAAGATCTTCTATACAAACAAAGATTGTGTAATTCAACACTTCCCCTCAAGTTGGTGCATAGATGTCAATCATGCCCAACTTGTTAATTGAGTCTTCATATGCTTTGTGTGACACTCCCTTAGTAAGTACATCCGCCAACTGCTCATCAGAAGATACAAAGGGAAACCTGATAATCTTCCTATCTAGTTTTTCTTTGATAAAATGACTATCAACCTCCACATGTTTGGTTCTGTCATGCTGAACTAGATTATGAGCAATCTCAATTGCTGCAGTATTGTCACAATGCAAGTTCATTGGTTTCTGAAGCTTGACACCCAACTCCTTCAATACATTCTGAATCCATAATAGTTCGCACACCCCATGAGCCATACCATGATATTCTGCTTCAGCGCTAGAACGTGCAACCACTTTTTGCTTCTTACTGCCTCAGGTGATGAGACTACCTCCAATAAAAGTGAAGTATATAGAAGTAGACCTGCGATCAGTCTTATCCCTAGCCCAATCGACATCTGTATACCATGTAACTACAAATTCACCATCCTTTTTAAACAGTATACCTCTACCAGGTGCAGACAAATATTTGAGAATATGCATTACAGCATCCATATGCTCCCCACTTGAATTATGCATGAACTGGCTAACAACACTTACAACATACGCAAGATCAAGTCTAGTATGTGACAAGTAAATCAACCTTCCAACTAACTGTTGATACATATTCTTGTTTGTTGGAATTTGATCAGGATATAGTGTCAACTTATGATTCATCTCAATCGAGGTGTCAACCGGTTTGCAATCCAGCATTCATGTTTCAGCAAGAAGATCAAGCACATACTTTCTTTGTGATAAAGCGATCTCATCCTTGGACCTTGCAACTTTAATCTCCAAAAAATACTTCAATTCACCCAAATCTTTCATTTTCAAATTCTTGGGATAAACGCTTTTGTAAACTTACCATCTCAACTGGATCGTCACCTGTAACAACCATGCCATCCACATACACAATCAAAGCAGTAATCTTACCATCCTTGCGTTTAATGAACAAGGTATGATCTGATTTGCTTTGTCGATATCTGAAGGTCTTCATGGCTTTGGAGAACTTCCCAAACCAAGCTCTAGGCGATTGCTTCAATCCATACAAAGATTTCTTCACTTGACACACTTTTCCAACATCACATGATCTACCGCTGATACCAGACGATGTATCCATGTACACTTCTTCTTCTTCCAGAGTTCCATTCAAGAAAACATTTTTCACATCAAATTGACGTAGTGGCCAATCATAACGAGCAACCAATGCGATAAGAATTCTTACAGTGTTGATTTTGGCTACTGGAGCAAACGTTTCTTGATAGTCAATGCCATATCGTTGAGTGCATCATTTAGCAACCAAACGAGCTTTATATCTGTCAATGCTCCCATCAGCTTTCAACTTCACTACAAACACCCAACGACACCCGACTATCTTCTTACCAAGAGGCATAGGAACAACATCCCATGTTTCATTCTTCTGCAGAGTTTCCAGTTCTTCATTCATAGCTTGCTTCCACTTTGGATCCGCCAGAGCATCCTGTACATTACTAGGAATAGATATTGTGGATAATTGGTTAACAATAAGTGCATGTGATCTAGACAACCTATGATGAGATATAAAGTTAGAAATATGACTTGGTTTTAGCTTCTATGCTAGGCTCATATTGTTTCTTTGGAACCCCTTTTGTTACCCGTTGAGATCTTCTAGGTATAAAAGTTTCCGCACTACCCAATTCAATGTTATTATTACATACCTCTAGGAGGATATTCTGGACGGGTCCTTCAGTTGATGGAGTAGAAGGGGGTCTTCAGACACAATTTCTGGGAGGAATCGATGAGTCGCCTGAGTCATCAACCGTAAGCTTCTTTGCAGTTGACGAGTCGACTCGTCTGGTTGACAGATCCACTCGTGTGCTTGCAGTTTCTTCTACTTGGTTTCCAGTCCCAAATTGACTTTCCAGGTTCTCCAACTCTTTAAATTCGTTCATATTCAGAGGATTTCCTACATACTTGCTCTCCCCTGAAGAGAAGACTCTGAAACTCCCCCTGAGTAATAAAGTTCAGACTTATGGAATGAAACATCTAAGGAAACGTGCATCTTATTAAGAACCGGGTCATAGCACCGGTACCCTTTCTGGAACTCAGCATACTCTACAAACACACACTTCACCGCACGGATCAAGTTTGCCTTTTAGTTGCTTGTTGATATGCACATACACCGTACATCCAAAAACTCTAGGCTCCAAATTAGGTAAAGATGATACATGGAGCAACTGATGTAACTTCTGATATGGGTTCTGGAACTTAATCACACGGGAAGGTGTGCGATTGATCAAGTGTGTAGCAGAACACACAACTTTTGATCCACATTCATACCATAAAGTTTGGTGAATGCAGACATTGAACCATTCACATATTCACAACCGTTATTAGATTGAAGTACCCGAATTTGTTGTTGATACTGAGTCGCCACCAACTTATGGAATTCAGTAAACCTGGAATACACTTCATTCTTGTGCTTCATCAAGGATACTCAAGTCATCCTAGTACATTCATCGATGAAAGTCAAAAAGTAAAGAAAGCCAAAACCTGTAGAGAATTTAGAAGGACCCCAAACATCAGAATGTATTTTCATAAAAGGAACTAAACATTTAATTAAACTTGGAGAATAGGTAATACAGTGGCTCTTGGCCAGTTCATAAATTTCACACTTAAAATCAGACCCTTCAACAACAAAAAATAATTGTGGCTGTAACTTTCGAAGATATCCAAAAGATAAGTGACCTAAGCGGTAGTGCCATAACCACACTGCCTCTTTGGACTTATTCAAATTACTGGTGTTGTTTGTTTGACTCAATGAACTCAACTGTTATTGCCCACTGCTCATCAGATCCAGGTAATACAATTTCACCCTTCTAACACCATAACCAAGAATCCGCCTTGTCAGAATGTCCTGAAAAATACAGAAATCGGGATAAAAGGTTATAGTGTATGAAAGAGCCATAATAATTTGTCCCACAGATAAAAGGTTATATGCAAGAGATGGAACAACAAGTACAGAATCAAGAGTTAATCCATTATAAATTTTCGCAGATCCTTCACCAATAACAGGAGAAGGTGAACCATTAGCAGTAGAAACAACATGCTGAGAAGATGGCTTAATGGAGTCTACAAAACTAGGGTTATTTGTCATATGATCGGATGCACCAGTGTCTATTATCCAAGTTCCATTGTAGATAATGTAGAAAGAGAAGATGTCTTACCCCTCATACCTAATTCAGCTACAAGTGCAGAGGACTGTTCAGACAACTTCGTAGCAGCTGAACTGCTTTTTAAATATTTTTGCGTGGCTTCTTGGTGAAATCTCACCATTCAGGATATCAAATAATCTCATAACATCGTTCCTTGGTATGACCAACATCCTCACAATGAGTACAAGTAAGATTCAGAAACTTGACCAGGGACTTCCCTCCAGTTTTTGATGTAGAAACACCAAACCTAGGTGGACCAGCAAAACCCGAAGGAGGACTAGATCGGCGTTGGGAGTCTGTGGCACCGGCTACTGGTGTAGGAGATGGGAGTGTTGCAATGGCCATGACTGTGGCCTCAGGTGCAGCTGCAAGGTGCAACATTCGATTGTTGTGGACTTTGCGAATGTATGCATAACTTTGCTCCAAATCCAGCTTTGGATCCTTTCTCATAATCTCTTCCCGAACTTGATCAAATTCAGGATCCAATCCACTTAAGAACATGTGAACTCTCAATCGGGGCATATATGATGCTTCATACACAATACCATCTATTGTAGTGGAATGAGATGCAAGACGTTGATCCATCTCTTCCAACCATCCTACAAGTTCATTATAGTAGGCAGAAAGAGATCATCCATTCTGCTTCGTCCAAAAACACAGGCGATGAAGTTCAAAGAGTCGGGTTTCATCTGAATCATCATAATAGGTCTTGTACAGAGCATCCTAGATAGCTTTGGCAGTTGGCAATCGAAGATACCTATTCATCAAAGATGGAGACATGTTATCGATGAGCCAGCACTTCACTTTTTCATTATCAGTGGCCCATACACGATATGCTGGTGAAGAAATTTCAGGTGCAGCTTCAATAATAATTTCGAGTTTGCTACGTCCTCCAATACGCATCTTCATGAGATAGTTGGATTCAGTCAAGAGCATATCGATCGGAAACGTCGAATGATCTTGAATCATGTTGTGGTAGTGGTTGTGGACAGGTGCGGCCCATTCTCCATGGTTAGGGTTTGGAATCATATCTCTCATGATTTGCAGATTTCAGATATCAAGTTTTGGATTTCAGGTGCAGCGAAAACGATTTCGATGGTGGTGGTGGATTTCTGGGTTTCAATTCAATTCAGGGTTTTTTCGATTTCGATGGTGGTGGTGAATTTTTGTGTTTCAATTCAATTCAGGGTTTTTCGGCTTTGATACCAAGAAGAAAGGTATTCAGAAGAACTTCAAATTCTTATTCATCCTAATTGTGAGTTAATATATAACTTTACAAGAGGTGTCCTTATACGAATATATATCTACAAAACAGCTTCTATACAAACAAGGATTCCGTAATTCAAGAAGGAATTCTTTTTTTTTCACAAAAATAAAAAAGGAAGAAACGGATTAATCGGAAGAGGGAAAAAAGGCGGGAGAGACCCCCACATTCCCGCTCAAATCTCGACAGAAACTGGAAGGAAAATGAAATATAAGCTCGCATTTGTCTGCATGTGGTAGCAGTCCAAAAAAGGAAAACGAAAGTAGCAATGGCGTGTACTCTCTGCTTTGGCTTTTGTCCAAATTGTCCTCATAAATTAATGCAGAGAAAGAGACGTTACCCCACAATAGACTGATACAGTAAGAAGAGAACTAGACATGATCATGATATCCCAGTCATTCGTTTGCTCAACTCAATTCTTTCTTTGCCGCCTTTTGTAAAATTTCATAATTCTCAAATTTATTGAAATCATATAAAAACTTGGATAAATGTCGACGAAACAAAAGAGAAACAGGGTGCAAAATCTAAGGAAAAATTCATAAAGCCATCCAGGGACGGTGATCATGGGAATGAATTAGCTAGAGGTCAAGGTTCCAAACAGCTGCAGCTCCTTCACCACAAGAGTTATGCACGTCTTTCATCCTCTCAACGGAGTTGCATATTCCGCTACACTTCCAGTCGAATGACGCCACGCAAACGTTCCCGGCTTGCGCCATCAGCCCGCAATCTAAACAGATACACACCACCAATTCCGTCGGAATATATTGAAACCGGAAAGCAAGCACCATGAGTTCAAAATTATAATCACAATCTTGTACCTGGAGAGGTAGCACAACACATGGAGCGTTCATCGATGTGCTCCACCTGTAGCCCAATTAACCACGAGCCCAGTGACACGTCCTCGTTCGCATACCTATGCAATATGGGCCTGCTCCATCATCACAAATCCAAACCCAAAACCTTATTATCAGTCGAATAGAATTAAATCAAATTTAGGAAAGAGCTAGTAGTAGCTAGGTCTCACAAGTTGGTGGAAATGTAGGCAGCAAGGTCCTTAGAGATGGCATAGATTTGGCCGGTGGCATGCATGAAATACTTGTTCCCTTCTTCCCCGAATTTCCAGTACTCCGGCTCGTGATATTTGACCCCTCTGTTGACACAAGCGTCGTATAATGAGCAAGTAGATGTAATTATTAGGAGCGTACAACTAGCAAGTGTAGCGATATTGATCGAGATCATCTCACGTACTTTTGATATAGAACTGGTCCTGACTTCATGCAACCAATATAAATTCTGGGTTTCGACCGGTGCCTTGCAAGTGTAGTCGCCAGCATACCTTCATGCAGCAGGCGCCAAAGTCAGAATAGCTAGAGATTACAAGTGCTAGCTTGTGTACGTAGTATATATGTTTTTATGTATGGAATTAAGAAACGGACCGAGATTGAGATGCACATCATCGTCGACCTTCACATAAAACTCGGCATCCCAAATAGAGATGGCGGTGGTGAAATAGAGGCGGGTCTTGGTGGAGAGCTCGTGGTAACCCTCCACATGTGTGAGCCTAAGAAAGTCGTTATGCTCCGCCTCTTCTGCCTCAATCGCTCTCTCAAGTAAGCCTCCAGGAGTCACACTCCTTCCTATTACAAACCGGATCACGATCCCTTTCTCCTTCTCCAACTTCTTCAGCTCATTTCCTACCATAATGCATATATGATGAGGCGCACGCAATCGCAATTTAATTAATAGTGATAAAACATTAACCTAGCTAGCCAGGAGGACTTGATTGATTAAGTAAGTAATTCATCGAGAATGGACCTGTAGGCATCCATGTTTCTCGGACTGATTTCCTTCGTTTCTTGCTGCTAAAGGCGGTGTTGATTCCGATGACAACGAAAGCTTTCTGTCTTTTTGGATTGAAATTAGATGATGAACTCATTTGCTGGTTCGATGCTCGAGCTGCTGCCAATTCCATTTCCAATGATGAAATTGTATTATGCAGTGATCTGTGTGTGTCCATCCAGTTTTATTAGTCACGTACACACACACACAAAATCTTGGTAATAAGAATAAATACAACGGAAAAACAAAATATGTTGTTGGTGTGTTATATGTTACTTGATAGCCTGGTGAGTCTTTGCCACCTCCCCCATAATATCATCACCAGATTTTCCTTCAACCAATTTCTGCTTAATCAGAGAAGAAGAGATGTCACAAACTAATGCATCAATTCTCTAAACACTCATATATATAGTTAGCTACGTGCGTAAAATAAACTGTAAAATTAACATCACGTACTCGCTTGTGATCGTCATTGCAACTAGTTTTTGTGACTAGTGCTGCTGCAGCCCCATCGGATTTTGCCTTTTCGTCTAGGTGGTTGTGGAATTGGTACTTGGAAACGACGGGAAATGGATGAGCTTCGTGGCCTCCATTAGGTTGATCACCACTAGTAGTACTTGAAGAACTCCATGTGCGGCTTGTAGTAATGAACAGTGATCCTGCAAAGAAACTTGCAACACATAAAATCAGCATCGCCTTTCCTGAAACCTGTTTCCCCCTCATTTTGGTCGATATTGGTCAGATGCGATGATCGATGAGCTTGCTATTGCGTCCCACGAATCCTTTCTGAACGATTAAGTTACCGTAATCTCTGCTGCCCGCCCTCGAAGATTAGGATCCTCGCTGATCACACGCCAGAGAGATGAAGTTAATTAAGCAAGACGAAGAATGGATTGGTATTAATGTGGCTAATTATATGAATCAAATCATCAGACTAATGGTGCTTAATTAATGCCTAGCTCGCCTTTTGCTTCCTCGGTAGGAATTTTCCATCTTGAACAAGAAGTTCGTTCTCATAGAGCAAAACAACACTGGTCAATTGGTGCAGTACTAGAGTTTCAATAACCAAATAGGACAAGAAAAATCAGCAGTTCAGCTAGAACCCATCTGTAGCTAGCTAGCTAGGTTGAGTTAGAGTAGAAGTGTGTGCGTATATAATGAGGACACTAGAAGTTGAATTTATACCTTAATATTAAAGAGAGATCGAATGGGTATATGATCGTTACGTACCTCAATATATATGAAGTAATATGATCGATAGACAGCCGAAATGAATTCTTCATATGCGCGCTGAAATTAGCTAGCTAGTATGATGAAGCAAATAATCACATACTGATCGATGGATCGAGTGAATTGAGTTTCTCCACGGACAACAACCTAGCTAGAGACTAATTAATCTCTCAAATGGAACTGTAATTTCTATGCGTCTGATTTAATTTGTAGATGAATGCATGATTGGTATCATGACTCCATATATAACGTACTGCATGATTGGTTGGCAGTTCGATCATGTGGCTTTCGTGACTCATGAAACAAATTGGTTGCAACAGAAAAACCCAATGAAAAACTCCAAGTAGTTCATATATTAATAAGGTTTCTCTATATATAGTCCCGACGACATTTGCGTCGTCTGAGTTGTATATTACAATCTTCACGTTCATAATAATAGACGGGTACATGCATGGATGTTTATGTCAGTTGATATTTATATATGCGTATTATGTATGTCTGTAGCAGGATAGAGACAGTAGATACATGGTTTATAGTGGTTCATTCCGTCATCTATGAATAAATGACTACATCCACTTAATATGTACTATGAGTTGAGGTACTTTATCGGCACCTCATGTATTACAAGTGGTGATCTAGTTGTAAGTTGGTTAACTTGTCTATACTGAGAGGGGGAGTCTCCTATATATAGAGGAAGGAGATTCCGCCCTTTTACATATCTCCGATGTGGGACAAGATGTTCAAAGTGTGTTCCGCGAGTGCATGTTGGTGAAGCCGGCAATGTGGCTTCCCGGTGTCGGATCGGCGACTTCCGAGTGTCGTTGCGTAGCTTGCATGGCGGACTTCGTGTTGTATGTTGTGGTTGGGTCTCTTCATGGCTCATGGGCCCACATAAAAGGTGTCACTTATGGTTGGCGGTGTAGGCATATCCATGGCTATCCCAACAAGTCCTCGAAGTCCTCAAGCAATAGCACCTTCTTGGTTGGGGAGTTAAACTAAGTCACCAAGCATAAGTGACACCAATGTGGAGCCCAGCCTTACTAGTCCCTGAGCTCCTCAATCAAGAAGGGGCTCTTCCAATTACTTCTGAGCTTCTTCTTTGTGGTGAAATTGGAATGTTGTCGAATTGAGAAGTCCTCGACTCCCATGCTTTGAGAGCTGGCTGTTGTCTGAAGGTGGAGGGCGCTGCCTGAAGATGGAAGGCACTCTGAAGTTTGGTGGTGCTCTCAGCAGACAGGGCATTGTTTGAATATGAAACGATGCTTGAGAGTGGAACAACGCTTGATGACGAAATGTTGCTTGAGGCGTAATGCTTGGAGCAGCTGGATGCTTGAAACCGTGGGTTGTTTGGCGCTATATGTATTATTCTTGCGCGATGGGCGCTTGCCGTATGAAACTTGAGCGCTGGATGAGAGTTGCTATGTGGCGCGTTGAGCTCTGGAAGTCCCCGTGTTTCCTTCTATTGCCTCGAAGTGGCAATTTTTTCAAGTCCCTGACTCCCGTAGGAGTGTCCAACATGCTATTTGGGTATGACACTTTGCTGAAAAGCTTGGCTCTGCTTGGCGCTGAGAGAGCGGAATGAGCGGAATGAGCTGCTTGACGCGCAGAGAGCGTAATGAGGTGCTCGGCTCTGCTTGATGCTCAGGGAGCAGAATCCGCTGCTTGTCTCTTAGAAGGCGGAATGCATTGCTTGAAGGCGTTTCCTGGAGACGTTTAAGGGAAGGCGCTTCATGACGGGCGATGCATGGACGACTGGCCGCCTTGAGTGGCGCACTCTGTGAATGGCTAGTGTTGCCTCAGTGGCGCTTTATGTGGCCAGAGTTCAAACAACGCCTTGCGTCGTTGAAACTCGAGAGCGATGGATGTCATTCGCTCTATGCAAGTAGCGGTAATGATCAGAGAGCCTTGGTAGTGAGTGGAACGAGAGCTGGAGATGGCAGAATCTTCTTCTTTTGTGGTGTGTCGCTACTTGATCAAAGGGTGGTGGGTGGCAAAAGCCGAGAGATTGTTTTGTTGAAGTCCCCGATTCCCGGTTTCTGCTTTGCATGGCACTGTAAGAAAAATAATTATTATTTTTTATTTTTTCCTTCTCTTTCTCATTGCATGTCTTTGTGTTCTGCCGTTTGATGGCGAAATGCGTTTTCTTGGTGCAATGTCCTGATGAGTCATTATTTGCTTGTTGTTTGAGCGCTGGTCTGCTGCTGATTGAACGTTAGCGGCTCGCCGTATGAATGTTGGTCGTTCGTTATATGAGCGTTGCTCGCTCACCGCATGAACACTGTGCATTGTTCTCTTGCTGCATGAGCGTTGTCCGTATGTTCGCTTGTCGTATGAGCGTTGTGCGTTGTCAGCTCGCTGTATAGGCGTTGTGCCTTTTCTGATCTCTCCCTTTTTCTTTAATGGAGGCGGTTAGTCTCGCCTTTTGCTACTGTCTCACTTTGGTGAGGAAAAAATGGTGGCGGTAAATCTCGTCATTTGTTGCTTTCTCACTTTGGTGAGGAAAGCTAGGGGCAGTGAATGTTGCCTTTTATCGCTCTCTCACGTTGGTGAGGTATGTTGTTGTTTGCTTATAGTGAAAAGAGAAAATCAAAGGTGTATGGGGATGTCGTTGCTTTCTTACTACGGTAAGAGTTTGTGGGTCTCTTTATGATGGTAAGGCTTCTTACAACGGATAAAGAGCGTCGATCTCTTCCATGTAAGACATAGCAATGTTGTTCTCCCATGTAGACGGGGTACATTGTCGTTCTCTCATGCAGATGGGGTTCATTGTTGCTCTTCCATGCAGATGGGCATATTGTCGATCTCCTATGTAGATGGGGTAAATAGTCGATCTCCCATGTAGATGGGACATATAGTGAATCTCCCTTGTAGATGAGACATATAGTGAATCTCCCATGTAGATGGGGCATATTTGTGGTTGACGTTGTCAACTGTAAAGTTTTTGTCAATCATTTGTTTGTTATAGCGTTATTACGTGACTTGTGAAAAAATTCATCACATTTTTGTGGCAAAATGAAATCACTTATGTGTATTATTTTGTTCTTAGTGTTTAAACGCTTTTAGCTAGTTTAAAACACATCATAAGGCCAATAGCCTAGATAATACCCGTTTCATTTATAACGGACTAGCGTTTACAAAAATGTGGTTTTTTACGATAATTAATTTTTCGTTAAGTACACGCAAAAATGCGTGCCGGAAAGTCCCCGGGTTTCAAATGTTGTTAGAGCGAATTGACATGTTTCGGGTAGTCCCCGAGTTTTAGAATGTTTGTGGAGTGAATCCATGCATGTGTCGGGTAGTCCCCGGACTTTAAAATATTTGTGGGGTGGACCCACATGTGTCAGGTAGTCCCTGGGCTTTAAGAATGTAGGTGGAGCGGTTTCATGTTTGAACATTCTTGATGTGCACGCTAATGTGTGTATACGTAAGTCCCCGAGCATCACTATATATTCAATTAGGGAGTGCTCGGATATTTATGTGTTTTAACATATTAAATGATATAATTTAAAATGTAGGCATGCGTCTTTCGTATTTGTACAAATAACAAGTGAAGTAATCAGAAGTATTTTCCGCTAATAGTATGAAGCACAGTGAGGTAATGATCAATACTTAACTAAAGCATGATAAAGTTGTTTTGTTAGTTAGGTGTTGTGAGCGTGTAGGCGTTGTGTTACTTGTGGGACGGATCCGATCAAGTAGTAGGCATGCTCGTAACTGCTAACAATTTCTAACTCCATCACAGTTTAGTTTAAAGTCTTAATGTCCCATCATCTCTAAGCATGACATTGTTTTGCCTAAGTCACCTTCTCATGTTTATTCCAATGAATAGAAACATGGCATGGCAAATTGTCATAGTAATGTTGTTAGCTAATATGTCATTTGTTGAGCATGCTAGGTCACATATTAGTTTCAACAAGTGAAGTGACAAAATCTGATCTCCGGGAAATGCAACAGGACATTATTTATATCATGTGTAAATTTGAGAGAATATTTCCTCCAAATTTTTTTGACATCATGCCGCACCTGATGATCCATCTTCCCGAGCAATTGTTGCTTACCGGTCCAGTACACTATACTTGGATGTATCCTATGGAAAGGTATGTTTTTTACACCTAATGTTTTTATTGTACATGTTCATTGTATAATCGTAACATATGACAACAAATTTATTTATTTACAGACAACTTGGAGACTACAAAGCTTATGTGGCTAACAAATCCGCGCCTGAAGGATGTATAGCAGAAGCATATATTGCGCACGAGTGCGTCACCTACATGAAGTTGTATCTAGGAGCATTGAAGGAAACTCCACAGACCATGCCGGTTGATGAACCGAAGTTTAACCTTTCCATACTCTCAAATGATGTTGAAGTTTATGGAATTTTACCAGAGTCCTACAAGTTGCAACCCCATGAGCTCGTCATAGCCCATTGGTGGGTATTGATTAACTGTCAAGAAGTTGAATACTGGAAAGACATCCATCTACACTGTCCAGACATTCAAGGTGATCTCGACTACCACAACAAGGAGTTCGCGAACTATTTTGGCGATTGGGTATGTAATTCTCCAATTTTGTATGTTGCAAGTCTCCTTGATTGCATAATTATTCATATTAATTTATAATACATTGAATCTTTGGTTGCAGATGAACCATATTCAATTTGATGGTCACCCAAATTGGTCTCACGAACTAAGACTTCTAGCTATGAAGCCGATAATGTCAAGAGTTTACCCGATGTGCAAGGTCAATGGCGTGCAATTTATATGTGAAATGAGAGACAACAGACGAAGAACACAGAATTCTGGGGTTATGGCGCATGGTGGCCGGAATGGAGTTGATTATTATGGTGTTCTTGATTCAGTGGTGGAACTCGTTTATGGGCAAGGCATGACCGTGCACCTGTTCAAGTGTAGATGGTTTGATACTAGAAGCTCGCAGAGCATGAAGATTGATCAGTACGGGATTTTATCGGTGAACACTGGCACAAGCTGTTACGAAGATGACCCCTTTGTTTTTGCGACATCGGTGAAACAAGTGTTTTATCTTGATGACCTTGTTAAGGGTGACGCGTGGAAAGTAGTCAATCTTGTGCACCCTCGAAACATTTACCGGGCGGCTACACTTGGAGAGGCCGAAGACGAGGAAGAAAATGTTGCGTATCAAGAACACAGTGCAATAGATATTCCTGACTCCTCTACAATTCGCCTTAATAATTTTAAACCGGGTCGTTCGGTTCGAATTCGTGATTTAGACGCTCACCTTATTGATGTGGATCCAAATCAAGAAACAGACGACGACTCTTGTGATGTAGAAATGCATAGATTACCGGAAATTAATTCTGACACCGAAGAAGACTCATCGGATGATTCTGATTACGAGCCTTCTTAGTTATTTGAATTTGTACTACGTAATTTGATGCGTTTTATATGGTACAAGCTCTACAATTCATAATGTATCTGAATGTTGGTTATATATGCAGGAAATTGTTATGGGTACGGTTAAACCAACTGTTTTTTTTATCTATTTGACAGTTTTAGCCGACGAAACATATTATATTTCGTCGGCTAAAAGTATCTTAGCCGACGAATACCCTAATATGTCGTCGGCTAAACCCTAAACCCTAACCCCTAAACCCTAAAGTATAGCCGACGAATACCCTAATATTTCGTCGGCTAAAGTTAAATTAATAAAATAATAATTTATACCGCTAGTTGCGTCTCCTCGATATGAAACTATTTGTAGTTGACGGTCCGGACAGAATACGTATTTTAGATGGCCAAATCACCGTTTGTTTGTGTTTAGGGGTTTGACCAACGGGATTGACCGTGCGGATCGAGCCCTTACGTGTGTCCGATGATGTTGAAATTTTACCCTCACACATGTTTCAACATAATGATGATATCTGACGGTCGGTTTTCCGTTTCACAAGATGGATTGTCACAATCAAAGTATGCCTACTAATGTTGTATAACTAATTGACTAAGTGTTAAGTAAATGTTCCGTTTTAAAAACAAACTATACGTAGATGCTTCAAACAAAAAAAAGTCGTGAGATAAGATATGCCCGGAACGATGAAATATGTCTACGGTTGAAATTTCACGTAATTCCGATAAGTTTCGGTGCCAATACTTGCGGTCATTGCATTTTTTCTATTCGTTCGCCATAGAGGACGCCCTATCTCCGCCGGTTATTTTTCGTATAAATTTTATACCGCTAGTTGCGTCTCCTCGATATGAAACTATTTGTAGTTGACGGTCCGGACAGAATACGTATTTTAGGTGGCCAAATCACCGTTTGTTTGTGTTTAGGGGTTTGACCAACGGGATTGACCGTGCGGATCGAGCCCTTACGTGTGTCCGATGATGCTGAACTTACTAAATAATTATAAACAAATAAATTGTGCATGAACTTACTAAATAATTATAAAATATACTTTAGCCGACGAAATTACTAACATTCGTAGTAATTTCGTCGGCTATGGGTGGACTTTAGCCGACGAAATTACTAAAACAATTTCGTCGGCTATAGTTGGACTTTAGCCGACGACATTAGGGTTTTGTCGTCGGCTAAAGTCCATCTATAGCCGACGAATTTTTTATTTCGTCGGCTAAAGTTGGACTATAGCCGACGAAATTTTTATTTCGTCGGCTATAGTTCTTCCTATAAATTCGAATGCAGCCGAACAGAAGCCCACTTTCTCCACTTCTCCTTCTCGGCCGGACGGTTTCTTCCTCTCCTCTCGATTTTCTTTCGCCATTTTCGACGGTTTCCGGCCTCCACTCCGCCTCCCTCATCTCCCAAACCAATTAGGTATGAAATTTCATGTTTATATTGTATTATAGAACAAATTTGGGTTGTTTTTTCAATATATTGCATTATATTGAATTGTGTTGAATTATATTGTGATAATGTTGAATTGTATTATGTTGTGATAATGTTGAATTATATTGGGTGTATTTACTGAATTTGGGTGTATATTTGGGTGTATTTGGGTGAATTTGGGTGTATTTGAGTGTATTTGGGTGTATTTAGATGTATTTAGTATATTTGGATGTATTTGGGTGTATTTAGTATATTTGGATGTATTTTGGGGGTATTTGGATGTATTTGGGTGTATTTAGTATATTTGGATGTATTTGGGTGTATTTAGTATATTTGGATGTATTCGGGTGTATTTAGTATATTTGGATGTATTTTGGGGGTATTTGGATGTATTTGGGTGTATTTAGTATATTTGGATGTATTTGGGTGTATTTAGTACATTTGGGTGTATTTGGGTGTATTTAGGTGTATTTAGGTGTATTTAGTATATTTGGATGTATTTGGGTGTATTTAGTATATTTGGATGTATTTGGGTGTATTTAGTACATTTGGGTGTATTTGGGTGTATTTAGGTGTATTTAGGTGTATTTAGTATATTTGGATGTATTTGGGTGTATTTAGTACATTTGGATGTATTTGGGTGTATTTAGGTGTATTTAGGTGTATTTAGGTATATTTGGATGTATTTGGGTGTATTTAGTACATTTGGGTGTATTTGGGTGTATTTAGTATATTTGGATGTATTTGGGTGTATTTAGTATATTTGGATGTATTTGGGTGTATTTAGTATATTTGGTTGTATTTAGTATATTTGGATGTATTTGGGTGTATTTAGTATATTTGGGTGTATTTAGTATATTTGGATGTATTTTGGGTGTATTTGGATGTATTGTTCATTTTTAATTTGGTATATTGTTCATTTTTAATTTAACAAAATATTAATTATTTTTTTTAGGATGAAAGGATTATTCAGCAGATCAAAGAGTTCGAAGGGCAGGGGTGAATCGTCAGAGGGAACGTCTAGCAACCCTCGAGGTTCGTTTCAGGGCCCAATGACGGCCCGACGGGCGTCTCTTCTGGAGCCGACACATTCCTCCAGGCAGCCAGATGGCCCTCCCGCCTCCAGGGCGCCTAGCGCCCCTCGCTCTTCCGGCCAGCCGGACGCTGCTCGCTCCTCCAGGCAGCCTAGCGCCCCTCGCTCCTCTGGCCAGCAGGACGCCCCTCGCTCCTCCAGGCAGCCTAGCGTACCGCGCTCCTCCAGGCAGCCCAGCGGCCCTCACTCCTCGAGGCAGTTGTGGCCTCCGACTCAGGCAGAGGTGTCTGCACCACGTATGCCTGAGATACGTAGGGCACCGGCACCGGGCCCTAGTGCATCGGAGGGTGGGTCTTCCGGGGTACAGATGCCGTCGCCTCTTCTCTTCCTTCCGCGCTTCATACCGGCAATACCTGCAGTCGATGACTCAGGGGCGCCGATTTATCCACTACCCCCCCAGGTGACCCCATCAGCGGTGTATCTGTACGTGCCGTTTGCTACAGAGTTAATTTCTGCGAGGGTATCATCGTCGGCTGCAGAGTCGGAGTCCGTCGCATCCGCCCCAACGCCCTCAGGTAATATTTATACAAGTAATTTGTTATGTTATAATGTACCAACGCCCCAACGTCTAATCATCAATTTATGATAGGTACCGTCGGAGCCAAGCCGACAAGGAAGAAGAGAGGTCCGGTCACGGGGAAAGCTCTCGAGAAGACAGTGAGTACATCGGGAAGGATCGTCATTGATACTGACGAGGGTGGGAACGTAGTATCGGGCGGCAAGACGAGGATGTACTCTGGCCGCGTGGGAGCGCTTATTAGGGATAGAGTCCCTATGTTGTGGTCAGACTGGGGCGAGGTCCCACAGGAGGTTAAGGACATGGTCCACAACGCCATGTCGGTAAGTATAACAAAATTCATATTTAACATTATTTATTACATTGTAGATTTATGAACGTCTAAAGTAATAAATGTTTAAATGCAGGTGTGGTTTGACGTTCCCGAGTACCTGAGGAACACCTGGGCGGACGTTGTGCACGGGGGAAGGTACGTTGCAAAGTTAAGGACAAAAAAAAACTATGTTTAATTTATAATATTTATATTTTTTTTGGCGTATTACAGGTACAAGGAGTGGAAGAACGAGTTACGGACCCACTGGACTACACATGGGAACGAACGTTCCGGCACCCCCCTTGAGTTCCAGTTCAGGGAGTACGAGTGGCGTTGGCTTCTGATATCGGAATTCAACAACCCACATAAACAGGTAATTAAAAATAATTATTTATTATATTGAATTATATTTAATACGTTTTAAAATATTTTACTAATTCGATTCCTTTGTAGGCCGTTTCCCGGGTGAACGCTCAGAACCGGCAACGCAACATGAGGAACCATCATGCCGGTTCTAGACCGTTCGCATCGTTGATGGAGGAGGCGGCCAGGGAACATCCAGAGGTCAACCAGTACGTCTATACGTACGAGAGGGCATATCCTGACTCCCAGGAGGATATTGTAAGTCGTTTTACGTTTTAAAATTTAGTAAATTATATGTATATATATATATTTTAAAATGTTAATTAATTTTTTTTTCCTATCAAATTAGGCGAGGGTGAGGCAGGCTAGTGACGAGGTGATGGCTGCTATAGTCAGGGAGACATGGCCTGACACGCAAGAGGAGGACATGTCCGAAGCCATGTCCCGGATCGACAGTTCGGATCTCAGCGTTGGGGCCAGGATCATGGGCACAGCCTTCCCACCGCGAGGAAATAACTTCTACTGTCGGGGCCTGGGAAAGAAGGGCGAGGGGGTACTGAAAACCACTCCTGGGTTTCAGAAAAAAGGAGCCTCGACCAGCAGCAGAACGACTCAGCTTGAGGCGGAAGTTCAGATGTTACGGGAACAACAAGCCGCCCAAGCAGCATATAATGCCGAGAGAGAGGCCGCCCGAGCAGCATATACTGCCGCGAGAGAGGCCGCCCAAGAAGCATATACTGCCGCTCTACAGGAGTACACTATAGCATCCCATGCCGCCCAGCAGACACAGCAGCAGCAGATGTACCAGTACATGCAAGATTTTGTAGCTGCACAGCAGCAGGGACTTCCGCTTCCGCCCATGCCCCCGCCTATTGTCTTACCTCAGCCGCCGCAACCTCCCCAACTTCCCCAACAACCTCATCCTGGAGCAGATATTGATTTAGACGATATCGATTTTATTTAGTTTTTTAAGTTTATGAACAATTATTTATTTAGTTTTTTAGGTTTATGAACAAATATTAATTTACTTTTTAGGTTTTATGAACAATTTATGAATTGAAAATTTAATGCAAAATATTTATGTTACTTTAGATGGTGTGTTGTTGTTGGTTATGAAATTGTTTCTGTAATTTGCAGCTTGCTTGGATGGTAATGTATAAATTTTGTTTGGGTTTCTAGCATAAAAAGTACTATAGCCGACGAAATTTACCATATTTCGTCGGCTAAAGTTTTAAAAATTAAAAAATAAATAGACAATAGCCGACGAAATTTGCCATATTTCGTCGGCTAAAAATATCATAGCCGACGAAACTGTGCTAATTTCGTCGGCTATTCTCTATTTATTTTTTAATTTTTAAAACTTTAGCCGACGAATTTTTAATATTATTTCGTCGGCTAAGTGTTGAAGTATAGCCGACGAAATAATATATTGTAATTCGTCGGCTATACTCTAACACTTAGCCGACGAAAAAATATATAAAATTCGTCGGCTAAGTGTTGAAGTATAGCCGACGAATTAAAATATATTATTTCGTCGGCTATACTCCAACACTTAGCCGACGAAATAATATTAAAAATTCGTCGGCTAAGTGGTGGAGTATAGCCGACGACGGACTTTATTTCGTCGGCTATAAGTATAGCCGACGACTTATAGCCGACGACTACTTAGCCGACGACGTGTCGTCGGCTAAGGTTATAGCCGACGAAAAATGTGAACAGGCCGACGAAAAAATTTCGTCGGCTAAAATGCTTATCCTGGTAGTGGTAAGTCCCCGAGCATCACTATATATTCAATTAGGGAGTGCTCGGATATTTATGTGTTTTAACATATTAAATGATATAATTTAAAATGTAGGCATGCGTCTTTCGTATTTGTACAAATAACAAGTGAAGTAATCAGAAGTATTTTCCGCTAATAGTATGAAGCACAGTGAGGTAATGATCAATACTTAACTAAAGCATGATAAAGTTGTTTTGTTAGTTAGGTGTTGTGAGCGTGTAGGCGTTGTGTTACTTGTGGGACGGATCCGATCAAGTAGTAGGCATGCTCGTAACTGCTAACAATTTCTAACTCCATCACAGTTTAGTTTAAAGTCTTAATGTCCCATCATCTCTAAGCATGACATTGTTTTGCCTAAGTCACCTTCTCATGTTTATTCCAATGAATAGAAACATGGCATGGCAAATTGTCATAGTAATGTTGTTAGCTAATATGTCATTTGTTGAGCATGCTAGGTCACATATTAGTTTCAACAAGTGAAGTACAACAAGCGTTTTGTGAAGCATGGCAAGTATTTTGACACTATGTTATAGCTAGGCATGCTTGAAAGTGATAGAGCATGTAATGGTATGGCATGACATTAGGTCTTTGCAAGAGCATGTATTAAGATGTAGTATTTTAATTATCTTATGCCGAGAAGTGACGGGTCCTCGATGGTGCATATTGGGGTGCATCAGTGAGGCATTGAAGGTGCGCCTAAGGGTGTAGCAGCCGGACCTGGTGGCGGAACATCAGGGAGCGCATCGAGCGTGCGCTTCAGGCACTGTTCGGGGCTCCATAGGAGGGCGTTGATGAGCCAATTGGTTTGAAATGTTGGTTTCCCACCACAAAAGTGAAGGGAAACTGCCCGCGGATGGCGGATCACTTGAAAAGCGGTTTGTTGACTTGCTCAAAGGTCCGGTTTATGTCGCCGTTTGATGAGTGATAATGGAGAAGAAACTGCGTCAAAGAAGCAGCGTAGATGAAGGGGTGGCGGACTGTTCTCTACTCCGCCATTAAAATGTTAAGGCGTTGTTGCTCTGACTTCCTGACGCTAGGTGGTGCTGATGAGCCGTTGTTGATTGAGACAGATGTTGACGAAGCTGACCCAAAGGGCGGGTTGACTATGAGTGGCTGTAAGCAACCAAGCAGCGGCTTCGAGTGACGGGGTATGAAGAACGATGGGTGGCGGAATCGGATGAAGAGTGAGGAACAGACTGCGTCACAAAGGGAGTTCCGGCGTACACTTGGCGTTTGATGGCGAGTGAATCCGCTGTTCCATGAGAGCGATGAACGGACAACTTCTTCTTTCCTCTGAGCGCCTGACCGTGGAGATCAATTGTAAGACCCCGTCCCAAAATTTTCCTTTTTACCGGGAACAGGCGGGTTATAGAGGGTTATAACCGCACTTTTAGCTTTTCCCGAATTAATATTTGAGGTTAATATCGAGATATTCTCGATTCTAGGGGAAAATAGAATTAATGTCCCGATGGGGTAGATTTTGTTAATATGAGTCCTCCGGTATGTCCAGAATATTTTTTGGAGCTACGAGCTGGTTATTATGAATTTATTTAGTTTACTGAAGTAATAAATTTTAGTTACTTTACCGTAAAAATGTGACTTTGCGATAAGTCGAGAATTTGGAGAAACTTCTTTCAGGAAAGTTGTAGAGGACGTTAATACGAACTCGTGGGTATATCCATCGGAGTTCGCATGCCAAAGTTATTGGAGATAACATATAGTTACTGCACAGTAATTAGTAAATAGCAAAATATCTAATTACTGTTACGATAACTTTCTGTTAGTTGATCTGGACCGTTGATTGAAGATCAAATCTGGACTGTTAGATATATATGGGTCTCTCTTTCTCTCTCTGACGCGCCCGATTTCTCCATCCCTCCCTTTATATATATATATGAGTCTCTCTTTCTCTCTTTGACCCGCCCGATTTCTCCCTCCCTCTGTTGGAGATTTCGAGCGCCAGTGCTCCGCCGTCAGGCCACCAGAGGCCGCTGCTCTGGTCACGTTCGGTTCGCCTCCACCCCTAGATCGTCTCTAGGTAGACTGTGTAGTGCAACTCGCCGCCGTGAGGGAACAATGACGTGGAAAAGGGCGGGTTGCACAGTAATCATGTTCGTCGGAATTCTCCCTCCTCAGGCAGCCATTTCGAGCTATTTAGGTATGATTTTGATCCTCATGAAGTGTATAACAATCCTCTAGAAGCTTGAGGCTCAATTCATTGTGTGTAGAATGAATTTTAGATTTGAAATTTTAGGTTATTTTGCCCCAAATTGGGTTCTTATTGTTCTTGGTTAATTGACCGGTTTAGAGCCGGATTTTGGCTTCGAGTTGAACATGAAAGATATTCAGAATGACATGAGGATCATTCTGTGAAATTTTGAAAGGTTTTTGGGTTGGTCGGCCGCCGCTGGTGGCGGCGCTGTCGATTAGGGGTAAATCTCTGAGTTTTTACCGCAGTAGATCTAGTATTTTACCATTTACCGTAGATGTAAAATGTCAGAAATACCCATGGTAGTTTGTTTAATTACAAGCTGCCATTGAGGCTGAAATTCCATAAATACCCCTGATTGTTTAGTATAATTACAAGGATGCCAGTGAGGCTGAAATCTCAAAAATGCCCTTCGCAGATTTGTATATTTGCGAGACTGTCATTGGGGTTAAAAAGACCATACTGCCCCTAGCTGTTTTGTCTATTTACAGGGGCTACCACTGAGGCTAAAATTTCTAAAATACCTCTGACAGCTTAGCATATTTACCAAGCTGCCATTAAGACTGAATTGACAATATTGCCCTTGGTAGTTCCAGGTATTTACAAGAGTGTCATTAGGGATAAATTGACTAATATATCCTTGGTGGATTTATATAATTATGTGTTTGTTATTATTTTCTGTTTATATGCGTATGGATGTTATAGACATGTATGGTGGTGTGTTCGGAATAATTCCGATAGATAGTTAGTCGGTGAATACCTCAGCGGAGAGGTTAAACTCCAGTTATGCTTTGGGCGTTTGCAATCCATATTGATAGATCGACCGATATATAGAAAAACGGGATTTGCCCTGTTAGGGCGTTAATTAAAATAAGAGCTACGTGTGGCTTGATCCCTGAACACAGGTTACGTAGGCAGCCTGACTAGGATTCGGGTGCAGTCACAAATAATATTTAGACCCTAGGTCCTCTAAAGTAATTAGTATGAAATCCAATTTGGTAATCGGGATAGCCTCAGGTTTTATGAGGCTTTTTTTTCGGTATTGTCTGGACCTGTGAAATTGGTTTGGGTAAGGGTTATCCCTTCTCAAGGGAGATTAAAAGTGTAATCTCTCTTGAAATGGGTCCCGCATGTCATAACCTAGGTTTAGAGAGGTAAACTCGGGTCGGGATGTGATATCTATTGAGTGGCGGGGTGGCTGAACCGGATTCATGTCGTCACAGTTTGCAAATGGCGCCTTCCTTTTAGGAAGGAGCCTTGAGTGTCTTGAGCAAATCAACAGCTCTTTTTTTGTGGCGGATTTGTCTCTTGTGTGAAGATGCTTGCCGTTGGCTTATTGAATGTGTGACGAAGCCTTTTGTAGCGGCTTTCCACAGACGTCGCCAATGTTTATGGCATATGTTGATACGTTTTTGTATCTATGCGTATTATGTATGTATGTAGCGGGATAGAGATACTGAACACATGGTTTATAGTGGTTCACCTCGCCATCTATGGGTAAAGGGCTACATCCACTTAATATGTACTATTAGTTGAGGTGCCTTATCGGCACCTCATGTATTACAAGTGGTGATCTAGTTGTAAGTTGGTTAACTTGTCTATATTGCGAGGAGGATTCTCCTGTATATAGAGGAAGGAGACTCTGCCATTTTACATATCTCCGATGTGGGATAAGATGTCCAAAGTGTGTTCCACGAGGGCATGTTGGTGAGACCGGCAATGTGGCTTCCCGATGTCGGATCGGTGACTTCCGAGTGTCGTTTCGTAGCTTGTATGGCGGGTTTCGTGATGTATGTCGTGGTCGGGTATCATCATGGCTCATGGACCCACATAAAGGCACTACTAAAAAAGACTTTAGCCGACAAAATAACCAAAAACAGGTTGACAAAAATTTTTTTCGTCGGCTATAGTGGAATTTTAGCCGACGAAATTTGAAAAGTTTAGCCGACGAAATTAGGGTATTTCGCCGGCTAGAGTACATTTTAGTTACAAAATTGCACTACGGATATTTCGGTGTCCGATTGACTATTGTGATACCCATCTGGAAGCGGAGCAGGTGCACGCGTCAAACTCATCGCTAATGCCATGACATAAAGGCTTTTTTGGCCATCCGAGTTCGTTTAAGGTTTCAAAATGAATTTTTTTCTAAACACTTTACACACTAAAACGCACATATCTGCATCTATATGAGGTATTTTGGTCGAACCTTCAACACAACAAATTTTCACCATGATCAGATGCAACTGTCCATCTAAAAATTTTGAAACATTTACCCCTCGATGATAGGGCTCCCAATATGGATAAATAATGGTAAATTGTAGGCATGTTGTGATTCCGGTCATCAAAATTAACAAAAAAAATACGACCATCAGATATCATCAATATGTTCAAATATGTCTATGGTAAAAAATTCAACTTGAACAGATAAATTTAAGGACTTCATCCTGACGGTCAATCCCGTAAGTCAAACCCTTAAATTGTATTGACCGAACTATCGGCATTGAGACTTTACCGGAATTACATGATTTTTAACCCGTAGATGTATTTCACCATTTCGATCATATCTTATTTCAAGACTTTTTTTGCGTTTGAAGTTTCTACGTAGAGTTTGTTTTTAAAACAGAACATTTACTTAAAGCTTAGTAAACAAGTTATACAACATTAGTAGGCATGTAGTGATTCCGATGATCAAGGTTGAGAAACAAAAATCCGACTATCCGATATGATCATTATGTCGAAATATGTCTATAGGAAAAAATTCAACTTGATTCGACAACGTTAAGGGCTCGATCCTTACGGTCAATCCCGTAAGTCAAACCCCTTAACGCACGGAAACGGTCATTTGACCGTCTAAATTAAGTATTTTTCTCAGACCTTCAACTGAAAATAGTTTCAAATTGATGAGACGCAACCAGTGGTATAAAAATTTCATGAAAAATAACCACCGGAGATAGGGCTACCTCTAGGGAGAAAGAATGGAAAATTGCGTTAAACGCAACTATCGACACAGTGACTTTACCAGAATTACGTGATTTTTCAACCGTAGACGTATTTCACCATTTCAGTCATATCTGTTTTCACGACTTTTTTTCGTTTGAAGCTTCTACTTATAAGGTTTAGGGTTTTAGCCGACGAAATTAGGGTAATTCATCGGCTAAAGTTAAATAACTATAGCTGACGAAATTAGGGTAATTCGTCAGCTAAGATTAAATAAATAACTATAGCCAACGAAATTTATTAAAATTCTTCGGCTAAAGTTAATTCAAAATTCAAAATTTTTGGCGGGGATTTTGATAATTTTTAAATTTTTCTGACTAAAATTTTGAACTTTAGTCTAATAAATTAGGGTATTTCGTAGGCTAAAATTTAAATTTTTTTATATCTTTCATTTTTGTCCTCCTTTTTATCTTGCTTCCTCCTCCTCCTCCACTAGATCTTTCTCCTTCTCCTCTCCTTCTCGTCTCCCTCTCCTAGCCTTCTCCTCATCTTCTCCTCCTCCTCCTCCTCCTCTTCTCCTCTTCCACCGGTGTATAAACGAAAAAGAAGAAAAAAAAATAATAAAAAATAAAGAAATAAAGAAATAAAAAAATAAAAAAATAAAATAACTATAGCCGACGAATTAATTAAAATTGATCGGCTAAAGTTAAATAAAAAAATAAAATCAATAACTATATCCGACGAATTTTATTAAAATTCGTCAGCTAAAGTTAAATAAATAAATAACTATAGCCGACAAATTTTAATAAAATTCGTTGGCTAAAGTTAAATAAATAAATAAAAAATAATAATAGCTATAACCGACAAAATTTAATAAATTTTTGTCGGTTAAGGTTCAAAAATTCGTCCGTTAAAGTCCAGATTTTAAACGACGAAAATTTTTTTGTCGGCTAAATAAATGACTTTAACCGACAATAAATAGTAATTTCGTCGACTAAAGTCTTGATCGACTAGCTAGACGCCTAATTAATCATATATATATTCAGAACAGATGCTAGCTAGCTAGGTTAGTTCGATGTTTAGCTACGTACGTATGTAAACATGCTAGCTCTCGTACGTACAAGTTAGAACTAATTTTGATTGATTTGTGGTTATTGGATCGATCACGATGATCCACATATGAATCATCACGCACATTCAAGCTCGAACAATATTAGTGGATACGACATACATAAAGTGTGTACATCGATCAATATATATCACTTAAATTGGTCATTCTTTTCAACACTGTTGTCGATACTACACCATGACCTAGCCGCTGTTTTTGCACTAGATCACGTAAAATTATTCAAATTCAAATGGTTAATTGGTGGGTGGCACATACAGGAAATGTGAGAAAAGCTAAACATCCCAAATTCTCAATGAGGATTTTAGAATCCCCTTCAAATCGATGTTCGTCAAGAATTTTCAGATCCATTATGATCATATGTACGTAGGAATCAAACCCTAAACCCGAATTAATCGATGAGGACTGCTAGCTCGTAATTAATTAATGACATTGTTTGTGTGATGACTGTGATCTAACACAAGTTTTTGCTGTGTTAGGACAAAGGGCGGCCCCGGGTGGAAAAGAAGAAGACATGATCTAGACGGCTAATTGTCAAATTATAAGATCGATTGAGAACTGTCCTGCTCATTCCTCTCCTTGCAACTTACAACTTACGACTAAGGAACTGGCTCCCTTATTAGTGAAGCTATTGATCATGATCATGATCATGAGAGTGATAATGCAGAGGTAACTAATAAAGCATATATTGGGCCAGCTCTGTTGGTAAAGATTGTTGGTTATGGGGACCAGAGGAGTCTTTTGGCAAATAAAAAAAGTTTAAGTAAATTCAAGTAAACACCACACTAGTCTCATAAACCCAGTAGCAGACAAGTAATCGAAAAAAAACCCTGTAGCAGACTAGCAGTAGTGGCCGGTGTATGTGGAAGATAATGGACATTGGCAAAGCAGGGGCCTATAGCGCTCAAACAAAAGACATGTATGAGACATGTTTCCCTGCTGGTGATGAATTGGTGAAAGTGATCTTGACAAAAGAGACTTTAGACTCCAAGAACTCTAATTATCCCGAGGGACACCATAACAGGCCAAACTTGCTTTCTATTTCTGAGCTTTACTTTTGACTGTTATTACTGTAACATACATGATACACCAGTAACACCACCATGGCTGTTAGATTCAGCTTTGCTTTTGTAAATTAGAATTGTTTTTTTTTCTTTTTCAACTATACTAACCAAACCCTAAAGCAAGAACCCCACCACCACTCACCAAAAGAAAATTTAGAACCCTCCTTTGACATGATCGATCAACAGAAAGTCGACGCATATATTGAAGAGAGAAAAAAGATAGCTAGGGTTCATTGTATCTTGTGGTTTATGGGTTTACACTTTCAGACCTAACTTCCTTGCTAGCTATTGTTCTTGGAATATATAGACTTAATGAACTAGAGTTGTCTACGGTACTGTGATGTATACCATACATCTATTTATCATTAATTAAACAAAAAATTTATAACATTCACAACAAAATTACTACATTTATTTTATACATTTACATATAATTGTACCAAGTTACTACAATGACAACAAATTGTATATAAACTTATAAATTGTCTTATGTTGAGTAATTACTTCTAATAGAACAAATATTATCTAAATAACAACTACATTTATCAAAATGACAACAAATGTGTTGTTATATCGATAAATGTATGTATCACAAACAAGTCGGTACCTTAGAAAATTTCCAATGAACTAGCTAAGCGCCTAAGTGAGTCCATCGTTCTTAGACAAAAGTGATCGACTATATATATGTAGCACTAAAGAAATTCCATAGTAGTACATCTAATTTAGGGGGTTTGCCTTTTAATTTTTATACATGTACATGGAAGAGAGACCATGCAATATCTATTACAAGTTAATCTTAACATTAGGCAGCGCTCAAGTTATAATAATATATTATGATCGCGCGAGAAGCTTCATCAGTATGGCTTGAAGGGTACTTGAAGTTGCTGCTGCTGCTGCTGCATGTTATTTTCCAAGTCGACTTTTCCATCTTCATCATGGGGTGAATTAGTACTAGTGGGTGCTAAAGAGGGGTTATAACAATACCAATTTGACCAGAAGAGATAATTGAAGAAGTTGATGAGGCTGAGAGCAGCCAGCAGCCAATAGAAACGGTCTAGCTTATCCTTGTTGAGATCATTGTCGCTGAGCCACCCTCCCCTCGAAGAAGTTGAGGTCACTTTGTTCACAAGAGAAACAAGGAGCGAGCTCAAATAGAAGCCAGACGAGTATGAGCAGTATGTCATGGCTGTTAGAAATGACTGCATTCCTTCCAATGACTGCTTGTAGAAGAACTCTATAAGCCCTACTGCAGTGAACATCTCTGAGAGTCCGAAGATGAGAAACTGCGGAGCAATCCAAAAGATCGAAAGAGCTTCAGCCGAGTTTCTTCTCTTTCTCTCAATAACTGCAGCTGAAACCATTGAAAAAGTGGCAATAAAAAGGCCAGTGCCTACTCTTTGTAAAGGAGAAATCCCAGAGTCCCTTCCGGTGACTTTCCGAGCAGCGGGTACAAAGACTGTTTCGTAGAGAGGGACTAGAAAGATCAGCATGATGTAAGGGATGGCTTGGAGTGAAGCTGGGGGGATTTTGAAGCCTTCTGTGATCCTTGCGTTCATTGTGCTTCCTTGTTGGACTGAGAATGTTTGGAGTTGAGCCAAAATTGTGTTGAAGATGATGGTACATGCAAAAATGGGCACAACTGAGATAATTATTTTGACTTGCTCCACCTGAGACACGGTGCATAGTCTCCATGGACTCTCCGTCCTCTCATTTCCATCTTCTGTTTTGATGCATGCCTTGTCCAGAAATCTGCAGTACGTTTCAATTTCTAGAGATATTAGCTACAAATTAGAGCTAGTTGTTCTATACAACACAATTAAGCAGAATGTGGATAATTCAATCAGTAGCTAGGTGTCTTCTTCTGCTAGTAGATCGATGTATATTTCACATCACATAAAGATGGTGACACTGACATTAGCAAAACAAGCTAGATATATCTTGATTTGATACAGTTAAAGGTTTCAAAACTCTACCTGATGAAGAGGGCAATGGCGCATAAAATCAAACAGAAAAAAAGAAACCGAGTAGTTTGTCTTACGCTTTATTAGCTTTACTCTAAATTAAAAATCAAATTAAATTTATTGGTGGGATGTGTCTGGTCTGCTTGAAAAGTCTGCAGCGCACTCACCTGAACTTTTCGGTGTGGAGGAGAGTGGTGACGTTGGGCGACATGGTGACGAAGAGGTGGTGCGGCACATTGTTTCGGTTTCCATGAAGCATTTCTGCATTTGAAGGGCATATTTGCTTCCTCTTTGTAAACGCAGCAACGAAAACCTGATCAAGCAGATTATAAATAAATTAGTTGAAAAGCAAATGAAGGGTTTTCTGGGCTGTTATTGAGAATGCATCCGCGCGCACTTTCATAATTTTAAGCAAGGTCGGTGCCAAATTAATCCCAACTCCATCTTCAGTACTATATAGGTAATCTAGCTAGGGTTATTTTCATAGGACTGATATACAAGATCGATCCACAAAAAAGTTTGATATAAGATATAACAAATATTTCACTTAATTAGATCGAGAGCATCAGAGTCGACGGATAAAGTTTGTCATAAAGCTTGTACGTAGATAGAGTAACGCAAAGTATTCATTAAATCTACAAAGATGAAAAATATTGTTGATTTAATTAAGCAAAGTCCATCAACAGGTTAGAGTTGTTAGGCAAATCACGCCATTTCATTTTTGATTGGCACCGAAAGCATCTTTTAGGAACAGAGAAAGATCAAACTGTGAATCTTATATGTATGTTAATGAGACAGCAAAATTAGAAATTTAGAATATAAGTATAACCGAAAAGTAACAAGAACGATATACTCAGAAAACATCTCAGCCACATTTAATTAATTGAACACAAAATTACAGACAGTTAACCCTTTAATTTCTTAGTGAATTAAATAGCTTATAAGATTATAACTTGCAACAAAAGCATAACGTACTGAATGAAATATTAAGGGGCAAATAATATATGTAAAAAATGGCTCCTCAATTTCCAAAGTAAAAGTCTATAATCAAACAAAGTAGCAGAAGAAAGGTACGTAGGACTAGCTTACTTGAGCAATAGGAGTGAAAATGCTTCCGCGAGGTGGTTTGTTCCGATAAAGAGACGTACCGGACACCAAGCTAATTAGTCCGAGTGTCATGGCAGCTCCGGAGACTCCAAATCCAACATCCATGCCGGAGTGCGTTTGGACCCAAACAAGAACTGTTAATGCAACGAGTTCTCCCATGCAGAAAGAAAAGTATGCGCAGTTGAAGTACGTCGACAACTTCTTGGATTGCTTGGAATCCTCCTTCCTGAACTGGTCAGCTCCATGAGAGATTATGTTTGGTTTTAGACAACCGCTTCCTAAGGCTACCAGGTAAATTGCAGCAAAGAATATGAGAGCCTTGTATCCCTTTGCCTCCTGACAGTACTCTGACGACATAACCTCGCAGGAGGGAGGCCTTAGTTGAGGGAAATGGGCTTGAACCAAGAGTAGTATAAAACCCTGCAACCAAAATACAGATATGTGTTTCTCATTAGGAGAAGCCCTGCAACACTGGCCTGTAGAGAACATCACTTACACATGCATATAGATGTTTTTGTTTAATTGAATATAGGTATGAAATGATAGGGATCATCAACTTCTGATCTTTTTGTTAAATTTCCTTGTTCTTCGAGGTTTAACCAAAAAAAAGATAAGGATCAGCTACTTCTGAGTCTTTATGGAATTGGTGTGTTATAATAAGAGTGACTAGCTAGGCTTGAGAATTAAATAAGATAAACTTAGATTTCAGGAGAGACAAGAATCTAGAATATGCAAATTGCAAGTTAGTGCTTAAAAATTGAAGATCATGATGAGAGCAATAGAAGAAGAAAAGAAAGGAAATGAAAAGGCATTTATGCATATCAGATATATTGATGGAAGCACATCTGCTGTGCCCATAAATCCTGTGCATGCCCATAATGTGCCACCACTATTATCGTCCTCTAACTTATTAATCGTGTTAAATCTATTACTATTTCGTATTTAAGGGATTTAAAATGGCTGAGAAAAGTTCTTCATTGAACAAATCACTTCGTCTTTGCTTTTCCTGATCTAGAACCAAACAAACCCAGAAATCAAACCATCATTTATTCCTTTCTCTTAATTCGTTCTTCCTCTTTCTTTCGCATACAGGTGCTGAAAATCTAACATGGGATGATTCATGGTGAGGAATGATTGAGGTGATCGAATCTTGTTTAGATTCGATTTTCCATGCAGGAAACCTTCACCGCCCACCACCGTCTGCTCCGCTCAAATACTCCAATCAACCACTCTTTCAATCTCTCTTATGCCATTTATGTTTAAGTCACCTCAAACACACTGAAATCCATTTCAATTTTCTATCATGAATCTCACTAACCAATCATAAAGAAAATAATAATAATTGTTTTTTTTGTTTTAAATAAATTTTCTAATAAGAATTAGACTATATTAGCTCAGCAGTCTATTGGATGACAAAGCTGTCATACAATGCCTACAATATTTATTGACGAAGTTATGGTTCAAGTTACTATATAGTAGTAAAATCTTTTAATTCTTTAAAAAAAATAATAATAATGATTGAAGCCTCAAAGTATTTTTTATATAGGAAGTAAACGATCTGTTTTCCTTTTATGAAGAAATAGATCCGAAGTTCTGCAACTAAACAAACCCAGTAATTTCATATATTGATTTATCAATTTAGTTATACATCACAAAAAATATATGTTAACAGCATTAGTTCGTTCTCTGTTAAGTCAAAGGACACATGTTGCAGTAGAAGTGGTGGCACATAATGGGCACAGGTTTTATGGGCACAGCAGATGTGCTTCCATATATTGATGCATGTATGAGAAAAGACTTACAGAAAGCTCAACAAAGCCAAAGATTAGCATGGTCCAGAAGCTCCCAAGATAAGAATCTGATAGGAACCCACCAAAGAGGGAGAGAAGGAAGACTGTCCCTATAAAGTTGGTCACTATGTTGGCAGACTTTGACAGAGGAAAGTGCATCTCGTTTATTACATAGGTGATGAGATTGTTCCCAACAGCTGCGATTGCCATCATCTCAAAACCTTGTAGACCTGCAGCAGCATGTATGTCATCCAATATCAACAACATTAATCATTAATCCACATGGGTACGTACGCTATAAACGATCATTCGACCACCAATTTAAATGTCAGCAGAAACCCAAGAGTTTAGTTTGTTAAGTTCATCATTGACTACATATATAAGACAATGCTATAGTTTATAGCAAGGGAACATGTACTGCATCAGATATATTGGCGCGCGTTGTAGATGATATATATGAGTAGACCATGGACAAATAAAAACGGAGAGAGAGAGACCTAGGACAAAAACAGCAGCCTTCATTCCACCATGTTTGGTTGGCTTACAGCAGGGTCTGCCTCTCCAATCAACAGAGATATCCTCCACTGCTTCTGCAGCCTCAGAGATGGACATGGATTTGATCTCCTCTCTCTCTCTCTCTCTCTCTCTCACTTAACAGTGGCTATAGCCAGCCAGCTATAAAACTAATTAATCTTTAAATGTGTGAATTCAAAGAGCGGCCCTCGATTACTTCCTTGAAACAAACTTGTTTTGTGATTTTGTTTGAGACAATCCAGCAAGAGGAGGATTGCTCTCATATATATAATGTCCACCAGGCAATTCCTCGGGGGGCCGATCTTTTCATAATGAATCCTCGTGAAGTTGACTCAGCAGTAGAGGGAGTAGTAGTGGCATATATGGCCCATGCATATATATACAGGTATAGATACTGTGCTCCAAACTAAGCTAAGCAAAGTCAGCCCCCCACAGCTAGCGGTAGAACTCGATCGGTTTGCATGGCCGCACTACTACTTCCACCATGGATTTGTGGCTCCGCCGCTCCGGGTACCGTGGGCCGTTTTTTTCGCCACTCATCATGAATTCTAGTTAACAAACCGTCTCTCCGGTAGGCATAGACTCATACACAGTAAGTGGATCATTGCTTCTACTACTGTCAAAGAAAAGTTTAAGATCAAATGCCAAGAAAATGTCACTGGAAAATATATGCCGCCCACTATTTGCCAAAAGTTTAAGATGCTATAGGGGTTTTCTTTGTGATTTTCTCTTGTTCTATAGTAAATATATATGTTTTATATGGTTGCAGAAAGTGGATGGTAGACTGAGTTTGTTGGTTTTGCAAAGCTTTGGTACAAGGAACGTTGGCTATCCTTTTTATGATCAAAAAAAAGATCCCATATCAGAAAATAGATAAATAAAATACAACATATATGTAGGTGGATCATACCTAATTGTATCGTACTGAGACATTTTGTAGTTAAAACTCAACACTTTAAAGGTGGTTAAGTTGGGACAATATCGGTACAATAGTGATCCACGGGTCACGCTTCTCTCATTTCAAGTTGATATCAGAACGAGTCCATCTTTAATTACTTCTTCCAACATAACGGGGGAAAATCTCCCAACATAATGAGCCTAAATTTAGGTTCATCGAAAAGCCTTTGGCTTCATATCATACCAAGCGTCCGCAGTTGGCTTTGGATCGCATATCCCAATTTTCGAAATGAAAATTGGACCAAATCATATTCCGAATCAAATTACCTATTTTCGATGTGGGAATTGAACCAAATCAAATTACACGTGTCAACATAAAAAAATTAGGTTGCACGTGAAGGGGAGTGTTGAAGAGGAAAGATCTCACATCAGAAAATGGATAAATAAAATACAACATATATGTGGGTGGATCATACCTAATTGTACTGAGACCTTTTGTAGTTAAAACCCAACACTTTAAAGGTGGTTAAGTTAGGACAGTATTGGTACAATATATGGTGATCCACGGGTCACGCTTCTTCCAGTTCAAGTAACATGACACAAGCTATGCTATATATCCTTATGGTAATTAAGGATATCACAAGTGAAAGATGAAGAGTTGATTAAAGTCTTAGGTCTCTATATCCTAACGATAAAGTATATCAAAGAAGAATTCACACTTGACAAGATCTCATGTCTTTATATCCTGATGGAAATGATATCATAACTGAAGAATGAAGACAGTTGATCTCATGTGTCTATATCATAAAGAGCAAGGATATCACAAGTGAAGAATGAAGACCTAGCAAGATCTTATGTATCAATATCCTGATGGTAAGGATATCACATATAATCTCATGAAGACCTGACAAGAGATCATGTGTCTCAGGTAACTCATGCATATGCATCTCATGTTTTTCACTGAGAATAACATCTTTGATTGCCAACCTAGATTGGATGATACCTCTTGGTGTATCTGTCTTAATCTACTAGGTCTATATGTATGCATGTCTAAATGCTTTTGCTATTAGTTTATCAGTCATTTGAATTCCCTTGTTTGAATACAAATGCTTTCTAGCAAAACATTTATAGTTGTCTTGGTGCTCCAAGCCAATCTAGGGTTGTGTTGTTTCTCCAACCCGTGACCACATGACTAAAGATCCTAGAGGCTCCAACTGAGTTTGTAATATGCAAACTAATATATTAGCTGACTCTTTAATTTATCTTATATGTCTTAGATAAAACAAGCATAAACATTTCATTCTTTGCACTAAGGATGACAGCTCTGCTTGCTGTCCAGATTTGAAGGATACCCCGGTTGTATATATCATATCTATTGTGTATGACTGTTTGCATATTCAAATGTATTTGCTTCACTTTTAAGTTTCAAATCACTTTTAGAAAAAACTGTTTAGTCATGCTTGAGCTCCAAGTCAGTCTTTGGTAGTGTGGCAAACCAACTCATGACCACATAACTTGAGTCTTAAAGGTCCGGCTGGGTTTTGTGATACACAAACCAAATCTCCCATATCTATTTAGGAAATTATCAAGACTAAATTTAGTCTCTCAGTCTCAGGGATGGACGAGTGTCTTACCATCCAGAACTCTACATATCTGGATAAAGGCCAAGTTCAAACCTTCTGGCATATAAGGTTTGAGCCTAGACAAACTGAGGGTAAGTCAATTCGACTGGTAAGCTATGCTGTTATCCTTAAATGTTTGTTTGGTATGATATCCACTCCATGCATCTTTATGGTTTGTTGTCCATCATAGAGTCCATAACAGATATGAAAGCATTGCATGATGTTGTTTGTTTAAATGCATTGCAAGAGGAGTTGGACCACTTTGAAAGGCTTGCTTGATATTATTTGTGACACGTAGTTCATAGATCCAAACCCCTAGGATCTTGTGTACATGTTAGTCAAGACTCTGTTTAGCCATAAGCAAGCTTCTACAGCTTATGAGAGACTATCCACACACTTGTTTGAAATGGCATGGCTATATGAGAAGAACAGTTGACGGAACCATGTTTATCAAATACACCTCAATGCACATCATAATTGCACAAGTACATGTTGGTGACCTCTTTGGTTGTTGAGTTTACCACTATTATGGAAATATTTGAGATGAGTCTCTATGGTAAATTAAGTTATTTAATGGGTTACATGTGCAAATAGAATGAATTGTTTTTCTATCAATACATTTATGTCATCACATGGTTTGGGATAGAAACTTGCACGACCATCCACTTGGAAGGTCTTGATGTTGATCCAACCCATTACAAAAGCATAATTGATATTTTTTGTACCTCACAACCAGCAAGCATGTTCTTGCCAAGCCAACCCCAAGGATTCCATGTGTAGGCGGCAAACCATATCTTTGGATTCATTTTTAGTACTTGTGATTTTAGTTTTAGTTATTTATATGATACTAATACTAATATTGCAAGATTCCCAACTTGGATTAAAATGATGATGCCATGAATAGAAGGAGCATTTTGGGGAGTTGTTTCTTTGGGGGAACCAATTTGGACATTTAACCAATAAGAAGCCAAATTGTGTGTCTAGATCTACTACACAAGTTAAGTACTTCGGTGCAGATAGTTGTTGCAAGCAACTACTGTGGATGAAGCACATGTGTGCTGATTGAGGATTGCTACAAGGTATTCTATCCTTGTCTTTGTGATAGCTCTTGTTATCAATATTTCTAAGAATCATGTGTTAGATGTTAGGACCAAGCATATTGAGATCAGGTATTAGTTCATTAGAGATTTGGTTGAACATATCCTTCTAGATTTGTGTTTATACTAGTTGAAAATCAATATGCATGCTTGTTTGCAAAATCTCTTGACAACCTCTATTTGGTAAGCCTTTGAAAGGCCTTAGGTGTGTGCCAAAGAGATTAATTTCTCCCCTTGAGTCTCTAGTGTCTGTGCTTAAGTATTTAGACCCAGAGGTTCTGGCTTAAAGAGAAAATCAAAGTTATATGTGTGTGTTCAAGATGCTTGTGCTATGTGTTCTCCCTACACAGTTTCTGAATATGTCCTACATAAGTATCTCAGTTTCACTTGTCTTAGTTGTTTTTTATACACATATTTATATCTCATATAGTAGAAAAAACCTCTTAGCTGTCAAAATTATTTCATATGCTAAGTGTCACTTTTCGTCTGCTAAGATATTAGGTGACAAAATTTTCGTCGGCTAAGAACAGAGTCGGCCGAAAAATAATTTCCGTAGACTAAGAATCACTTAGCCGACAGAATTATTCCGTCTACTAAAATCTTAGTCGATGGAAGGTAAAATTTAGAAAATAATTATATTTTTATTTTAATAATAATTACTAATTTTTAAATTATTTTAATTTTTGATTCAATATTTTTATTTCTATTCCATTTTTCCCACTTTGTCAGAAATCTCGATCGATATGCCACCACCGACCGTCCCCCAAAATCCACCACCACCGCCCCTAAATTCCAGCACCACCACCCGAATTTATAAGCTTCCATCAAGAGGAGAAGGAGATGGAGGAGTGAGCGGCGAGGAGGACGTTGTTGCCGAGAGGAGAAGGAGGGGAGGAGTTGTCGCCAAGAAGAGGAGGAGGAAGAGGTGCTACAACGAAGGAGAAAGAAGCTGAGTTGCCGTCGAGAAGAGGAGGAGAAGTTGCCGCCAAGAGGAGGAGGAGGAGACGCCGCGGTGGGTGGGGGAGCGAGACGAGGATGAGAGAGATGAAGATGATGGGGGAGAGAAAGATGAAAATGATGAGAGAGAGAGAGGGAGAGATGAAAGAGATAGACATAGGGTTTAAAAAATTTCAGATTGACTTTTGGCAGGAAAAAAATTCAAAAATTTTACGAAATTTTTAGCGGAAATGTTGCCGCTTAAAACACATGCTCTTACGCAACAGAATATTTTGTATTCATCGCTTAAGTGATTAGTTTTTTGTTAATTTTGAAGTTTTCATCAAAATTTAGGCGGAAAATTAAGTTTTTTTAACTTAGGCGACTGAATAATATATTTTGTCGACTGAGTGATTGTATTAATTATTTATTTATTTTCTATAAAAAAATTTCTTCGATTAAGTGAATTATTCCGTTGGCTAAGATATAACATAGGCGATGAAATATATTTATTTCAACTAAATTATTATAAATAATCATTTATATTTATAGATAAAAATTTTGTTGGCTAGGTAAAATTTTCCGTTGACTATGATAAAACCTAAGCGACATAATATTTTTTCGTCGACTAATTTATTATAAATAATCATTTATATTTATAGATAAAAATTTTGTTGGCTAGGTAAAATTTTTCATCGCCTAAGATATAGTTAGCCGACATATTAATTTTTCGTCGCCTAGGTGATAACTTAGGCTATGTAAGTTGTTCCGTCGGCTAAGTATATCTTAGGCGACAGAAATGTTATTATTCTGTCAGCTAGGAGCTTTTTCTACTAGTGTTATGGTCTCCTTGAGATTAGGATGCATGAGCTATGTCATATTCTTGGATGTCTGGTTGATCTTGACCTAAGTATGCATCTAGGATTGTCACAAATCTTACCAGCTCTACATCTCCATATGACTATATGTGTAACACCCCGTCCCGAAATTAACATTTTTACCGGGATTAGGCGAGTTACAGAGAATGGTAACCGCATTGTTAATTTCCCCTGAATTAATATCGAGATATTCTTGGTTCTGGGGGAAAATGGAGTTAACGTTCCGTGGAGTAGATTATGTTATTACGAGTTTCCTGGTATGTCCGGAAGATTTTCCGAAGCTACGGGTTGCTAGTTACGAATTTATTCAATTTACGGAAGTAACAAATCTTAAATTACTTTACCGTAGAAAAAGATGACTTTGCGATAAGTCGGGAATTTGAGGAACTTTCCTTCGGGAAAGATGTAGAGGACGCTAATACGAACTCGTGGATATGTCCTATGAATTAATCGGAGTTCGTATGTGAAAGTAATGCGGGATAAAGTATTGTTACCGTATGGTAAATAGTAAAATGTTTTATTACTGTACATGGTAACTCTTTAGAAATCAATCCGGGCCGTTGGTTTGTGTATATATATAGGGTGTTGACTGGTGGGGAGGGGATCTTTTCCTTCTCTCTCTCTCCCTCTTTCTCTCTCGCTCTTCACCCCCGAGCTATGGAGATCGCTCCGCCACCTCCATCCCATGCGCGCGTCCGGCATCACCGCCATCATCAATGGCTTCGCCGTCCCTCGACGACCGGGCCCTGACCTCCACCCATGCCAGATCCGCCGAGAGCACCGCCAGCAAAGGTGAGAACACCTCGGCTCCTCGGCCCTGCTACAAACCAGTCGAGAGGGGGGGGGTGACAGGGAGCTTCCCAGACACGTCCAGCAGCTGCCTGGAGCATGGAGGAGGGAGGAGGTGACGAGCGTAGTTTCGCCGGAGGAGCACCGCCGTAAAACAGTGGAGTTGACAGTGAGGTATAAAAAACTCCATCTTCTATCTCAGTTGCTACTGTGTTGGAATGCTTGGATGTTGTAGAACCTAGCTTTGCAGGTGATGGAAGCTGGTTTGGCCGGAAAACCATGGTTTTCCGGCAAACCAGCCGATCGGTTAAATCAAGGGTAAAAACCCTGGTTTTACCGCGGTAGATCTGTGTTTTTACCGATTTACTGTGTTGGCAAAATGACTGATCTGCCCTTGGAAAGTTAGGGTAATTACAGGGGTGCCACCTGGGTTGAAATCCCGAAAATACCCCTGGTAGTTTGAGTTTATTACTGGACTGCCACTAGAGCTGGAATTCCAAGAATACCCCTGCCATATTTGTATATTTACAGGGCTGCCCTTGGGACAGAAATCCTAAAAATACCCCTGGCAGATATGTATAATTACGAAACTGCCATTAAGGCTAGATTGTCCATGTAGCCCCTGACAGTTTTGGGCTAATTACAGGAATGCCATTGAGATGGTAATTCCATAAATACCCCTGGTAATTATAGTTATTTTCAGGGATGCCAAGTAGGAGGAAATATCTTAAATGCCCGTGGTTTGGTTTATTTACGTGGATGCCACTATGAATTATGTTTATAGTTATGTGTGATGGTGGTTTGTAATCGTGTGATTGCCTTTATTTTCTGTCTTGTCGTGTATGGATGTTATTGTTATGGATGATAGAATGTTCGGTTTAATCCCGATGATTTGTTGGACGGTGGATACCTTAGCGGAGAGGTTAAACTCCGGATACGCATTAGATGTTTGATATCCGTACTAATAAATCGACCGATAATTAGAAAAGCGGGATTCTGCCCTGTTAGGGTGTTACTTATACAAGAGCTACGTGTGGCTTGATCCCTGGAAAGACAGGGTACGTAGGCAGCCTGACCGGGATTCAGGTGCAGTCACAACTATTATTAGAACCCCTAGGTTCTTTAATCGGCATATTTGAGATCCAATGTAGGAATCAGAATAACCTCTGGTTTGAGGTTTATACCGGTGCCGTTTGGTCTGTTTGAATAGGGTTATCCTGGCTTAAGGGGGTTTTCGAGTAAATCTCTCTTAAGTTGGGTCCCGCACGTCTTAACCCAGGGTTAGGGAGGTAATCTTGGGTCGGGGCGTGTCAATATGTATCTGCATTTACTCTTCTGTGGTTTGAAAATTATGACATTTAGAAGATTTATATGCTCCACCTAGTATGTCTAAGTGGTGTGCAAGATGTGTGAGCTATATACTTGAGATAAGTGGGTGCCGATGAAGCTATTCCAAGCCAGTCTCAAAGTATAGATTTCTCGGTCATGGCGAACAATATGAGAATGGGCAGAAACGAGACTGGTTTGAGGTTGAAGTTTGTTGAACTAAATGTTCATTTCCAAGCTAATCTCAAAGTATACATTCCTCGGTCGTGGTGAACGATACGAGGGTGGGTAGAAACGAGATTGGTTTGTTGACTCTTGAAGTAAGGTTTGAACATCATTGGAAATATAACAAACTATTGAACTAGCTAGTTCCTACATCTGTGAGGATTGCTGAGTCATGATCTATCCTTCAATGGATTTGGGAAAACGATCCTAGGGGTATCCTTGTTACACGTGTTTCCCTAAGATCTATTGGTTTGGGAGTCAACAACAATGTTTTCCTATTGCACCTATGAGGATGATCCTTCAGCTAGGCTTTAAAATTATGATAAAAAGAAGCTCTATAATGCTGAAAAACAGTGCTGAAGATGTTCTCTGGAGATATAAGGATGAAAGAGACTCTTGGTCTCATGACTTGTGTGATACCTCTACTTATCTCGATTGATACCAATTTTTATGCCTCATTAAGACTGCTATTTTCACACACACACACACACCTTTTGATATATGTCATGATATATGGACCATGTTATTTGTTACAGTCATATATTCATATGAAGTGTTTTTGAGCAGTGAAGGGTTGTGAAAGTCTTAGTGTCATGCTTTGTGAGTCTATGCTCCAACCATTCTAACTTTTAGGATTTATGGTTACTGTACTCATATTGTTGGTTTGCTTTACCTAGGTGCTAGGTCATTTTTTAATTGATGCATTTTCTTAGAGGAGTAATTCCTAACTGTGGTATACACATGCACCTTATTTTATCTAAATTAGGGCTGTCAAAGTTTTTGAAAAATCTTGTGTGTCATTGCATGTTGATTGGGAACTTTGTGAGTATGTGCTTACATTATGTGATTGTGATCGTATCAAATGTTGGTATCCTAGGTCTTGCATCTAGGTGTTCCTTCTTTTATATTATGCATACTCATAGGGGGAGCATTGCACCTTCTTAGGAGGAGTTTATTGATGTTGTGGGCTATACACATTTTTGCATCTTACTTAAAACATGTAGGGAATTTGTCCTCATGAGTTAAATATTTTTGAGTGTAATATTGCTTGTTTTTGGTTGTGCCATATTACATGTGATGAAGCATCTCTTCTGTTTTGAGAAGGTTTTTGACTTTTGCCTTGATGATTGACGTGTTTTCCACATTCTAGGATAGTTGAGAGGATTAACCTCTAGCTTTGAGAGTTGAAGGATTTAAGCTATAGCTAGCTGATTTGAGTTTTGAGTGAGTTGTAGTTTAGAGGCATACTCTGACGTCAAAATACGACGCTTCCTCCGCTGCTTATATGTCATCCTAACTGTCCCACTTTCTCTCCCTTGATCCTTTTGATCTTATCACTCCCAAGATCAAGATTACCTTTCCACCATTATCCACTTCAGTTCTACTGACGCATAGACCATTTTTGTTTGGCTAGTGTTGATGCTTTTGTTTGGAAGGTGCCAAACTCAAATATTGGAGATGATGTCTTTGAAGGAAAAGCTTCAGCTGCTGTAGGGACGCCGAACCCCCGCTTTGTCTCTTAAGGGTCCTTAGATATCCTTAGCTTTCCCTCTTTGTTCTCATGTTGCCTTTGACGAGTTCATCTTATTCTCTCAAGGCTGTTTGTTTATGAGAAGTCTTTTAACCCTAAAACTCTTTGCCCTGTTGTGAAGTTGTTCATTGATAGATTGAGATGAGTGTTTGCCTAAAAAATTGTCTCGGCTTGAATTAGGGCCGAGGGACTTGAAGAACAATCGTCCTTCTTGATTTCACGGGCGTGCCATCTCGCTGCCTGTTGGTAAGAATATCACAAGTGAAGAATGAAGACCTAGCAACATCTTATGTGTCTATATCCTGATGGTAAGGATATCACATATGATCTCATGAAAACCTGACAAGAGCTCGTGTTCTCAGGTAACTCATGCATATGCAACTCATGTTTTTCATTGAGAATGACATCTTTGATTGTCATCCTAGATTGGATGATACCTCTTGGTGTATCTGTCGTAATATACTTGGTCTATATGTATGCATGTCTAAATACTTTTGCTTTTTGTTTATCAGTCATTTGAATTCCCTTGTTTGAATCTAAATGCTTTCTAGCAAAACATTTGTAGTTGTCTTGATACTCCAAGTAATTCTAGGGTTGTTTTGTTTCTCTAACCCTTGACCACATGAGTAAAGAGCCTAGAGATTCCAACTGGGTATGTAATATGTGTATCCGGGTAAACTCGTGGTCCCTTTAGCGGGTCACACGGCTCCAGAAATAGCGAACTTCCTTGTACTCCGAGTTTTCCTGTGTAAAGAACAAACACGTCAAAGAGGCGTCCCCGGGTTTACCGAGGGAAGCCACTCCGATGCTTAAGTCAGACACTGTCAATTAAGCAGAAAACTCAAGAATAGTCGAGAAGTTGCGCGTTCTCTTACCGGGAGGCCCGCGCTGGTATTTATAGTAGCAATAAAGGCAGCATGCCTTGTCCTTTTCCAATGTGGAAACAGTTTCCCTTGCTTTTCCTTAGCTTTACGGCGAACTGGGCCCTGACAGAGGACCCAGAGTGGCTTCTCACATTTAACTAGACTTTCACCCTATAAACAGTACTTCAAGCACAATAAATAATGCATATTTAATAATTAACTAGACATTTAGAGGTTCTTTCTTGAATTGTAACCCGGTAAAGGTGAAATATCAGGTTCCACCTATAAACAAGTCCCCCAAGTCTTCAGTCAAGGGGTTCGCTTGGGTGGGGACTTAAAATCTTTTCTTTATCGGGTTACAAAGTTAGCAACCAAACCCGGGGTACCCAGTCCCCCAAGTCCATACGCAAGTGTAACCCGCAGACACTTCTTACCTTGAGAACTTAAAACGACGTCTCCGGGTTGTAGTGGGGGGAAACTGAAAAGTTTTTCGGTTTTGTGACGCGGCATGCGTGACACGTGTCGTTTTTCTCGAAAAACCGAAACGTCCCTTCAGTGCGCGCCTTTAACTGTATAAATAGGGGGTGAGGGTGACAGTTTTGTCTCACCTCCAAACCCGATAACTTTTTCGAGCTTTTTTGCTTTCGCTCTCTCCCCTGTCTCTGTTTCTTTCGATTCCAAGACTCAAATCTGCGTCGAAACCCCTTCAAACTTTCCCAGCTAAGGTATGGCTTCTCCTCCCCTCTTTTTGTGTGTTTTGGGACGATTTTTGTGCTGTTTTTGGGTTTGCAAGAAGGTTTTTCTGGGTTTCTGCGTTATTCTGGGTGAGATTTTTAACTTGTGGTTGCCGGGTTATCTGGGTTTTTGTTGACGTCCCCGTGTTTTTTGGTTTTGCAGATGGCCAATGAAGCAATGGACACTCACGTCCCCGAGTCCAACTTCGTAACCTTCACTGATGGGACCGCTCTCGACCCTCCCGGGTATTCACTGACAGCGGAGGAGATCGTGGAGTTGAGGAGCAACTGGAAGATCCCCGAGTCCGTTGAGATACGACCCTTAGAACCCGAGGACCAATTCTTCGCTCCCGGTGATGGGTGGACGCTGTGCCACGAGTATCAGCTGCGGTGCGGCCTGTCACTCCCGCTGAAGGTAGAGGTGCAGTACCTCTTAGCTGCAAGCAATTTCGCTATCGGGCAGATTAACCCAAACACGTGGAGGTAGCTTCTCGGGTTATGCGTCATGTATAAGGTATTGAGGCAGCAGATGCCGACATACCACGAGTTGCATGCCATGTACCGGGCCGAGTACTCCCGGAAGGCGGGTTTTAGCGGGACTATCCAATTGAAGTCCAAAGCAGCCTTTAAGAAGATCGTCGAGGACCTGCCATCCTCAGTGAGCAGGACCTGGAGGGAGAAAAGTTTCTTAATAAGAAACTTTCAAGACCCGGGATACACGCTCCAAGTACCGGTTGACTTCCAACCATTGATGAGTAAGTTCCTCTCTCCGGATTCTTCTTTCTTTTCTCTATCCCGGGTTATAATTATGTTGTTTGTTGCAGATGTCCCCGACATTCCTCTGGAGCCGGTGATGGAAAAGAGGATCCGGAGGATGCTATGGGCATTCCGGGGTCAAGATGACCGGAGTTCATACCGGCTTTGTAGGCTGTACGTGTACAGCAGGTGCCGGTTGATGGAGCTCCCAGGTTTGTCCAGTCTCCTTTGAGCTTTCCTGTTGTCGTATGCTCATGTGTAACGGGCTATGTGTTTGTTCTGCAGCTCTTCTTCCGATGGAGTTTACCAAGCGGAAGAACCCGGGGATATACGACGGGTTTGAAGATAAAGCTGTATGGGCCGGGATCCGGACGCAAGCAGCGGATGGTCGACTGTACGATTTCGATCTGACCACGAAAGCGGCTTTCCTGCGCCCAGAAGCCGAGCAAGGGGATCTTCAATAATTCTACGTTGATACCTTGCACTTCAACGAGATCCCCGGGTACCTGGCTGAGGTTCTCGGTACGGAGGTGTACCAGGAGGAAGAGGAAGAGATTGATGGGAATCCCGCGGAGGTGGCGGAAGACCCGGTAGCTGAAGAACTGGTGACTCAATTCACCTTTGCGGATGAAGAGGAGATTGAAGAACCGGTGATGAGCGCGGTGCCCTCATCTGTGCTCCCGGGTGAAGAGGAGTTGACTGAAGATGAGGCTGACGACGGGGGTGAAGAGGTTGGAGGTTTTGAAAGGGTGATGAGTGAGGAGAACCTTGAGGGGAGTGACGGGAGCGACGAAGTTCACGAAGTGGAACCCGTTGCCTCTCGCAAACGCACCCGGGAGGCATCCAGCTCTGCGAGGTCCGAGAGGAGGAAGAGGAGGAAGGAGAGGAAAGAGAGGAAGCAGTACCGGGCTATCCACGAGATTATGGAAGAGTTGGCGAGTGGAGGGATGGCGGACGTGCCCGTCCAGAGGATGGTAGCGGATATGAAGAACTGTGCCGCTGACTCCTGCATCCTGGAGCACGAAAACCCGGTAATTGCTGCCCGGAGGATACAGGAGAAGCTAATGCGAGTAAGTGTTTTCTTCGTGTGACTTGTGTTTGGGGTTTTTTCTGCTTCTTGATACCAACCCGGTAACTTTTGTTTTTGTAGGCGGTCAGGATGTCATACTTGGCAACTGATCGGCTAATCAACGAAGGTATCCCCGAGAGGGAGAGAGTGCTCAGGGACGACCTCCGGGCGGCCCGGGACCAGGTGACGGCGAGCGAAGAATGCCTGGCTCGGTTCCGGGAAGAGGCCAGCGCATCAGCGGTCTCGTCGTGGAAGGAGTTGGCCAAGGCAGAAGATTAAGTGGCAGAGTTGGTGGCCAAAAACTCGGAGCTTGAGAGGGTCATCGAGGGTCACCGGGAGGACCGGTGTTCTCAAGATGCCGCTATAGCTCAGCTGACCGAACAGAACCAGGCGCTGCAACAACAAGTGACTTCTCTGGAGCAGCAAAAAGGAGATTTGGTTCAGGCGGTTTCCCGGGCCAAGGACTCTGCTATCCCGAGTTTCTGGCGAGCCCCGAGTTTGACATGAAGCTGCGGACGGCAAGGGCTGAGGCTCGTGCCGAAATTGTTAGCGACGGGATTCGCCAAGGCTGGCTCGACAAAGCGGGTTATGATGGTCACCAAGGGCATGCCAGACCCGACGAGGTTGCAGGCGCCTCCCGGCCGAATCCTGCTGTGGCTGCAAAGCCTAGAGCTCCTGCAAACCCGGTTCGGAGTCCCCCGGTTCCTGCTTCAGCAGCCCGGAGAGGTGCATTCCGTGGCGGTATTGTCGGGGGTCCTCAAAACCGGCCACTGCCCCGTGGAGGACAGTTCATCATACGGCCCCGGGGAGGACGTGGCGGGCACTGGCGGGGGTAGCGGGTCTGCAGCGCCCTGATCTGGAGCTTTCACGGAGGATTTGTCTTTGTTTTTGTAGACTAGCCTTTATTTTTGTAGCGGCTTTCTGATTTGTAACTGACTTTTGAATAAAAGTGTTCAAGTTGTTTGCATAATTCTTCCTGTCAAATAACACGTTAATTTGATGCATAACCTGCAAGTGTTGACAAAGTTTACAGATATAGTGTCGTTTTGGCATGTTAACGTTATAAAATGAAAATAGGGCCGCTAGGGCTTTATGGGTCCGTTAGGACTTTCAAGGGCCGCTAGGGCTTTACAGGTCCGTTAGGACTTTCAAGGGCCGCTAGGGCTTTACGGGTCCGTTAGGACTTTCAACGACTGAAGTAAGGCCGTGAAAGACTTGCAATATTTCAAGGTATATGGAGATTGCCGGAGATTGCCAAGTTTTGACAGTGAAATAAGGCCGTTAAGGCTTGCAATATTTCATGTCATGGAGATTTCCGGAGAATGCCGAGTTTTGACAGTGAAATAAGGCCGTTAAGGCTTGCAATATTTCATGTCATGGAGATTTCTGGAGATTGCCGGAGATTATCGGAGATTGCCGGAGATTATCGGAGATTGACAGTGAAATAAGGCCGTTAAGGATTACAATATTTCACGTCGTATGGAGATTGCCGGAGATTATCGGAGATTGCCGGAGATTATCGGAGATTGACAGTGAAATAAGGCCGTTAAGGCTTGCAATATTTCACGTCATGGAGATTGCCGGGTGAGGCACACAAGTAGTGCCGCTAAAGGCTGCATTCAACAAACTGATTGAAAAACATAACCCGGTAGGGTTTTATATAACATCAAAACATAATAAATTTGGACATTTGTAGATAACTTGATACCTATTTGGGGAAGAGATGTAGATGTGCGTTTCATGGCCGTGGAAGCGTAACTCCATCTGTACTTCTGATGTAAAATGTGGCCGGGCCCACGACTTCAACAATTTCATATGGACCATCCCATAGAGCTTTCAACCCCGTTGGCTTAGGGATAACCTCCTTCATTACCCAATCCCCGAGTTTAAGTGGGCGCTTGATAACCCGGGAATTGTAATGTTTGGCCACTTGTTGCTTCTTGTTGATATTCCGGAGATGTGCACGTTCCCGGCGTTCCTCCAGTAGGTCCAGGTTAAGGTGAATGCCTTCATTATTGGTTGCCGGGTCGAACAGATGTACCCGGTCACTAGGGACTTCTACCTCTACCGGGATTACTGCCTCAGAGCCAAGTCATAAAAAACGGGCTCTCCCCATTGGCCTCTGTTGGCGTTCCCCGAAGGTGTCATACTCGGCTTGAGCTTGCCGAGTCACTTCATTAACCAAATCATCGTAACACCTGAACCGCTGCTTCTTGAGCTGAACCACAAAACGGGTTGGCTTGAGTGCCTGCAAGAACGCCTCTGATGCCACTGATTCAGCCAAGTGCCCACATTTGGAAGTCGTTGATAACCAACGGGTTACAAAGACTTTTAAGCTCTCATCATCCCTTTGCTGCACTTTGAACAGTGAAGTGGTGCTTCGGTTGGCACTAGACAGCAAGATAAACCGGGAAAGGAACTTCTGTGTCAGCTGATCATAGCTCTCTACTGACAAAGCCGGTAACTTGAGGAACCAACTCAATGCCTCCTCACTGAGTGTCTCCTGGAAGGCATGGCATGCTTGGGCATCCGTGAACCGGGTTGAATCCAACTGAGACTGGAACAACTCTAGGTGTGCATATGGGCAGCCCGTTCCGGCATACTTCTTGATCTTAAATGGCTTAGCTTCTGGGGGCTTTTTATCTGCCTGAACCCGGGTGGAGAATGGACTTGCACGGGTAATAAAGGGTTGATACTGTTGTTGCCCTGTCCCCGAGTTAAAACGCTGCTCAAGTTGAGTCACAGTTTGCGTCAACTGTAAGAGAAGCCGGGTCTGGGCATCGGCTGGGGGAAGTGGTTGATTTAACACCGGCTCTGGAGGTGGAGGGGGTCCTGAAAGATTGTGATTAAACAGAGGATTAGAGAGATGGATAATTTAGGGATTTGGGGTAGGGTGGGCAACGGGTGGGAGAATAGCGGGTGGGAGGGTTGCGGGTGGGATGTATGCACTGTCAAAAGTTCGCGGGTTTCCATAACCCGGAGGATTCCCTACTGGGGTTATTACATGAGCAAGTCTGGCTGACGTCTCATTGGCATTCGCCCTCTGAGCTAGGGTTGCCTAAAGAAGACCATGCTCGGCCTGGATGGTTGCTAACTGCTCCATTAACGTCATCAACTCGGCATGTTCTCGAGAAGACTGCTCCTTCTGAGCGAGAAAGTCCTTTTTCAAGAGTTCAAATGCTGCTGCCACATCTGTTTGACCAAACAGAGTCTCGGAGGCCCCCGGGTTATTATCCCCTGAGAAACTGAGCCTCCTAGTTGGATCTTGTTCTCCTGCTATCTCCACCATTGTTCTCTAAAATATTGAACGAGAGGTCTTGAGTTCGACTCTCAACGAGAGCACCAATTGTTTCCGGGTAAACTCGTGGTCCCTTTAGCGGGTCACACGGCTCCAGAAATAGCGAACTTCCTTGTACTCCGAGTTTTCCTGTGTAAAGAACAAACACGTCAAAGAGGCGTCTCCGGGTTTACCGAGGGAAGTCACTCCGATGCTTAAGTCAGACACTGTCAATTAAGCAGAAAACTCAAGAATAGTCGAGAAGTTGCGCGTTCTCTTACCGGGAGGCCCGCGTTGGTATTTATAGTAGCAATAAAGGCAGCATGCCTTATCCTTTTCCAATATGGGAACAGTTTCCCTTGCTTTTCCTTAGCTTTACGGCGAACTGGGCCCTGACAGAGGACCCATAGTGGCTTCTCACATTTAACTGGGCTTTCACCCTATAAACAGTACTTCAAGCACAATAAATAATGCATATTTAATAATTAACTAGACATTTAGAGGTTTTTTTTGAATTGTAACCCGGTAAAGGTGAAATATCAGGTTCCACCTATAAACAATATGCAAACTAATATATTAGCTGACTCTTTGTTTTATCTCATGTGGCTTAGGTAAAACAAGCATAGACATTTTATTCTTTACACTAAGGATGACAACTTTGTTTGCTGTCCAGATTTGATGGATACCCCGGTTGTATCTATCATATCTGTTGTGTATGACTGTGTGCATATTCAAATGTATTTGCTTCAGTTTTAAGTTTCAAATCTCTTTTAGCAAAACATTTGTTTAGTCATGCTTGAGCTCCAAGTCAGCTTGAGCTCCAAGTCAGTTTTGGGTAGTGTGACAAACCAACCCACGACCACATGAATTGAGCCTCAAAAGTCCAGTTGGATTTTGTGATACACAAACCAAATTCAGCAGCTGACTCATGTGATGCATCGCCGCCCAAGCTATTAGTTGATCTATGTGGCCGCCAAGCGATCAGTTGGTCTATGTGTCTCCTTTATATAGGGATAAGTTTTGCCGTGTCTCTTTCTATCACAAAACATTTTGTTTCTTTCTTATTGGACCATTCTCATATAAGAGAGTTGTGTTTGTCTTCACTCTCTTGGAGTCTTTTGAATGTCCCCACTAGTGGATTATGGCTTATAGCCGACAAAATATTTCCGTAAGATAAAACCAATGTTTCGTCTGTAAAGTCAATAGCCGATTGAAAGTCTGTCGGCTAAGACGCGTTTTGAAGACCATAGCCGACAAAATTAAATTTTCCGTCGACTAAACTATTTACCACCTAGCCGACACACAGTTTCATCGGCAATGATTATTATCGAAATAATTTTTCGTTAGCTATGCATCCGTCAACTATAATAGTCCACTCGTCCGCACACTTCAGTCATCTTATCAAGGTACCACGCAGTCCTTGCCTCAGCCCTCTCATTCCACTACTGGGGCTCCATCTGCTAAGAATATCCTAGCTGACAAATATGTTCAATTGGATTTTTTTTGTCGGCTAGGCCATTCTTAGTTGATGGGAATTGTCAACAAAATTTTTTTGTCAGCTAAGAACATCTTAGCTGACGAACCATTGCACCTTTCCAACGGAACTGTTACTGTTCCGTCAGCTAAGAGTCAAAATCCACTAGTGCCCTTGATTCTCTCACATTATGAGTTTGACCAATGACTAAAGTCCAAAAGTTTCCTCTCATTTTGGTATACGTGCATGCTCTCTTTTAGCTTGTACTTTGCCTATAAATAGAGAGCAAGTCTCACCTTGCTCATTGGTTGTCCTGATGTAGTTTTCTACATTGTTTAGCTTGGTCTAGGTTTTACCTTGCATTGCTCACTTTGTTTCTATGTCATCCCTTGGTGATTGTAAATCTTAGAGCAAGAGCAATAACTTTTTCTGTAAAACTCATAGCATTCTGTATATCATGAGTGATGGTAGTGCAGCAACCTCTGAAGTATTAGAAGAATCAGTTGATCGAAGAGAGCAAGTTCAGTTGAATCCTAGTAGTTAGACTAGGTAATATGGCCAGACGTTGTGCCACCCTATGAGTTGTGAGTCTTTAATATGATAGTTGAGTTCTGAGTTTAGTATTATGTAACTCCTCATACAGAATTAGCTAGAGAGTTAGCTAAGTTCGTGTGGAGCATGTTGTAAGCTGTCTTAGAGAAGTAGCTAAAGGCGTTAAGTTAGGGACAAGATAAGTTCGTGTTAAGTTCTGCTTTGAAGCTTAAGCATACCTTCATATGTAAACACTTCAGAGACAAGATAGAAAGTTCAATTGAGTACTAGTAGTTAAATTAGACAGTATGGTTAGACGTTGTGTCATCCTCTGAGTTGTGAGTCTTGTAAGAAGTGAGTTTTGCATAATGGAAATGTTTGTCCCTCAAGAGTTAGAGACACACAGTTTTTCTCCCTGGTGCAGGTTTTCAGTTGTATAAAAAACATACCAGTGTTATTTCTTTTACTTTTCAGTACTTGTTCTTTTATTTATTACTATATCTTTCTGTTGTTAGGATAGTTTAATATTTGTTATTATTGTGTGCGAAATTTAATAAAAAAGTAATAAATGTCTATTTTGTAGAATTGCTGTAAATCCGTATATAATTAGGATTCTTATGTAATTAGGATATCCTGTATTTATGGGTATATTGTTTCCTATTAGAGTTAGATTACTCCTTTGTACTTATATATATGCCCCTATTGTGGGATGAATAGAATTATTGAATTAACCATGATTTGAAGTATTCTTTTCTACTTGGTATCAGAGCAGGTTCAATCCTTTTAACTTGCTTTGCATCCTTTGAAGAGTTGGAAAACTTGGAGGCTCGTTTTGAAGGAGGAAACTTTTGATAAAAATATGAATTGTGAGCAAGCAGCAAATATTTTGAATCAACAAGCAATTGCCGAACAGGGCACTGTGAGTGCCGAATCAGAAAAAGCAATTACCGAACAGGACAGTGTGAGTGTGAATCAGAAAATGCGATTGCCGAATCAGAAAAGGCAATTGCCGAACAGGGCAGTGTGAGTGCCAAATCAGAAAATGTGATTGCTGAATCAGAAAAATCAAGTTCCGAATCAAAAGCTAGCACACAAGACATTCCCCCTTCTACATCAACAGTTAAAGAATTCGCTCAGAATGATCCACCTCAGGTAACCCGACCCCAAAGTTAAACGAGTCTTCTAGGTTAGAAAGTGTAGAACCTAGGAAATCACAAAGGGTTACCAAGGGTGTTTCTAAAAAACAATATGAACCAGACATTAAAGAAAAAGTCAAATATCTTGTAGCCAATTTTATGTCTAACCATAGGCTATCTGAGTCACATGCACTTGTTGTTGATCAATTATCTACTGTATCTATTCCTAGTAACGTGCATGATGCATTGACGGATCCAAAATGGACAAAGGCGATGAATGAAGAATTGGAAGCCCTTCAAAGGAGTGCAACGTGGGAGTTAGTATCCATGTCTGTCGGAAAGAAGACTGTAGGGTGTTTACTGTAGGAGGGATGCATTGCCTGTTGTTGGGTGTTTACCGTGAAGCTTAAGGCAGATGGAACTATTGACAGATACAAGGCAAGGTTGGTTGCCAAGGGATATACACAACGCTATGGAATTGATTATGAGGAGACTTTTGCACCTGTGGCAAAGATCAATACTGTCCGAATTCTAATTTCACTTGCAGCAAACAAAGATTGGCCCTTGCACCAGTTTGATGTGAAGAATGCTTTTCTCAATGGGAATTTGAAAGAAGAAGTGTACATGGATGTGCCCCCAGGTGTTAAGAATAACCCAAGTGACGTTGGCAAGGTGTGTAAACTGAAGAAGTCTTTGTATGGCTTGAAGCGGTCTCCAAGAGCTTGGTTCGGAAGATTTGCGAAATCCATGAGAGCCTTTGGATATAAACAGAGCAATTCTAACCATACCTTGTTTATCAAACGCAAGAATGGTAAGATTACAACTCTGATTGTATATGTTGATGACATGATTGTTACAGGAGATGACCTGAAAGAGATGAATGAATTGCAAGAGTATCTGTCAAAGGAGTTTGAGATGAAGGATCTTGGACAACTGAAGTATTTTCTGGGTATTGAAGTTGCAAGGTCTAAGAAGGGGATTTCGCTTTCACAGAGGAAGTACGTCCTTGATTTACTGGCTGAAACTGGGATGCTGGACTGCAAACCAATTGAGACACCTATTGAGATGAATCACAGACTTGGTATTTATCCTGATCAAGTTTTGACTGATAAAGGAAGGTATCAACGTCTAGTAGGAAGGTTAATTTATCTTTCTCATACTAGACCTGATATTGCTTATGTTGTGAGTGTGGTTAGTCAGTTTATGCATTGTCCTAGTGATGAACATATGGATTCAGTTTTTCGTATTTTGAGATATCTGAAGATGGCGCCAGGTAGAGGGTTACTGTTTGAAAAAGGGTGAATTGGAAGTTGTTGGGTACACAGATGCAGATTGGGCTGGTGATAACACTGACAGACGTTCTACATCTGGGTACTTCACTTTTGTTGGAGGAAACCTTATCACTTGGCGTAGTAAAAAGCAAAAAGTCGTTGCCAGATCGAGTGCAGAAGCTGAATTTCGAGGTATGGCACATGGAGTTTGTGAAATGTTATGGATCCGTAATATCCTGAAGGAACTGGGTTACAAGCTTAAGAGACCTATGGACTTGCATTGTGATAATACAGCTGCCATTGCAATTGCACATAATCCAGTTCAACATGATCGCACAAAACATGTGGAGGTTGATCGTCATTTCATTAAAGAGAATCTTGACAGAAAGATTATTCGATTTCCATTTGTAACCTCAGAGGAGCAATTAGCTGATGTTCTTACTAAAGGAGTATCTAGAAGGGTGTTCGACAGCTCGATTGACAAGTTGGGCATGATAGACATCTATGCACCAACTTGAGGGGGAGTGTAGAATTGCTGTAAATCCATATATAATTAGGATTCTTATGTAATTAGAATATCCTGTATTTATGAGTAGATTGTTTCCTATTAGAGTTAGACTACTCCTTTGTACTTGTATATATGCCTCTATTATTGTGGGATGAATAGAATTATTGAATTAATCCTGAATGGAAGTATTCTTTTCTACTTATTCACTCTTTTTTAAGACCTTCAAAAAGCTAGTTGTGTGGTACGTGACTGACATGAACTAAACACCGGCGTATTGATCCGGTGGAGGACATCCAAAAGTCAAACAACCTCGATCGATCGTCTCGACATATTGCCATGCTTTATCTAAATATATACAATACGATCAAGTTTATATCGAAGTTAACTATACGGAAAGAATTAGCAATTAACTATATTCATGCATATATAATGAGTGGCAAACCTAGAAATTTATTTGTGGGGGCATAATTGAATTGTAATATCAAAAATTAAATTAACTAACTGTTAATGTTTCTTCTACTTAGAGCTCTTTGTGTCAAAAATTCAGTTAACAGTTTTATATGAATACATTATAATTTTTTTAAGTAAATAATGTATTGGGCTTGATAAGCAAACACTATACCTATTAATATTAATTCTAAAATAGTTGGTTGTGAGGGCATGTATGTATACATAGACCAAAAGTCTGGTTGCTTTAAACTGTGACCAAATGGGTTAGTGGGCGCGCCAGCCCTCAGTTGCCTTATGCTAGGTCCGCCAATGTATATATTGTTGCCATATATAGACAACAATATATATGCATGAATATAGTTAATTGCTAATTCTAGAAGTTTAACTTCGATATAAACTTGATCGTATTGCATATATTTAGATAAAGCATGGCATAATGTCTAGATATGTCCATATATATATATATGGAGGATGTAGAGCGGACGTCCACAACTTTGTTAAAGTGCGGACGTCGGTGCGAACTCGGCTCCAGAGGCTCTAGACAGTGCTGACGACGTCGACGATTATGACCTCGCTGAAGCAGACCTCAATCTAGCTTATCCTTCTCCTTCTCGTTAAACTTGTCGGTGACGAGTTCGAAGTCAAGAATTAGGTGCATGATGTTTTCTGATAAACTTTCCAACCAGACCGCTGTCTAGCTTACCTTTGCTTTTGAGGACAGAAGCAGAGGCGCCTGGGATGTTGACGCCTTCAAGGAAAGAAGCAGAGACACCATCAACGCTGTCTGGAGCCGATTTTTCACCGGTGTCCGCACTTTAATAAAGTTACGGACGTCCGCTCTACATCCTCCCAAAAACAGAAGCAGAGACACTGTCAACGCCACCTGAAGCCGAGTTTGCGTCGGCGTCCACACTTATAACAAAGTTACGGACTTCCGCTCATCCTTCATATATATATATATATGTATGTTGTACGTAGATCGACTTTTCACTCTTTTGAATTTAAACTTAGAAGGAGAAGCAGCACTAAATTAAGCCACGAATATTGAAAATTAGGTAAGTTGGACGTGTTACAGGCGGTGGCACGTATACAAAAAGTCTAATGACTTTTGCAATATAGGTAGCTAGCTAGCTGTATCATATCATCTAATAGATGAATGGATCATATATATATATGTTGGTTGGTTGGTTTTGTGAATGGCATTAGTACCGGCACTAGCTAGGTAGTGATGTCTCTTGTCTCTAAAATGATCGAGGACAACTATATCCCAAACTATATATGCGGAGACTCTTCTGTGCACCATGGTGTAGGTACACCAGACTTTATATCTGACGTCCGTTTACGGACGTTAAGAAGACGGAGCCATTCTGTTCGTTAGTCATATTAAGACGAAAAAACAAAAGTGCAGTTAAAACGAAATTACAGTGGAGGCAGACAGTAGACCCAAACCTAGTATTCATAGTTGCTCTCTGGCTTAATCCCACGGCGGCGGCTCCGACGAAGAGAGTCGAAAGTCTCCGATTCAAAGCTCAAAAACCCACGCGGTATAACCCGGCCAGGGTTCCGAATCCTCTCACCTGGAAAATCTTTTCCCGATCGTGAATAATCTCAGAGACTCCTTCACAAAGAGAGAGAGGTAAGAAGATTGATCTTTTTTGGGGAAAGGGTTTACCCCCACGCTGATACGAATTTAAGTTGAAAAATATAATGATGAATTTGACCACTGAGCTGTTTGAGTTCTGAATTGAATAAAGGAGAGGACTGTTACTCTTCAGTAAGTGATGAACAAAGCTCAGATTTTAGCTTTTGATATATATATATATATATATATATATATTTCGATTTGTTCAGCAACCAAACAGAGATGTGAGATTTTTTGCAGAGCAACTATGAAACTGATTGGAATTTATTTTCTCTCTTCGTGTTTCTCCTTGTTTGTTTTCGTAGTTAAAGGTTTTGGCGTCTTCTTCTTCTAGCGGTTCGTTTTGGTGAGGATCCTCCGATCAAGAGTAAGTAAATTTATTTTAGTTGAAGCCTCTCTCCGATCCTCTGTGGTTTCAGTGGATAGTGAGATTGTTGTTGGATCCATTTGTGTTATATATTTAATTAATTTGATAGAGAGCTTCGGTTTGGTGCGAAATTCGAATGCTTAATTGTGCTGCTATAAATCAGAGACGGATCTCTACCCATTCCTGTGTTTCTTTTGCAGTAGTAGTTCCCACTTCAAAGATTAGTTTGAGTAGTACAGCCACAACGGCTTTACTAGTGACAGCGGTGCTCAGTGCTTTCACTAATGAGAGAAGGAACTTGTTCTATACTTTGCTGGTTAGAGAGGATTTGAAGCAGCGTTCAGCTCCGCAGAGGTTCCATAGGCGTTTAAAAGATTGTGTCATTTAACGGTGTTAGTATCGGGGTTAGTGTAATTTAAAACAAGATCAAATGAATGGCTGAGATTAAATTTTAAATCCTGGTGTACCTACACCATGGTGTACTGAAGAATTTTCGCTATATATGCATACGATTGATCGATGCTTCTCCCAAGCTCCACCATGAAATAATGTCCTAGCAGAAGTCAGCTTAAATGTGGCAGAAACCCATTGATCACACATCATGATGCCCTTTGACTTCATTTGACTTCTCTTATTATTGTGTTGGGATCTCTTTGAATTAATCCTCCTCTGATATATCAAAATGCGGATTCAAAAAAAAATGAATCCGATCGGAGAACTAATGATGGAAACCATGAATAAAATATCAAGTTTATTACGATCCCCGGCCTGCACCCAGGGGAATCGAAGATAATCGACATCCCACTACTAGCTAGCTCGATCAATATTTACTGACCTGCCGCCTAATCTAATATAAACGAATAAAATAGCTGTTGTCAGTCATTCTATATATTTGGACGAATATATATAGTATTGTGTATATCGGATTGCGGATGATATATGGGTTCCGGAAGCTAGCTAGTTGATGGCCGGAGAGATGATACTACCTAGCTAGTTGGGCATCACAGTTAGCTCGATCAGCTGTGTTTTATAAATGCTTCTTAAAACAGCAGTACGTTGCGCGCAGTATACATTATTTGGCTTGATCCCTTTAGTTTCTGCTGCTTGCTTGCATGGTTGTTACTTTGTAATTTCTTATTGATCGATAGCGGCGACTCCATCGGGAGATTGAGATATATAAAATTGTATAGTTAAGATGATGAGAAGCATGCAGATGTTAAACTTGTATCAACGTATTGCTCCGTCGTTTACCTAGCTGGCTAGCTAATTTTATGTAGTCCTTCGATTCATGCATGCGTATAGATGATCTTAGATTCTTAGGTAGAGCATAAATTGCTTGATAATTAAGTTCGCATGCATTTACATGCACGTAACATCATAAATTGTTTGGAAATTGACGTGGTCCGAAATCGAGACACATAACAATTTAAAAATCTTTTTTGACAATCGTGGTATAAGAAAAATGAGATTCGATCAATCTAAAAAGACAGGACTAATGGTGCTCTTATCACAATGCTCAAACAAATTAGTAAATAACAAAAAAAAGTATGTAGAAGTATTATTTATAAAATAATTACTTACAAGATATAAATACAAATTTATTGATTTTAGAGATGTGTGTCGTACACTACGTACTTACCAGTTAAAAGTTTAACCTAGCTAGCTATCTATCTATCTATTCATTATATATATATAGCTATATTCCTTTCTTGTCCCACTAACGAAGTAGAGTAACATCGAGTCATATATATAGAAGATATTAGCTAGTGGATGGTGTCACAATAGTTTGAATTGAAATTCTTGATCCTGAGCTAACAATCAAGCAGCATATATATATATATATCAAAATTAAGAGAATGGACAATGGTATATGACCTTCTACGGTTGTTGGTTAATTATTTGCAGAAAACATGCATCGATGATATGAAGGTGGCCGGCAAATGTATTGAATATGCAGTACCTTATAAACGTAATAATTCGGGTTTTGTCATTTGATTCGACATGGCCTGGTACTATTAACAGTAGTGCACCACGTTATGTCATTGAATTGAAATGCACACCAGAATTGAACATGAAAGTGTATTGGCCTGCTGGTGATGCATCATGAAACAGTAAGTTCCTCATGATCCATTTTCATGCCCACACAGCTAGCTAGGCTAGCTACCTCATTCGATCAGTTGTTCAACTATTTGGTTTGCTTTTATTCTTCTCTCGTTATACTTAGGGATAAGTTCACCAAACTTTATTAATTTGTTTACCTAACATATACTGCAAATATAAATTCATTATCTTACTTAAAAGTATATCATTATTTTTCATTATTAATAGCAGACTTAATAGCTATTCAGTTTGATTTATTAGCTTATATTAAGATTTTTTACAAAGAATTACAAGACAAAAAAATTAAGAAAATTAAAAAAAATATATAGATAATCTTCCGAGAAAAACAAAAAATTAATTGGATATTATCCTTAGAATGTAAAACATAATCAAACATATTGAAGAACAGATTGAAGTTTTACAAAAAGTTTTTAAAAACGATCAGAGTCATCTGAAAGTTCTGAGCCTCGGTTAGATCCCCATAGCTGGTATCAGAGTCTGCTTGGCACAAAAGCAGGTTATCAAGGCTTATGCCACAAAGTTGGATTCTCTTGACTAACAAGAGAGAATCCAAGCTAAAAAATTACCAGTCATTCTATATTACAAAAGGTACTGATAAGTGGCAAAAGTGCTTTCATTCAAGGCATATTCAAGAAGATCAATACTCGATAGAGTACATCTGTAGAGTATTAAACACGCTCTACGACGATCTTGTCTACCTCTAGAGAGAAGTCGGAGTCGTAGTGCTTGATCCTTCCAGACCAAGCTTAATCGAATACCTAGATTATCTATCTAGGAACAAGACTTCAGACAAGGTACCAATACAACTTGAGAGATTTCATCCCAAATTCAGTCAATTTGAAGAGATAAGTACAATACTTGGCAAGCTTGAAGTCAAGCTTGATTCTCTCAAAGAAAAGCAATATCCATTGGATATTGAAAAGAATTTAGTTCGCAATGAGCATCTCGCCGATAACATTCGTCAGCAAGCAATTGAGCTAAAATGTTCTCAAGAATCACTGAAAAAGCTTTTAGAAACTTTGATCACCCAATTAGGATGAATCACAGAGTTGAACAAAAAATAAAACCTGAAGATGATAAAATTCTAAGCTTTTTCCTTCCTAGAGAGACAGTGCATGATAATATCAAGGCAATAATTCATCAGCAGAATTACAAGATCGCTTATCTCCAAGTGATGAGTATTGATCTTGAAAACTAATTCCAAGAGTTAAACAACAGGATAGCAAGACTGCAAACAAACATAGAAAAAAATGAAGATACACTACCAGAACAACCACTTTAGCCGACGAAATTTTTTTGTCGGCTAAACCCTAAATTTCGTCGGCTAAGAAGTCGTCGGGTAAAATCCGTCGGCCAACACTATAGCTGACGAAATTACTGTTCATCGTCGGCTAAAGTCATTTATTTAGCCGACGAATAAAATTTTCGTCGCTTAATTTCTGGACTTTAGCCGACGAAATTTATTAAAATTCGTCGGCTATAGCTATTATTTTTATTTATTTATTTAACTTTAGCCGACGAATTTTAGGGTATTTCGTCGGCTATAGTTATTATTATTATTTTTTTTTAAATTTTAGCCGACGAATTTTAATAAAATTCGTCGGCTAAAGCTATTATTTTTATTTATTTATTTAACTTTAGCCGACGAATTTTATTAAAATTCGTCGGCTAAAGTTATAATTTTTTTTTATGTAATTATTATTTTTTAAAAAAAAATTTCTTTTTTTTAATTTTAGCCGACGAATTTTATTAAAATTCGTCGGCTATAGTTTTTTTCTTTTTTTTTTTTTAAATTTTTTCATATTTTAAATTTTCTTTTTTTTTTTAATTTTTTCATATTTTAAAAAATATTTTAGCCGACGAATTTTAATAAAATTCGTCGGCTAAAGTTTTTTAATTTTTTTTTTTAATTTTTTCATATTTTTTTCATTTTTAATTTATGTAATTATTATTTTTTTAAAAAACTTTAGCCGACGAATTTTAAGGTTTTTCGTCGGCTATAGTTTTTTTTCTTTTTTTTTTTAAATTTTTTCATATTTTTTTCTTTTTTAATTTATGTAATTAAAAGAAGATGAAGAGGAGGAGGAGAAGAGGAGAGGAAGGAGGAGGAGGGAGAAGGTTAGGAGAGGGAGGAGGAGGAAAGAAGATGAAGAGGAGGAGGAGGGGAAGGGAAAGATGAAGAGGAGGAGGAGGGGAAGGGAAGATGAAGAGGAGGAGAAGGGAAGGATGAAGAGGAGGAGGGGAAGGGAAGATGAAGAGGAGGAGGAGGAGAAGGGAAGGATGAAGAAGAGGAGGAGGAGGAGAAGGAGAAGGGAGGATGAAGAGGAGGGAGGAGGAGGAGAAGGGAGGATGAAGAGGAGGGAGGAGGAGGAGAAGGGAAGATAAAGAGGAGGAGGAGGAGAAAAATGAAAGATATAGAAAATTTTGAACTTTAGCCGACGAAATTTCGTCGGCTAAAGTTCAAAATTTTCGTCGAAAAATTTTAAAATTTTAAAAATCCCCGCCAAAAAATTTGAATTTTTAATTAACTTTAGCCGACGAAATACCCTAATTTCGTCGGCTATAGTTATTTATTTTATTTATTTATTAATTTAACCTTAGCCGACGAATTACCCTAATTTCGTCGGCTAAAACCCTAAACCCTAAACCCTATACGTAGAAGCTTCAAACGCAAAAAAGTCGTGAAATAAGATATGACCGGAATGGTGAAATACGTCTATAGTTGAAAAATCACGTAATTCCGGTAAAGTCTCGGTACCGATAATTGCGGTTAACTCAATTTTCCATTCTTTCTCCTTAGAGCTAGCCCTATATCCGGTAGTTATTTTTCATAAAATTTTTATACCACTGGTTGCGTCTCATCGATTTGAAACTATTTTCAGTTGATGGTCCGGGCAAAATACGTAATTTAGACGGTCAAATGACCGTTTCCGTGCATTAAGGGGTTTGACTTACGTGATTGACCGTAAGGATCGAGCCCTTAACGTTGTCAGATTAAGTTAAATTTTTTCCTATATACATATTTCAACATAATGATCATATCTGACGGTCGGAATTTTGTTTCTCAACTTTGATCATCGGAATCACAACATGCGTACTAATGTTGTATAACTTGTTTACTAAGCTTTAAGTAAATGTTTCGTTTCTAAAACAAACTGTACGTAGAAACTTCAAACGCAAAAAAGTCGTGAAATAAGATATGACCGGAATGCTGAAATACGCCTACGGTTGAAAAATCACGTAATTCCGATAAAGTCTCGGTGCCGATAGTTGCAGTCAATACAATATAGAGGTTTGACTTACGAGATTGACCGTCTAGATGAAGTCCTTAAATTTATCAGATAAAGTTGAATTTTTTACCAGAGATATATTTCAACATATTTATGATATCTGACGGTCGTATTTTTGTTTGTGAATTTTGATGACCGGAATCACAACATGCCTACTATTTACCATTATTTATCTATACGGGGATGCCTATCATGGAGGGGTAAATGTCTCAAAATTTTTAGATGGACAGTTGCGTCTCATTATGGTGAGTGATTGTGGTGTTGAAGGTTCGGCCAAAATACCTCATGTAGGTGTAGATATGAACATTTTCGTGTATTAAGCGTTTAGAAAAACTTCATTTTGAAGCCTTAAACGAACTCGGATGGCCAAAAAAGCCTGTATGTCATGGCACAGCGATGAGTTTTGCTCCTACGCCCGTTCTGCTTCCAGATTGGTATCACAATAGTCAATCGGACACCGAAATATCCGTAGTACAATTTTATAACTAAAAGTTACTTTAGCCGACGAAATTAGGGTATTTCGTCGGCTAAACTTTTCAAATTTCGTCGGCTAAAGTTGACATACTATAGCCGACGAAAAAAGCACTTTAGCCGACGAAATTTGTTTTCGTCGGCTAAAATTTAACTATAGCCGACGAAAAAATTAGTTTAGCCGACGAATTTTTTTTTCGTCGGCTAAAATGCCACTTTAGCCGACGAAATTTTAACTTAGCCGACGAAAAAAAAATTCGTCGGCTAAAGTCCACTTTAGCCGACGAAAAAAAATTTCGTCGGCCTGTTTTTAGATATTTCGTCGGCTATAGTCTTTTTTCTGGTAGTGATACAAGAAAGAGAAGAGATTAATGAAGAACATCTAGCTTAAAACGTAGCTAGTAAAATAATCTTACCCCTTTTACCAAATGGAGAAAGTGAGTTTAAGTTTAGTGAACCTAAACTCCTTAAATGGTCCTCGTCCAAATCTACATCTTGAACTAGAAGAGATGTGAAGATGCTGAGTATAATACTCAGTAAAAGAAACATTATGCTTGTACAGCTAATCAACGCTCAAGAATTTGAGTATAATGAAATTGAATCTAGTGTGCGAGAAGTATCAGTTTCTAGATTCAAACTCAATGAGATCTATAGTTAAGGATCTTTTCTTATAGATTCTCACAGATTCAAGATTCTTGAACTGACAGTTCCTGCCATAAGAGGTTTCCATGAAGAAAGGGATGATTGAGCTTGCGGTAGATTATCGAATATATTATAAGCTGATGAACTTGAATATAACCCCAAACACTAGATTTCTCAACAGTCCCCAGATTATTACATCAATCCTTACCAATCTAAGAAATCATACCAAACAAAAGCATGTCACAAAATGACATGAAGTACCATTCCCAAGAGAAAAGAATCTGACGCCTCCAGCTAGACAAGTAGAAAATACCAATGTTTTTATCTATGAAGATATGAGAGGAAAAATAAGCTTACAATTTCATAGACATTTATTTGTTAGCTATGAGGAAGCTAGTACTTCTAGAACCAATCTAACTTCTTGTCTTAAAGAATCTTTCGAGGAAGAAGATGCTAAACGACCCATGATGATACTAACTTCAGAAGAACTGAAGAGCTTGTATGAACAAGCAGAAATTTGTGAATCTACAGAGGAGCTTAAAAAGATCATGGAAAAGATTTTCCAAGTCTAATTGAGAAAGAACAAAAGGAAGATTCTTTCTTATCAAGCAGCAAAAGAAGAACCAGGCGAATCCTCGACAATGGAAACCGAAAATATTCCCCAGAGAAGCACTGTAACTAGCCCACTTAGATCATCTGAAAAAATAAGATTAAACTTCCTAAGGGACAGACTCCAATAGGGAAACTAGGAGAACAAAGTTCTCAGAGGTACATCCCTACAGAACCCAAATGGGGTCAGTCAGTATCTAAAAGAGGTGTTTATGTTGATCTCGATAGGGTAGGAGACAAGAGAAAGACAATAGGCAACTGAGTAGCTAGCTTAAGGCTAACTCAAGCTTTAGTGTTGTCTAAATATGTCTACGAGGAAGCTCATGCATATTATGAGTTCATCTTAACTAGTATAGTCCAGAAATATTATCAGTCCTTCAAGCGAAATTCTCAATGGCCTTATTAGGCAGCCAAATTGACTCAGACCAATAATTCTCTAGATTTCGCATGTCCTATCTATGGACAATTCTGTGGAGATATTACTGGGCATAGTGAGCAGTCTAAAGAAAGAGTTAAAGCAAAGATTCAAAAGTTGAGCATTTGCAACATGAGGTACTTTCAAGAATACACTAATGAGTTTCAAAATTACTATTGTACTATTGAAGACCTAGATAATGAAGATCTTATTATAACCTATTACAGGAAGTTATCGGAACCATGGAACGATGCAGTAGCATAATTTTTAGAAGAAAATTCTTTGCCGTTCTTTACGGTGGGAGAAATTGCTAAAAGAGTCAGGAATCTCCTGAGAAAGTAATGCATTTAGAACAGAAAATCTAAAACTGCGAAGAAGCAACTCAGAGAAGTTAAAAATGTGTCTCAAGATATTGGAGACAGCAACGCAGTGGGGATGTCAAATAGAAAGAAAAAAAATGTAAGAAAAGGTTTTTTGGTAGCAAGCAGAGAAAGAATTTTGCTTCTAAAAAGAAGTATAAATACAAGAAAATCTCCTTCAAAAAGAGCTCCGTAAGGGAAAGATCTCCTCCTAGAAATATATTTTTTAAAATAAAAAGAATCAATTCCTCAAATTCATTTTGAGAAGTGAAGAAATACAGATGCTGGCTTTGCAAGGCCGAACGACATTATGCAAATAAATGTCCTAAAAAGGACAAGAGATCTGCGAATGTTCTAATTGAAGAATATGATGAAATAATAGATTATGCAAACCTGAAGGGTTTTGAGATAGCCTATTCTGATGAAGAGAATGATTCAATATATTCTCTTGAGTACCCATTAGAAAATGGAATAGATCACACTTCAAAGATTTCTGAAGAAGAAAAAGAGGATGAATCTCGTCCTATGTTTGTCCTCAAAGACCTAAATTGGAAGGAATAAACTATTGATATTATCAGTAACATCCACTCCAATCCAAGAAAATTTACATGTGATTACTGCAACTGCGACGATATTAATTCAATTCTCATATACTGTAAAAGTACATGTGAAATATATCATCTAGAATGTTTCATTGCAGAATTACGAAGAAAAACCAAAGACAATGAAACTCACACGATGGTAGAACAAGAATATAAAGAGTTCTACGAAGCTAAAGAACAATATGGACATAACTTGGAAGAAGATTTGAAGAGAATGAAGTTAGTAATTTCATTAAGCTAGAACAAAGAATTAAAGGACTCCTTTAATTCCTTCAATGATTCTGTAATGAGACAGGAAAAAGACTTATCACAGAACCTGTTATACAACAAGTTAAACTTTTTGATTTCATCAACGAGCCAGATAAAAGAGAAATCAATCATTTCATTGAACTACCTAGCAAAATTACAAAAAATAAAGAGCAAGTAAAGCAGGCCCAGACGAGTAGATTCAGCAATAACATCATTATTGGATTGAAATTTCCTAAATATAGAAAGTATCATTTACATGTCTTTGTAGATAGTGGATCAGGGTATATTCTTGCCAAAAGATATACCATACCTGAAGAATATTAGAAAAATGCTCTAATATTAGTTACTAGAATAGCAATGGGAGAGAATGAAATAATCATGGGTACTATGGCTTGTGATATTAAAGTTTTCTTGGGAGGATGAAATTTTATCATAAAAATCATCTGGCAATGTGAAGTCAAGAAGCATATGTATTAATTGGAAATTACTTCCTTCTTCAGCAAACGATAGTTCAGAATCCACAAATGATTGGTTTTGAAAAGAATAACAAATTCTTTTGGGAATCTTGATTACAAGCCAGTTTTAGAACCAGTTTTTCTGCTAAAAGACCATTTGAAGGGTCACAGTGAAATATTGGTAAATGAAGGGTTGAATTCAGAAGACTCTAAGTCAGAAATAGAGTATGAATCCCCTTTAAATGAGTTTGATTCAGACTCATTAGAGTACGAAAGCTCAGACAGAGAAGAAAAATTTATCAGAGAGCATAACCTAAAGGTGTATGCTAACAAGATCGAGCAGAAAAAGTGTCAACTATTGAAGAAATAGAAAATTTTCTAAAGTCAGTAATCAGTGAAGATCCTCAGTTGTACTTGGAAAGAGATCCAGTGTACTGTCAGCTCAAAATGCATGCGCAACTACTATTTGCTATGCTAATGCAATCCCTCATTACAGGAAAAATGACAGAAAAGAGATGGAAAGTCAAATTCAAAAGTTACTTGAAAAGAAGTTGATCAGACTTCCAATAGTCCTCATCATGCTCCAGCATTCTTGGTAGGAAATCTTGCAGAGCAAGTAAGAGGAAATATTAGAATGATAATTGACTACAGAGATGTAAACAAAAAGACAGTCAAAGACGGTTACCATATAGCCTAAGTAAGAGTGCTTATCAAACGACTCAAATGAGCCAAGATCTTCTCTAAATTTGATGTAAAATCAGGATTCTGACAAGTCAGGATGCATCCAGATTCCATTGCTTTAACAATATTTGGGACACCTCAAGGGCATTATGAATGGCTAATCATGCCATTTGGCCTCAAGCAGGCCTTGAAAGAAAATTGATAATATTTCAAACCTTACTCAGATTTTTGTATAGTTTATATAGATGACATTCTTGTTTTCTAGCGAACTATGAACAAACATCTAAAGCATCTTGAACAAGTATGTAGGTTAATTGTCTAGAAGAGAATCATCTTTGGACAAAAGAAGATTCATCTCATAAAAGGAGAAATCGATTTCTTAGGCATTCATGTTAAAAATGAAGATATTTGTATCTAAGATCATATTGTAAAAAAAATCAGTCAGTTCCCAGACTATATTACTGATGCTAAATCCTTGCAGAGGTTTTTGGGAGTTATCAACTTTGCAAAAAATTTTATTTCTTAAGTTAGCGGTCCTACTGCTCTATTCTATCCAAAAATAAATGGTCATTCACAGAAGATAACAGTAATGCTGTCAGAAAGATCAAAGAGCTAACCAAGAACATGTTTCCTTTACAGTTACCTAAAGAAGGAGATTCGATCATTTTGTAGACTGATGCCAATGATTATTACTAGGCAGGAGTTTTCTTGGCTATTGCCCCATATACAAATCATAAGAAGATTTGTAAATTTCTATCGGGAAAGTTTAACGCAGCAGAGTTAAATTATTCTACTAGAGACAAAGAAGTTTTTGCACTTATTAAAAGTATAAAGGGTTATGAGGCATTTTTAGGGAACAAATTTGTAGTTAGGACTAGCAATAAAAGAGTAAAAAAATTTAAAAACTGCAAATTAACTGTTGTTGCAAATAGAGGAAGAGTGCTGAGATAACAAATGTTTTTATCACAATATGAATATGACGTTGAAATTGTTGCAGGTAACACGAATTTCCTGTCAGAAGCCCTTACGAGAGAAATGACAATGTTTCAAAGAGATGACAGGAATGAAGGACGCAACCCAAGAAACAGAAAACCAAAATCAAGAGAGAGGAATCTTTAGGAAAGATACAAGAGCGGTGATAAGACTATAGGTCCTCTCCATTACGGACCAGGTTATCAATTCATTGTATCTTATAGAGTAGCTGAAATAAGTCAAGCAGCAAGTCATGATAGGATAAAACCAGCTGATTGGGATAAAAGCTCAAAATTGTCCTTGCAAAATGAAAGTCAGTCTGGAGAATCCGGTGAAGAAGAAAAGCTCGCTCAGGAGTATTTGTTGTATCTCAGGGATACTGTAAGACCCCGCCCTAAAATTTCCCTTTTTACTGGGACCAGTCGGGTTATAGAGGGTTGTAACCACAATTTAGCTTTCCCTGAACTAATATTCGAGTTTAATATGGAGATATTCTCGATTCTGGGAGAAAATAAAGTAATTGACCCGAGGGTGTATAATATATTATTACGAGTCCACTGGTATGTCCGAAATATTTTTCGGAGCTACGGGCTGATTAACATGGATTTATTTAGTTTATGAAAGTAATAAAAGTTATTTACTTTACTGTAAAAAGATGACTTTTTGATAAGTCAAGAATTTGGAAAACTTCCTTCGGGAAAGTTGTAGAGGACGTTAATACGAACCCGTGGGTATGTCCTATAAATTAATCGGAGCTCGAATGCGAAAGTTATTCGAGATAATGTGTTGTTACTGTGCGGTAAATAGTAAATGATAAAATATCTATTTACTGTTCATGGTAACTTTTGATAATTCAATCTGGGCCGTCAGATCAATCAAAGATTTAATCTCGGCTTTGGATTTTTGTATATATAAGGAGGGTGGAGTTGACCGAGAGACTCTCTCTTTCTCTCTCTCTTCTATGATCTCACTCTCTCTCTCTCCCTCGATCGACTGTGAGCCCCACCCCTCCATACCACCGCCGCGCGTCTCACCTCACCGCCATCACCAGCCTCCTCACCTCGCCTCTGTCAGCCTTCCCAGATCCTCAGTTACGGCGGAGGCGCCAGATCCGAAGCTCTGCCGAGGAGGAGCAGCGCGTCGGAGGACTGCCAAGACGAAGGAGGTGGTCAAGCTGGATTTGAGGAGTGTAGGGGAGGTTCCTGGTGGCTGCAGGAGTAGCTCAGTGACTTGAAGGAGGAGGAGACCGTCGGAGAGGATCCGTCGAGGGAACACCATGCAAGTCCCTCGAGGTATGAAAATCCCACTACTCTCTCTATTTCTAGCATGGTTGGGTTATTTAGTTTTTGTAGAAGAGGGAGTTGCAGGTTAAGGAGCCTGGTTGGCCGGGAAAACTCAGATTTCGGGTCAAACCAGCTGACGGGGAAACTCAAGGGTAAAAACCCTAGTTTTTACCACGGTAGAATTACCTTTTACTATTTTACAACGGTGTGAAATTGGTGAGCTTAAACGTAACAGTAAAGTTTGCGACATCAATTGCCTTTAGATGTCGATATGGACTTTTCGTTGGATCGAAAAATCGAGAGGTTCGTACGTTTAGTAACGAACTAGATTTAGAAAAGGTAAATTCGAATTTCAATATTTGGTGCAAATAAGCTTAAAAGTACGTCTAATATTATTCGAATTTATAAATCGACAATTGTCAAAACTAAACGTAACAGTAAAGTTTGAGACATCAATTGTCTTTAGATGTCGATATAGACTTTTCGTTAGATCGAAAAGTCGAGAGGTTCTTACTTTAGTAACGAGCCAGATTTGGAAAAGGTAAATTCGAATTTCAATATTTGGTGCAAATAGGCTTAAAATTGCGTCTAATATTATTCGAATTTATAAATCGACAATTTTCGAGTTTATTAGGGTTCGATCCTTGTCGATAAGTCAGAAGGTTTTGGTCAATTTCCTGGTCAACCCAGGAAATACTTGGTCAACCCTAAAATCAATCAGTGACTTTTCCTGGTCAAACTAGATAAAATTGGACTGTTAGACTATTCGATAGTTGTTTCGCATCTTAAATTTATTGATGGGTTAAAAGAGTGGGTATGACCACTTATGTCAACACATTAGTGTTGCATAATTATATTCGAGGAAGATCAGGGATGATCCGGTGATTGAGGTGTTGGATGAGGTCAAGAGAAACAGATTATGTTAAATCTCATAGTGGCGCAGCGGACGCGTGGTGGGTCTATAAAGCTAGAGGAGGAATATTTTTACGACGGTCAGCGAACCGCTTTCGGGCAAGAGAGACGTCACTAAATATGAGGACGATTAGAGTACCGTATCTGGAGCAGGAGATGCGTAGTCAGTATGATGAGTGGACCGTTGATTTGTTTTAAAGAAATACATGCCATGGTCAATTAAATAAATGGTTTTAAAATGTTCCCAGAACGAATAATTTTTCAGGTTTCTGTACATTTTCAGCACTTTAGTGGAGGGTTTTTATTTGTTTCCATTTGATTTGTGGATTTCAGCTCGCATATTTTTCGCTTGGGTTTTGAATGGTTTTTGACGGGAGAGTCCCGTCGTACAGATGTTTTACTAGGATTTCTATGTTTAGCATTTGTCGGGATTTAAAGTATGTTTAGCAATTGTCTGGATTTTATAAAAAGGCTTCGGGCCTGGATTTTATAAATATGCTTCGGGTCTGGATTTTATAAATGGGCTTCTGGTCTGGATTTATGAAAATATTAGGAATTTGTTTTAATTTCACTATAAAGGTTCGTCGGATGATTATAGCTAGCGGGAGACGCTCCTCGTTCGACGGTGTAGAAGCGCTCCTACCCGGCGCTCCTCATTCGGTGGAGTGGAAGCACGGGATATGTGTTCTTACGGAGAGTGGATGTTATGCGAGATTTGCGTTCTCACTAGACAGTGGATGAGACGCCAGAGCTCTTAGCTCCGACCCTATCCTGTGATGCTCACTGTCATGAAGGGTCGTCAGATATATTGTTTGTTATTTGCTAGCAGGCGACGCTCCTCGTACGGCGGAGTGGAAGCGCGCCACTCGTTGCGCTCCTCTTCCATTATGGGAGATGGTAGTGTTAGCGCGAGATTGCGTTCTCACTAAGAGGTACGCTAAAGCTCTTAGCTCTGACCCTTTTATGTGCAACCGTCTAAAAGACACTAGGCGGAAGGCGGGCGGTGACCCATAGCCTAGCGCTTTGGCAGCCTAAGCAGAGACTAGGCGATTTACTTTTTTTCAAATTTAAATTAATAAATATAAGTTATAATGAATATTTACTAAATTTTTAACAGCGGCTCATTTCAACATCACTTGATCAGTGGGCTTTGAAAAATTACAACTAATATCAGTGGCTTAATCCATCAAATATAACTTAATATTTATTATTTATTAATTTTGGTCTTTTCAGATTTGTTCTTTAGCTTATTTAACAATATTTGTTCTCTCTCTCCTACACTAACTCACGCCGCTCTCTCCTCTCTCTTCCTCCACTCTCTCATTTGAAACTAAAGAGACAATTATGACTTATGAGAACCTCAAAATTGTTTGAGTGGGTTAGAGCGATACCATTGTTCATCAGCGATCTGAACATATATCTGATTCAGTGGTAAGATTCAGGGACTGAACCCACTTTGTCAGACGTCTAAGAGAAGCATGAATAGGACGCAGGTTTAGGTTTTTAACGTGGATTTTTTTTCTCACCCACCGCCTCGGACGCCTCTCCTCAGCCTTGTCCACCTCGACAGCGCCTTGACCACCTAGGCGGTCCCCAGGCATTCCTCCGCCTAACTGAAATGACTTTGTGAAAAGCGGGGAGGCTTGGCTCCGCCTACAGCCTAGGCGGCACCTTTTAGAACATTGGTTATGTGTGATCGATCTTTTATGAAATGTTTTTCCTGATTTGATTTTATACGGCTACATTCCATGATTTAATTTTATACGGTTGCAGGGCATGATTTGATTTTTATACGGTTGCAGGCCATGATGTGATTTTTATACGGCTGCAGGCCACAAGTTGATTTATATTTGGCTGTAGACCACGAATTGATTTATATTGGCTGTATGCCTGGTTTAGATTTATATTTGGCTGTGGACAGGGAATTTATTTGATTTTGGCGTAAGGCCTGGATTATTTTCGGGGGAAAATGAAATTTAAATTTATGGTTTTGAACCATTACTCTTGGCAATTATTTTTGGTCCACTCACTCTAAAGCTTTCCGCATCTGAGAAGTTCCAGCCCTAGCCTGGGAGACTGACATGTCCACGCTGGTTATGGATGGTATATAAGATTTATGAGTGAGGTACTCCGGGTTTCTAATGGTATTGTTGGAGACGGTTTGGTTTGCTTTTGATCGCGGGCATGAGTGGTGGTTGAATTTTGGTAAAAGAGATCGGGGTATCTCTTAGAGGAAAACCCACTCATGAGAAAAGAGATTTTGAGTTGAATTCTTGTCCTTCAGCAGGACTTGAGCACACAGGAGTTAGTGTGCGAGTTGTTATCTCTTATTGTTGTTTAATGCCCTATTGTAGAATCTTTCCCTAGAGAGTGGAGTAGGATGAAGAAATCGTTTGTGGCTGAATATGCGAAGATGACATTCTTATTGGCGCGAAGGCGTTTGGCTGATTCATTAGCCGAGTGAGCAGTTTAGAGATCGCATTGTGGTGTGCGAGTTCGTTCGAACCTGTGATCAGAAGTGAAGATACAAGGAACCCGAAACGAGAATTTTTTGTTTATGGACGCAGGAGATAATACGTCCATGACTTCAAAACCTAGTGCAGAAAGTTCACGTTTCTTTTATCTCGAAGGGTGTGAGAGACGTATGAGTTTTCCCTACGGTGATGGATTGTAGCAATTCCATCGTTCCACGAGGAAGACATTGGTATTAAGAGTCAAGTGTGGCAGTTGTAAAAGTGGAGCATATTTATTGACTACGAGTTAGTCTACGTTTATGTCTCGGAAAGCTACTAGCTTGTCTTAATGGCCATTTCGGGAATTAACTCGAGAAGATTTAAGAAGCAAGCCTTGTGGAGTTGGTTTACGACAAATGTGATGAGACGAGGGTGTCGTGCCCGAGAAAGTACATCAAAGCGGACATAGTTGTGTATCTCGTATTGCAACTACGAGGAGATTTTAGTCTCTAAAGGAATTGGTACGTAGAGCTTGTGACTCTCGTTTGTTTGAAGTTCCGTTCAATGGAACTGGACGATATTCCTTGACAGTTGGACAAATAAAGTCTTGAAATGTGGATCATCTTTAAATGAATGTAATTAAAGGAATGACTTCTACGGAAGCAAAGAGTGTGATGTTTATTGGTAAAATAGGAAATGATGTCATTTGGAATCGCGGTTGGTTTTATGTCCCGCAGTGGAAATTTCGAGGACGAAATTTTTATAAGGGGGGTAGATTGTAAGACCCCGCCCCAAAATTTCTCTTTTTACTATGACCAGTCGGGTTACAGAGGGTTGTAACCGCACTTTTAGCCTTTTCTGAATTAATATTCGAGTTTAATATCGAGATATTCCCGACTCTAGGGGAAAATAGAATAATTATCCCGAGTGTGTAGAATATATTATTACGAGTCTACTGGTATGTCCGGAATATTTTCCGGAGCTACGGGCTGATTAATATGGATTTATTTAGTTTACGGAAGTAATTAAAGTTATTTACTTTACCGTAAAAAGATGACTTTGTGATAAGTCAAGAATTTGGGGAAACTTCCTTCAGGAAAGTTGTAGAGGACCTTAATACGAACTCGTGGGTATGTCCTATGAATTAATCAGAGCTCGAATGTGAAAGTTATTCGAGATAATATGTTGTTACTGTGCGGTAAATAGTAAATGGCAAAATATCTATTTACTGTTCATGGTAACTTTTAATAATTCAATTTAGGCCATCAGATCAATCAAAGATTTGATGTGGGCAGTTGGATTTTTGTATATATAAGGAGGGGGAGTTGACCGGGAGACTCTCTCCCTCTTCTCTGATCTCACTCTCTCTCTCTCTGTCCCTCGATCGACTGTGAGCCCCGCCCATTGAGACCACCGCCGCGCGTCTCAACTCACTGCCACCACTAGCCTCCTCGCCTCGCTTCGCCTCTATCAGCCTTCCCAGATCCTCAGTTACGGCAGAGGTGCCGGATCCGAAGCTCTGTCAAGGAGGAACAGCGCGTCGGAGGACTGCCTAGACGAAGGAGGAGGTCAAGCTGGATTGGAGTGGCTGCAGGAGTAGCTCAGTGACATGAAGGAGGAGAAGAACGCCTGGGAGGACCGTCAGAGAGGATCTGCCGAGGGAACACCCCTGCAAATCTCTTGAGGTATGAAAACCCCCACTGCTCTCTCTATTTCTAGCATGGTTGGGTTGTTTAGTTGTTGTAGAACAGGGAGTTGTAGGTTGAGGAGCCTGGCTGGCCGGGAAAACTCAGATTTTCGGCCAAACCAGCTGACGGGGAAACTCAAGGGTAAAAACCCTAGTTTTTACCGCGGTAGAATTACCTTTTACTGTATTACAGCGGTGTAAAATGTCAAAACTGTCCCTGACAGTTTGGTGTAATTACAGGGGTGCCACTAGGGTTAAAATCCTAGAAATACCCTTGGTAGTTTTGTTTAAATACAAGGCTACCATTAAGGTTGAAATTCCATAAATACCCCTAACTGTTTTGTATAATTACAAGGATGTCATTGAGGTTGAAATCTTAGAAATGCCCTTGACATATTTGTATATTTACAAGACTGCCACTGAGGTTAAAATGACAATACTCCCCTCAAGAGTTTTTGATAATTGCAGGATGATAGTCGCATATTTATGCGTATTTATCGTGTTTAACTGAACTATTACACTTGGATTATTGCTATTAATTGAGTGATTTAATTAATGTTTATTGTTTTATTAGGTTTTGTGGAGAAATAAAGAAAAGAAAGAAATAAAAAGGATTCCTAGTGCCATAAGGAAGGGGAGACCAAGAGGAGTATAAAAGGACTCTAGGGTTTCATAAACAAGAGGAGAGTTGGCGAGAAAAACAAAAGGGAGGAAAAGAAAACGCAGCTGTGCACCAGACGCGCACCTGCAGTGCACCTCGCGCGCACCAGCAGAGCACCAGCGCGCACCCAGCTGGTTAGTCTTGTTTGAGTCTTAGAGCCCTTAACTAGTCTATGATGTGCTTATATCTTATGAAATTGTGACTAAGAGATGATTATGTGACTTGAGTTTCTTTGGTTAATTTTGATATATGATGCATATGCGAATGTGTAGTGGATATATAAAGAAGTTAACATGGTACAGATTATGAGCATACTTGGACATTGTTGAGATTCATTTAACCTGTGAGATTTTGAGCCTTTATGTGAAATACATGCTTTCATTGTTGAGTGTCAATTGCTTGCCGCAGATTAAGTTAATGGATTCTAGATATAACTAGAACTTGCTCTTGTACTTTTCAAAGCTTTTAGTCAATACATGTTCTGATTGAGGAAGGGATAAAGGCATTTAGGATTTATCATCATTGCCATATATAACCGGTGTCCCATATTTTTGCACACAAGTTGTGCACCCATTAGTTAACCACTTTGAGCTTACATTATAGCCTTTTTGTCATCACCCGCATAACCTTAACCTTGAACCTGAGAATAGTTATATCTCTACCTTTGTTCTGGAACTTAGTAAGCTGTACATGAGACATATATACATGAAGACCAAGGTGAAAGTGTGTGAAGGTGATAAAAAGAAATAAGTGTGGGGTATCAAGCTAATGTGTTGTGATAAAATAAAATAAAAATAAAACGAAAGAAAAGAAAAAAATATCAGTTCTTTGTGATGTCTAGCTTGATACCCATGATTGACTGTTGACGAAAAGAATGACGTGAAGACCCAACAAGAAGAAATCTGGTCACAATGGTGACACATTTGAATTCAACGATGAGAAAGCTCCATGGTTGTAAACCTGAGAAAGTCTCTTATTTGGTGCTCTACTAGGTTCTAGAATTTGTGTTTGAATTCCATATCCTTTTTATTCTCTAAACCTATGAGCCTAGCCCCACTACAACCTATGAAGACCTTTTTGATCCTCAAGATGGCAGTCTTTGATCTGTGGAGATAAGTCACAAGAGTTGAGCATATGGTTCGGTCCATTTGGCAAGTAATTGAATTGAGTGATACCTTAAACACAATTTGAGTGAAACACTTCTGAGAGTATATCTATGTGAGGTTGAATCTTGACTTGTTCATTGCATGCTAAGCTCTTTATTCACCGTGATTATGTCTGTGTCCTACATGTTACATGTGTGTCATGCATTGGAATTAACTTCCGAAACTTTATGAAAACATATTAATCTTGGTATTACAACTGTAGGGAGATTGCTGAGACAAAGTGTTGAGAGCATTAGAGTCTTGTTGTTAGTGTTTTGTTGAGTCTTAGTTTATTGTTTTGCTCTAGGACTAGCAAAAACTAAGTGTGGGGTATTTTGATAGTCGCATATTTATGCGTATTTATCGTGTTTAATTGAACTATTACACTTGGATTATTGCTATTAATTGAGTGATTTAATTAATGTTTATTGTTTTATTAGGTTTTGTGGAGAAATAAAGAAAAGAAAGAAATAAAAAGGATTCGTAGTGCCATAAGGAAGGGGAGACCAAGAGGAGTATAAAAGGACTCTAGGGTTTCATAAACAAGAGGAGAGTTGGCGAGAAAAACAAAAGGGAGGAAAAGAAAACGCAGCTGTGCACCAGACGCGCACCTGCAGTGCACCTCGCGCGCACCCAGCGTGCACCCAGACGAGCACCAGCAGAGCACCAGCGTGCACTGCAGGCGCTCGGCAGGCAGCAGGGCTGTGCACCGGTTCTTCTTCTCCTTTATTTCATCTTCCATGTATTCTCTGATGTTCTTATTCAAGATTATGTGTAGCTAAACTCCTTAATAGTTAGGGGCTGATCAAAGCCCTAGATATGTCTTTGATTTCAAACCCCATTGATTTATATAATTTTTAGATGAGAATTTCTTCACTGATTGCTCATTGATAATTCTGTTGCATGTTTCATTGGGTCGACACTTTGATGCATGTTTTAGGGTTTATTATTTTGAATGTGTATATGACCGACATATCGTTACACATTCTATGAGAAATAACATGTTCCTTGCAGGTACTTGTGTGAAGTAATTCCTTAGTAATCTAAGGCTACCGACATTGACCTTAGATTCTTTGTTGTTACTCAAACGTTCTTAGAACTTCATGATTTCAGTTATTTTGGTCTAGATACCGACATTTCATAGATCAATTAATTGGGAATATAGTTAAGTCGATAACGACATTTCACTTAACATGGCAAGTAAGAGAACGTAATACGGTTAATGACCTAACGACATTGGCTTGACTGTGAGTGCATTCAATTATAATCTTTGACATTTTTTTGGGGTGATTGAAGCATATCTAGTGGTGGAGAGAAGTTCCTAGCTATTGTTCCTCTCATATATGCATCCATATTTATCTTCTTTAGTATTTTGTTTTCAGCAGTACTTACGTTTTGTTTATTTTTGTTCACTGATCAAACCAACTCCGATTACCCTAAAAATTTGTGTGGTAGTCCGCCACTGTGTCTAGTTAGTGTGTATTTAATTTCGTAATTTTTGGTTGAGTCTAGATTAGCTAATTAATTAGGTTTCTGCTCGTTGGTCGAGTCTGCCAGATTTACAGTTTATGCATTTGTTTGTGTTTCTTGTGTCTTTAAGTCTTAGTTTCACCAATCCTCTGCGGGTAATGACCCCTATTTACCATTTACTATATTGACATAATTGATTTGATAATAGGGTATCTTTGTTAGGTGCGTTTACCACCTACCACAGGACAGCCCTTGAGGGTGTAATTCAAAGAATACCCCCGGTAATTTAGCACATTTACCAAGCTGTCATTGAGGCTGAATTTACAATATTGTCCCTGACAGTTAGTATTTACAAGAATGTCAGTGAGGATAAATTGACTATTATATCTGTGAGGCCCCGACTAATTTTATTTATTTTTCGACATATCTAGGGTTTATTTATGACATATTTTTGGTACATCGAGAATGCACTCTAATATTTTAATATTAGAGCAAACGTCGCCACTTGCGTATGAGTATTTACGGAATGTTTGTCCGACACTCTACGTATTTGTCCTGTTTTACGGACGTGGTTTGACAAATTATTTTTAGTGTGATTTACAGAAAACGTTTTCGAGTTTTTCGTTATTTTAAAATCGGAAGAGATCGTGGTCGTTGGATTCGTTCGACGAATCGTGGTCGTCGATAAAAAGTTATATAAAAACCTTTCTCTCTCTCCCCTATCTTTCTCTCCTCCTTTCCTTTTTTCTTCTCCTTTCCCTTTTCTTTTTCTTCCCTTTCTTCTCCTCTTCTGTCTCCTTTCCTCTTCGAGACAGAGCCTCTCCCTCACTCTCCTCGACTGAGTCGATCCAGGTGCTCCACCACCAGCGCGCGTGCAGCCTCACCGCCGCCACTACTAGGCTCGCAGTGCCCCGGCGACCGAGCCCTAGCCTCAGCCACATCGGAGACGTCTTGTCCGCCGCCCAGCAGAGGAGGGAACTCGTCAGAGAAAACTGTCCAGACGTCAAACTGGACCAGAGGAGCCCAAGGAGCTTCATGGAAGCTTGGATGAGTTGTCCAGAGCTCAGAGGAGGATAAAAATGCCCTTGAACGCCTCACCAGAGGAGGTTACTGGAGCTGTGTATATTTCGACTTGGAGGTATAAAAACCGTCTATTTCCTCTAGATTCTTGGCTTGTTTCGTTGTTGGGATGGTGTAACACTTGATTTTGCAGGTGTTGGGAGCTGATCTGGCCTGAAAAGCATCATTTTCCGGCAAACCAGTCGATCGGTAAACAGTGGGTCAAAACCCTGGTTTTTACCGCGGTAGATTTACATTTTTATAGTTTTACTGTGAGATGAATTGACCAAGATAACCCTGTCAGTTTTTAATATTACAACCTGTCATTTTTACTGTTTTACCGTTTAACTTTAATGGTTTTATAATTTTACTCGAGTACTATTTACTGGTTTACTTTTAGTATTCATAGTTTGACCTGTTGACTTTAGCTATTCACAATTTGACCGGTTGACTTACTATTCTCATTTTGACTTACTATTCTCATTTTGACCTTTGACTTTTACTATTTATCAGGTGGTGTTGTATTAAAGTTTGCTACTGTCAGGAGAGTCTTTATTGTTTTGCTCTCCCTTCCTAAATCGTACTTGAGTTTGATTGTTGGAGTCCCTTGGACTGTTTATCTTATAATAGGGTCTGAGTGAATTTGTTTTATCCTTACGAGCGTCATTCACGCATCGTAGTGTTTTCTTAACTTGGGACCCTCACTCGTGTTTGATTCTTGTTTCAGGTGTCAAATGACCCTTGTATCACTATTTGTGTCAGCAACCCATTAGTATCATGTTCTTAACTATTACAGTTCTTTGACTTTCCTTTGAAGAGATGGAACGGTGACAAGTGGCTTGGCAGTGCGTGTTGTTCAGCATCTGTGTTTCGGGATCACACTGGAGGAGCTATTCATTCTTTGTGGGCTTCAGCTTTTCGATCTCTGTGACTGTTGATTTAGACGCATTTGCCGCACTCTGACCTATCGAGCTTTTATCCATTTGTACTTTGCTCGTTGGCCCATGATGTATATTCACTGACTTGGACTTCATTCATGTATCTTGCAGTTTAAGTCTTATATGCTACCTTCCGCACTTGTATATATCTTTATTTGTTCATTCATCTGCTCCTCATATTTATGTCATTTTATTTAAATTAACCTTGTGGTTTCGGACAAGTGGGTAGTCAATACATCAGATGACGTATTGGTTATTCATTAGTTTGAGATCACGGCGGTTACCGTCATGTTCCGGGGCCTAAAATAGTCTCGGGATGCGACAGTAATTACTTGGTATCAGAGCATCATTTTGGTACATTATGTGTCACTCTGGTATGACTTAGTTGTACGTTTCTTCGAGTCGTATTGTCTGCTTATTTGCACGTAATGCAGATGTCATTGCATGAGCCGTTCCTTATTCCACTATTTCTATCGTCAGAGATCGAGCCATTCTTATTTGGAGTCCGTGCCTCTTTGAGATCCTCAGATTTTGTTCACTTCATTTAAACCGAACATTTGTTTCGGTATTGGGTATCCCTTTGTTCCCCAGTATTCATTTAGGATGTTGCCATGTCATAGAGTCACTGAAACGATTGTGAGCATTTCATGCCTTGGAAGTGCACCATCTCCTACACTTGAGGAGCAAGTGACTGTGAGGAGTGCACCACCAAACCCTATCTTGGTTGGGTTCGGCCTCTTTTGGGTTAGCAGGACGAGTGCTCACCCCTACTTTACAGGTACCCGATAGACTTGCTTTAGAAGAGATGGATAGGTGACAAGGGGCTTAGCAGTGCGTGTTGTTCAGCATCTGTGTTTCAGGATCACCTTGGAGGAGCTATTCATCATTTGTGGTACTTCAGCTTTTCAATCTTCATGACTGTTGATTTAGACGCATTTGGCGTACTCTGACCTATCGAGCTTTTATCCATTTGTACTTTGCTCGTTGGCCCATGATGTATATTCACTGACTTGGACTTCATTCATGTATCTTGTAGTCTAAGTCTTGTATGCTACCTTTCGCACTTATATATATCTTTATTTATTCATTCATCTGCTCCTCATATTTATGTCATTTTATTTAAATTAGCCTTGTGGTTTCGGCCTAGTGGGTAGTTAATACGTCAGATGCCGTATTAGTTATTCATTAGTCTGGGATCACGGCGGTTACCGTCGTGTTCCGGGGCCGAAAATAGTCCTGGGATGTTACAATATCCTTAGTGGATTTGTATACTTATGTGGTTGCCTTTATATTCTGTTTGCATGTGTATGGTTGAATGTTTGGGTTAATCTCGATAGATGATTAGTGGATACCTCAGGGAGAGTTTGAACTCCGGTTGTGATAGACGTAAGCTATCCATAATATTAAATCGACCGATAATTAGAAAAGCGGGATTTTGCCCGGATAGAGCGTTATTTAAATAAGAGCTACGTGTGGATTGATCCTTGAGTACAGGGTACGTAGACAGCCTGACCGGGATTCAGGTGCAGTCACAAATAATATTAGAACCCTAGGCCCTCTAAAGTAATTTGTTGAGATCTAAATGCGGAAATCAGGATAACCTCCGGCTGTGAGGTCTATTCCGGTATCGTTTGGACTGTTGAAAATGGTTTGGAGAAAAAGTTATCCTTTCTTAAGGGGGATTACGAGTAAGTCTCTCTTTGAATGTGTCCCGCACATCCTAACCTGGGTTTAGGGAGGTAAACTCGGACCGGGACGTTACAGATACAACCTCAACTGATCGATCTCAAGGTAAAAGATCGGTTAGCCCATCTCAAACGACAGACGGTAAAAGCATATTAAGTCCGTTAATGGCTGCTGCTTTACCAAAAAACAGAATTGCCCCTTTTAGGGGAAACAGATCGGCGGTTACAGGGAAGAAAATTATTCATGGTCAGTCTTTAAAGATTTTTTTAAAGAACCAGTTTTCCAGACGAAAAGGTTATTGGCGTTCAAGCAAAAGATTATCATAGACAATATTCTTTATGCATTCCATGAAGAAAATGAAGATCATCTGCTTGGAACCCTTGAAGCACTTATAGAAGAATTGCATGGAAGCCATATAAAAGAGAAGGAAAAGTCTAAGGTAGTATACCTAGAAAACCAAGAAAGTGCTAAGGTCTCTATGACAACAATGAAACTGTCCGAATGGTTTAAATTTCATAAGCATCTGGGAAAAGGAAAGATTCTTCCACTAACTTTGTCTGTTGCTCCTTGCCTATATTATGAGAGATATCTGGTTAATGTCTAAGCTGAACACCCTCAGAAACAAAAACTTTGGCTAATGGAGAGTGATTTTCTTCATAATCTTTAGACAAAATCTAATGAAGACTTAGAGGGTTTCCCAGAATTGATAGTTCAAGATGTTAAGAACATTAGACCAGATGGATGTATCCTGAGATTAAAGTTCATATCAACTCTACCTGAATGGATAATGCTGAAAGAACAAATGAACTATATCAATCCTTATCATTATGTCAGGATAATTCAAGGTCCGATCAAAGGATTAAGCAGGTCAAGCAAAAATGACAGTCCAAATTAGAGTATTCCATGGATGAAGGCCATGACAATCATGTGCATCAAAAACATGGTGCGAAGGGATTATGATTCAAGCCTTCTGGCAAGTGGAGAAAAAAATAATGGTTTCTTGCTATAATCATCATCCACGAGTGAATTGTGATTTTTTCTCAACCATCATGAGAAATGAAGTTGACTGCACCCTAGCTACTACAGAATGGCTTGAAAAAGTAGAGAAGGAAAAATGATATATGATTCCTTATCCCTTTCTTATGATTCAGATTTAGACAATGAAGAAAAAAAATGAAAAACATCAGAAGAGGAACAAGAGAGCTAAGATTCGTTGGCTGATTATAATTGCACTGATGAAGAATGTTACAATACAATAAATATGATGGAGAAATGAGCGGTGATCGACCCATCACGACAAAAGACTTTTATTTTGTTAAAGTTAGTGTGTTCACATGATGAAGAAATAAACGGTGGCCGACGCATCACGACAAAATACTTTTCTTTTGTTAAATTTAGTGTGTTCTTCTTTTTTTCTACCTATACATGAAAACAAATCACTTTACTTTTACTAAAATAAAGATTGATTCCTCCTGTCTCCCACTTTCTTTTAGTTGTGTTTAATTCAGGTTTGGAGTCTTGTGCTATATAAGAAACCTCAAGCTTCCGAGAGAAGACATTAAAAAAACTTGGAACAGAAGTTGAAAACACTCTCAACCTTCCTCTCGAAGTCAGAAAGCCAGATAAATAGTGTGTGTAAACAGTGTCTCTAGTATAATGTGAATAAGAGTGTGAGTGTGAGTACTGTGTGAATATTTCAGTCTGCAAACATTCTGTGTGGTGTGCTTTTATTACAAGTAAGTATTTGTACTTGTAATTATAATTATAAGTAGCTAAACACCTTATAGTTGTTTACCCAAGAAAGAGGCTATGAGTTCTGTATTTGTAGTTATGTTAAATAAATTCTAGCTTGTGCCCATATTTCAGTCATAAAAATATTCTTGTTTGAAAATTATTTTACTTTCAGTTGTTAGTTTGAATTCTGTATTTGATTTTTTTGCATACTAAAATCTTTGCACCTTAAGACAACAGTGATTTCTCCAATATAGTAACCATTTAGATAGTAAGTCGTTAGGTGAAGTCTTGACATGTCAGAATATCCTAAATACAACACCTAATAATAAAAAATATAATAAAATAAAACCCTAAAAGTCATTTTTACATTTACTATTAACATAATAAGTTAATGGAGGTATGTCTTTGATAGGAAAACAATAGTTTGGGTATTACTTTGATCACTTTAAAAGTTTAGGTATCACATTGACCTTGCCACAAGAGTTTGGGTACTAATGGTGAACTTTTCTCTTATAGTTTTTTTCAACTCGTAAACTGTTTGCCAATTATCCAAGTAATTAACAATAATATACGGGTGCGTATATACATATATGAATATATATTTGACTTGAGTTCGATTTACTTAAGTGCTTTTGACATTATATCTGTCATACTAGTATTTTTATTTGGGTTAACTTGTTTTATGTTTTTGTGAATTTATTTATTCATATTTCATCTGTATTTTTTTTCTTCTATAGGAAAAAGAATCTCATTTCTAAAAACATGAATTGTCTATTTATCCATACTTTCTTAAATTATTAGATTTGAACTTTAATAAATCAAGGGCATAATCGAAAGTTTAAAAATTTAATCATTTCAACTAATTCTGAAATCTGATAGTCGCATATTTATGCATATTTATCATGTTTAATTGAACTGTTACACTTGGATTATTGCTATTAATTGAGTGATTTAATTAATGTTTATTGTTTTATTAGGTTTTGTGGAGAAATAAAGAAAAGAAAGAAATAAAAAGGATTTCTAGTGCTATAAAAAAGGGGAGAGAGTTGGCGAGAAACAAAGGAGAGAACAAAAAAAGAAAAACGCAGATGTGCACCCAGCAGTGCACCTCGCGCTCACGCCCCAGCCACCAGCCGTGCACCTCGCGCGTCCAGCCGTGCACCTCGCGCGTCCAGCCGTGCACCTCGCGCACCCAGCCGTGCACCAGCAGAGCACCAGCGGCAGCAGCAGGCACCACCGAGAGCAGTCCCTCTTCTTCATCCAATCTCTAAACTCTATAATTTGTTTTGTTTATTTCATTATGAATTTCAGTAGCTAAACATCTTGTTAAGGGTTGCTTGAAGCCCCGTACATGAAGTTTTTTTGATGCATATACTTTAATCTAGTTTGCATGTTCATCTTGAATGAGGTTTCTTTCTCTATGTGGTTCAGTGATGATTTCTTGTATGTTTACTTTGATGCGCAACTTAGTATGCATGCTAGGACTCTATTGTCATGAGATACGGGTGACTAAAGATAATTTCTTCTATTGGATTCTCTACAATGATACATCGGATAGATTATTTCGTCGGGTGATTGAAACCCTATGTCTAGAAGGACACGCCCATAGTGTACCTGTGAACCCTTGTGGCTTCTCAAACCTTCTCTAGATCATAATGCTTTCTTCTTTGTAACCTTGGGGTCCATGACTATAGGTTCATAGAGGGATAGATGCAGGGGAGGTCCATGACAAACTTGCATAGGCATAAGGATTAGGTAATAGGATGTGGTTGTAACGATCAACTCTTCCTAGGAACTTTCATTCATGGGATATGTGCATTAGGTTAAGTATGCATTAGAGAGATGGAATGGCAGTGGGGGATTGCATTCCTCTTAACTCATTCATCACATAGTTTAAACAACTTGCATTCATAAACATAGTTACTTTCAGTATTTATTTTCTGCATATAGCAGTAGCTTGTCCGATTTATTTGAGTAACCAAATCAATTCCGATTATCCTCAAATTTTGTATGGTAGTCCGCCACTGTGTCTAGTTAATTGTGTCAAAATTTCATAATTTTTGGTTTAGTCTAGGTTAGGTTCGTGGTGTGATTTCTGTTCAGTGGTCGAGTCTGGCAGATTTGTGTCATTTGTGTTCATTTAGTGTTTTAAGACTTAGTTTCACCAGTTCCTTGTGGACGATAACCCCTATTTATCTGTACTACATTGATATATCTGAGTGGGGAATAGGGTATATTTGACTGCTCACCAAAATCTCTTTTGGCTTTATTAATATAGAAATCTATCTATCATTCAGAATTCAAAATCATATATATACAGCCCATTTCCAATTAGTGATCTCTTTTCTTGACATACGTGAGGGATCAAGTATTACACCAATGTTTTGATCACCAAATTATAAATCACATCTCTACCGTCTAATATATATTTATATATGTAGATCATCTATGTAAAATTTCATCTAATTTAGTAATCGATAAGGTGCTCAAAAATGCAAATTAAAATTATAAGCATGAACGGTTCATGTTTGGCAGATTTGATACGTCAATTGATTTCAGATAGTTCAAAACCTTATTGATCACCAAATTGGATGCAATTTTGCAAAAATGATCTACATATATGAATCTAAGTATTGAACGGTAGATATGTTGATATGTGATCAAAATGTTGGTCTAATATTTGATCCCTCATATATGTCAAAAAAGGATCCCTTAGTAGAAGGGCCCTCATATATGTTTATAATTTTAATTCGCAATTTTGATCACCTTATCTATCATCAAATTGGATGAAATTTTGCAGAGATGATCTACATATATAAATCTATATATTGGACGGTAGAGATGTAATTTGGTGATCAAAAAGTTGATGTAATCTTTAATCCCTCTTATATGTCAAGAAAATAAATCTCTCCATAAAAGGGGCTATATATATATATATATTAACCCCGATAATTAAACTGTTCCATATAATTTGACAATATTTTGGGTGGTTGGTGGGCTAATTGGTAGAGTTTGACAATATATAAACCTTGTGGGTGGAGTAGTATACATCGAATAATAATGATGATACTAGCGCTGAGTAGTGCTGGGTTGACATAGTGGTTGGAGCTAATTAAGCACATTCAATCATGATTATTACCAATGGGTGTACCTATGTCAACCGTATCTTGCATTTTTTGATCACATTTACCATTCCTATATTTTTGATATATTTTACAATACCGACCCAACTTCTCACCAACTTCCTAGAACTAAAACTCTTTTATTATAATATTACCACTTTCCATATTAGTTCCTTGATCTTCAAGGAAATGGGTCAAAAAGAAGTAGGGTTAAGTAGTTAGTGGGATAAAAAGGAATTAAGCAGCAATATAGGCATTTAGACGCTTAATTATTAGAGCATCATTAACTTTTCCTCCAATGTTTGTGTGCTCAAAACAAGTCAATACATTTATAAATAATAATCATCTTGCTAGCTAGCAACTAGATACATAGTGATCGATTGCTCATTGCTAACTACTATTAAGAGTCGCGTCTGTGTTTTTCTGTTGTTAAGGCTAACAAAATTGCCTGCGAAAGGGAGACAACCAGGCCCAGCTCTTCTAATTATGAAACAGATCGAATAAGATCAAGAAGAACATGTAATTGAGTTGTGTGGATTCTTCGTCCTTTAATAACAAAAATATAATTACACCATTGGTAATTTATGTTTTGAGTTTGTTGAGAAATGGAAGATGTTAGTCTCTTTTGCGTCATTACGCAACTGTTCTTCACTTCTTCTAAATGGTGAGTGACCAAAAACCAGAGTCAGTCAGATCGATGGAATTATTTTGTTTTCGCTTGTAATGGTACCAGCTAGAAGGGAGAAAAGAAAATAAAAACATTATAACTAGAAATTTTGAGACACGAGATGCATCTTGATCAGGCACGTTGCAAAAGAGAAGAAAACGTAAAGATGGAAGTATATCCTTATTATATATGACAGTTTTAGAATGAAATAAGTTGATCTCGCTACATGGTTCATGTGATTCACTATATATACAAACTAATTTCATATGAATACAATATATGTGCATGCATTTGGTCCATGCCACATGATTCCTACGTAACAAAGGATAACTATGTGCAATACGTGATAAGATGAGCTCATGGCAACATGCAGAGAAGCAAGATAGCTAGCCATATCCAGGCCCTAGTAAGACAGATCGTTTGATCGAGAAGGTAAAAATATTCAAGACGAATCGAACGTCAATAAGGCAACCGCAAATTTAGAAGAAAAAGGCAAACAAAATCAAGTTTGAGAGGCTTTTTCTTGCCATAGTTCGTTTCATTTCGTCGATAAAATCTAGATAATAGCAAACATCTCCATCCATTTCCTCATCCCTTCATGTATATATATCACTGAAAACTCTTTATGTCGATCCATGATTTGGTTGTGAAGATCGAGCTCTATATATAGGATATATATACTGATGTACGCCTGCATTTGGGGTGAGAAGATGGTAGCGATATATAATGAACGGCTGCGCTTAGCCAGTTATACTATCGGCATGGTGTTTATGAAGATCTTAATTAGTTGTAGTATGGTGGTGGGCGTGGGATTTGGGGAGTCAGCAGCAGCAGCGCAGGTTCCGGCAATGTTTGCGTTTGGGGACTCACTCATTGATGTTGGCAACAACAACTTCTTAAGCTCCTTCGCAAAATCCAATTACTATCCTTATGGCATCGATTTCAGGGGAGGCCCCTCCGGAAGATTCACCAATGGAAGAACTTCCATTGATATGCTTGGTGCGTCTGTCTTTGCCTAGCTACATGCATCCCTTTAAAGTCTGTCTAACCTGGCTAGTTACATAATGCCGGCCTATGCCTACATGCATGTATTCTTCAATTATCAAATTATGTTCTACTGTGGCAGGAAATTTGCTGGGTCTTCCTTTTGCTCCGGCCTTTGCTGATCCTAACACAAGAGGAAACAGAATGCTCAGGGGAGTCAATTATGCCTCAGCAGCTGCTGGCATACTCGATGAGACAGGGCGACACTTCGTAAGTCACTACAAGCTTAACTACATGCTTGTATCCATTAGTTAATGGGAATGGACATGCAATATTCATATCTGTTAATTCAGGGAGATCGGTATTCCCTAAGCCGGCAAGTATTGAATTTCGAGAGCACCTTGAATCAGTTGAGGACGATGATGGGGGGAACTAACCTGACCCAGTACCTGGCTAAGTCGATTGCTGTTTTGGTGTTTGGGAGCAATGACTACCTCAACAACTATCTCATGCCTTCCTTCTATAATTCCAGTTACACTTACAGTCCTCCTGCCTTTGCCAACCTTCTCCTTAATCGCTATGCCACACAGATTCTGGCTTTGCACAGTCTTGGATTGAGGAAGTTTATGCTGGTAGGAATCGGGCCTTTGGGTTGCATTCCTTACAAAGAGCATCAGGTAGAGCCCAGCCAGGAAGATGTGCTGACAATGTCAATCAGATCCTTGGCAGCTTCAATCAAGGACTCAGATCTTTCGTCACCCAGCTTAACAGCAACCATCCTGATTCCATCTTTGCGTACGGCAATGCTTGTGGCGCTTTTGGCGACATTCTGAACAATCCTGCATCTTATGGTAAGTAAAGATAGAACCATCCTATTTTGAGTTTAAGGCGACATAGGCTCATTTGGTTTTCGCTATTAAAAAACCAGTTTTTGTGTGAACTTTTAGATTTTATAGTATTTAGTAAATTAAAAGATACTTTTTAAAAAATTACAGGTACAGCAGCTTTTATTTTTAGAAGCAACCTACTTTTATAAACAACTGCCATAGAAAATACTAGAATTTAATACAATTTTTTGGCAGCAACTTAAACCTGATATTTATCATACATAAAACTATTTTAATCCATAACTAATTATTTTCGGGGTTCAACAACAATTTTTTCTAAAAATCACAGTAATACTAAATTAGCCCTTAGCACCAGATACATAGCATGTCATGTTGAAAAGTTCAATTGGCATTGTCATATGCTGCACAGCTGCAGGTTTCAGTGTGATTGATAGGGCTTGCTGTGGAATTGGGAGGGACCAAGGGCAGATAACATGTCTACCATTTGCATTTCCATGCTCAAATAGAAATCAATATATGTTTTGGGATGCTTTCCACCCAACTGAAGCTGCAAATGCTGTCCTTGCTGAGGTATGTATCTTTCGTTTATTTTCTGCTGATGTATATGGAACTTTTCATTCACAATGTCTGAACTTTACAGATAATGTAATACATGTTTTTAGTATTTATGGTATTCGCATAACTGCGTGCTAGATACACATACAAATGAATGAATTGAAACACATCAATTGCTTTGTGGTTATTGTATTGGAATGTAACTAACTACTCAGGAGTCTGGTGTCTGGTGTCTACTAACTGTTTTCCAATGAATAATGAATTCAGTTGTATTTTAGGAAACCCTTTCTTTCTGGTAGCATAATGGTAGGGTTGTGTTCTTCCTCGTAAAGCATATTCAGTCGTAGCGTATTCTCCAATTTTTTTGTTCATAAAAAAGCAATACATGGATTTTTTACTTTGTAGAAATTAACAATATACAGATGAACGGATGATATGCTTGTTAATTCCTTCTGTGATGTTCCCCTTAGGTAGCATTTTCATGTATGTTTTTCATCATTAGAAAGCGTACATAGGTTCTTCTTTATTTCAATGTTTATTTTGCTGTCAGCACAATTGTCTTATCTGATGTAAGATATTATGTTCAGACATTCCATTACTATCCTTAAGATTGATTAAAGAAAGTTAAGAAACAACAAACATAACTGTTTTGAACCCCAAAAACCTTCCGTTTAAGTGTTCATTTTTCTTTGAGATAGGAGAAATGGGTTGAAAAAAGGAATAGAGATACATAAACTATATAAATTGTGTACTTTCCTTTTCATGTGCCATTCTATCACTGTATGTTTTTCCCCTTTCCTCCGACCTCTCGATAGTTCTTCATACATCTATACATGCAAAATAAAAGCCAAAAACGAACAATAAAACTTGTACCAAACAGTCCTTGAGATATGTGTATCAACTTTGTTCTAGACTTCTGGTAGTCGAAATCAGAAGGGGTCCCTCGTTCAATGAACTAAAAAGTGTGCGGTAGATTTGGTGATGCTCCTTTGAGTGCAGTCAGCTTGTATAACAAAGGATCTGACACTTTCCCCATTGTTTGTTTCATGTTTCGACCAGATTTTTAGGGAGTCTATAGGCACTGCATCAGTAGATGACACAAGTTATGGGGATCCAGTTCAGAATGCTGAAGCAATGGCATTTCGTCGAGCTTGTGCACGCTTTGGGCTTGGTCTTCATCTTTACCATGAAGATTTATCTTAGTGGGACATAGTTCTTGTGCTTTGAAGTATATGGGCTTCTTTGCAGTTTTGGTGGATGGATGATGCTTGCGGCTTATCATGTTTTGTTGAACTGATGCGACCTAGTACCTTGATTTGGATCTCTGGTGTTGTATGTAACTGTCATTTAAGCCTTAATCCATGTAAGCTATCATGTCATGGTAATTTGCGGTGAAATAGTAGTATCTGGGTTTTGTGCTTATTTTCTAGTGATACATTCAACAAATATAATCTCATATCCATTTTTAAATTACTGATAAAAGGTCCAAAATGTGGTGAACTACAAATTTTCAGTCTGGATTTGTTTGTGATCTTCTGTTGTAGTGCAGCCTAAGAAATTAGAATTTTGTCACTATTTCATAGACTTTGTAAAGAGAAGGTAACTGTTTAAAATGGGCATCGGAATGCCATAGAAGCGGCTGTTTAACCCAGTTTGCTGTACTGTTCATCCAGCATTATGAGATGCAGGAGTTTTCGTGCAAGGCAGGTGGATTTCTGGAGACTTAACTCGGCCATTGCTTGATCTTTTTTCTTACGATCAATCTAGTCTGCAGCAAGTGATGAATAGCTATAAAATGAGAGGTCTTGTCTTGGGCTTGAAGGCCTTAGGGTGACTGAAATATCACAGCCGAAGCTAGCTAGCTAGCTGGGGATGATAATGTTAAAGCTTGGTGTGCTGCCTATTTGTGGGAGGCTACCTAAATAAAAAGGCAGGCTTAGTAGTCAGCATCCGACTAAGCCCAAACAAGCTATTGGGCGAAAGAACAGAATTAGGGTGGTCCAATCCAAGAGTAAAAGTCCCTCCGGATCTGCAAATTGATGAAGCTATCAATCCTATCATGGTATCATTTCCTTAAAATGTCAGAAAATCATTCTATAACGGCCAGGCACGGAAGAGCTTCCCCTACGTATATAGGGGGAGGCACCACCGACAGGGAGAGAGAGTGAGAGTGAGTGCGATGTAGCCTTGCCTAAAAAGTAAAGGCGTGTCTCAGAGCCTCAGACAGGCATGTGTCTTGAGTTGGGTCCAAATTTAACCGTCCATCTCGATCGAAAATCAACTAATTAATTGAATCCAGTTACATTAAAAGGAACGTCCGTTGTGTATAGGCGCATCGCGCATCACCAGTGTGTGACAGATTTAATTTTTTTTTTCTGTACGTCTCACTGAATATATCATTGATAAATTAGGTAGTGAACGACTAGAAAAAAGAGGAATTGGTTGAGAGAGAGAGTAAAAAAGAGGAATTAGGTTGTGATAGAGAGAGTTATGGTTTAGATTTGGAGTACATATACTTGATCTGGTAGTGAGGAACTTCGAGAAACTGAGCGTTTCAGTCTGGATATATCTCCAACAACTCTCTCATCGTTTTTCATTTTCTATGGTTGGATCCAGTTTAGCCGGCGGCATATTGATCTTATTTGTAAAACTTGATTCTATTCTGTTGTGTTATTTTTGTATCTGGAACGGGGCCTGTGGAATTCGTTCTTATCGATATCCCAATCGACCATATGAAAACATGTACTGTGCATGCTAGTTCCCACCTTCACGGATGAAGAATTACTAAGAGTCCCGCACTCAAACGCTAACTAGGATACAGAGCTTCTCCAACCACTGCTTCACTGTGTTAGAGACAACTGCAGTACTCTATTTACTGCATACATTCCAGAACACACCTACATTTAAAGACGATAAATGTATCACGTATGTATGCCATTTCATTTCTCAAATGAAAAAGAATAATAAGCCCTCTGGCAGCCAGATGGGAAAAAGAATGGAATGGAATGGAATGGAATGGAATGAGATGAGATGGTCAAAGCAAAGCAAATTGGTCTTATCAAAACAAAAAAAGCAAAGCAAATTGGAATGGAAGACAGCTGCCCCAGTTGCATTCCTGCCTGCTGCAGTTGACAGCCTAGCATGTCCTGGCTTGCTCCTTTTCCTTACTCTATGCATGCCAGCATGATCCACTACTTCCTTCCTACCCCATCCTCATCTCTAGCTACTTATTTTACAGTTCCTCCTTACGTGCTCTATAGTCTACCCTGTTCCAAGTATTCATTCAATATCCTCCGTCAGGTCTTATTATGGATCGGGTTATGACTCGATCAAAGTTAACAAAATTTATGATCGGGTATAATAGGGCCGATGCTTGAATATTTAAGCTCTAACCCGTCCTAGCGGTCTATTTTGTTAGGGCTAATATAATCGGGTATGCTCGGCCTTTTAAACAGGGCTAAACAAGACCGAGATAGACTCGTTATTTTTTTCTCACAATTTAACTTTAAATTATATGTAAGCAACCTTATTTTTTAGGTTATATTTAGCATGCATGCATACACATTATACTTAATTTAAGACATCTATCTATAAATTAAGTGCTTATACTCATATATCTCACGAACTAATGATCTAAATTATCAAAATACAATCGTCAATCAACAAAACAAAAGGAAATCAAAAGAACAAAGCTAGCAAATCAACTACAAAAGAGAAGATTAGTTGTATTGTATCTATAAAAGAAACATATTAAAACAATACAAAAATAAGAAATTATTAAGGCCTAAAGGGCGGACTTTTAGGTTCGGGCCGGGTTCGACTCTAAAATGCTTATTAGGGTAGAGTTGTAGGATAAGGTCGTGTTTCATTTACTCAACTCTTACCCTACCCTACTCGAGAAGAGTTAGAGCTAGTCATCTCTAATAAAGAGCAGGATAAAGCTTCGATCCTAAAAGATAGGACAGAATTTAGAACGAACTAAAGTCAAAGGATCAATTGATGAGGCCTATCCTCGGTTATGCTGCAAACTAACCCTCCTTTAATTTGCTCAAATTGCCTACTCTCCGGCCGGCTCCGTTCGCCGACCGTCACTATATATATCCATAATTCTGATCGATCAATGTGCGTGGGTCAGTGGTCACAGTTTACCCAAATTTAATGAATTATATATATTGACGACGCATCCTGGATCATTTGCTCCACCAACCATACATGATATATGATCATGATCTATCTATATTCATCTCTACGTTTTATATATAACAACAGGAACTAACTAATCCAACCCCTATTTATTTATAGCCACTCACAACTTTCGGTGAAAATATATTTTCTTTGAATAACCATATTTGAGGCATGCCAGTATCTATGAGTCAGGTACAACCTTGATCTTGATGCTTGTTCGCCTTCTGACTTCTTCTCAAACAACTGTCGTACATGGTCTGGTTAAGCAGACACTTAGGTTCTTCACAGACCTAGCTGAGGAGCAACTAGGATTTTTCTCCTCTTCTCGCAAAGCCACCGTTTCTTACTCAGATCGGAGTGGTTGAGCAGAGCTATAAATCAAGATTGCAGGGCGTTCGTCAAAGAGTTTCTTAACAAACTGGAGATATTTGCTAAGGTTATTCACCCTAACAATGGTTTTGCCGGTATTCGCCTACGGATAGGGTTTTCTGAAGCGGTGGTGGACTGTTCGCTCACAGATGAGTCTTGGTGAGGTAGAAGCGGGAACTGCCGACTGGTCGGGTTTTGGTGAGTAGCAACAGAGAATCCATACGGATAGGACTTTGGTGAACAAAAAAACTCAGAAAATCTTTTTGGTAGAGGTGCTCTGAGAGAGGCTTGTTTTGTAGTGTGCAAAAGTTGTTTGTTGATTGATTGGTGATATTTTTGAATCATACATTTTGACCCTTTATATAGTGAACACTATTTTCTTACTTACAGGCCAAGACAAATCAAATCTCTTAAACAATAGATCCTTAATCAACTGCAAATCTTCGCCACAAATGACCTTAAAAAGAAAATATTTACAATTACTTAGACCGTAAGAATCAGTCCATGTATAATTAAGATAGATGAAGATATTCACCCCAAATCTAACTCTTGGGTTAGTTAGATATGTTCGTCCATTTAGGTAATATAATTATCTCTTCAATGCAATCTTGTCGTGTATCACCATATGCATTCCTATACCAAAAAGGAATGAAACCTTTAAGGTAATATAATTGAGTCCTTCCAGGACAACCATATTGCATTCATCCATAATAGTTCAATCTCTTGTAAACTTAAAAATCTTTGACATGTCCCTCATCAAATTAAGGAAAGGATATCAATTGAAGCATCCATTGAACCTTGAAAACTTGATATGCACGTTCTACATGTATCCACCAAGCAATTAAGATTATACTATCTTTTGTTCTTCATCCTCTTAATCAAACTAGCACGACACTAGTAATCAAAAATGGTAAATAATCAATCTAGATTCGCCTTAATATTGCTTGATCTTGATCACCAAGTCAGCCATTAATTCCCCAAATCCTTGATACTTCGATAATTGCCCGGATATGGACCAAAACGCCTTGGCCTCCAAGATAGCTTTATATGACCCCGATTACAGATATCTCCTGAAATCCCTACCGACACATCATCGGACCACTAAACTGGTCCAGAACACGGTCTGTCTGGGAAAATATATTTTACACCCAAACATAGCCACCCAGGTCTTAAAGAAGAAGTCATGCGTCTTGACTGAAAAGACATATAGTCCCCATGCTTTATTCGCGTCGTAAAAAATCACTTGTCTTTGAAGATGATGAAACACGTTCTAACGAGAACATACCTTAAGCTTACACTGACCAACCAGATGCAGATAAGAAACCCTCATGCTTAATTAAACATAGTAGCAAGACCACAAGCATTAGTCTTGATGATAATTGATAGTAATAAACCAAGAAAACTTAGTCTTAAGGTAGACATAATTACACTTCATGAAACCAACTTTTGATGACTAAAGAGAACTCGACCAACAACTTACTGGTTGTTTTATAACTTGACGTTGTTCTTCAACAACACAAGATCCAAGATGAACCAACTCCCTCAAAAAGAACCTTCAAGAAGACTAAGAAAACAACCCTTGATACTTCGATAATTGCCCGTATATGGACCAAAATGCCTTGGCCTCCAAGATAGCTTTATATGACCCCGATTATGGATATCTCCTGAAATCCCTACCGACACATCATCGGACCACTAAACTGGTCCAGAACACGGTCTGTCTGGGAAAATATATTTTACACCCAAACATAACGACCCAGGTCTTAAAGAAGAAGTCATGCGTCTTGACTGAAAAGACCTATAGTCCCCATGCTTCATTCGCGTCGTAAAAAATCACTTGTCTTTGAAGATGATGAAACACATTCTAACGAGAACATACCTTAAGCTTACACTGACCAACCAGATGCAGATAAGAAACCCTCATGCTTAATTAAATATAGTAGCAAGACCACAAACATTAGTCTTGATGATAATTGATAGTAATAAACCAAGAAAACTTAGCCTTAAGATAGACATAATTGCACTTCATGAAACCAACTTTTGATGACTAAAGGAACTCGAACCAACAACTTACTGGTTGTTTTATAACTTGACGTTGTTCTTCAACAACACAACATCCAAGATGAACCAACTCCCTCAAAAAGAACCTTCAAGAAGACTAAGAAACCAACCCTAAAATAAACTTCATAAAAAAAAACTGATGACATTTTGCTGCTCATGATGCCTATTTTAAGCACGATTTACTCCATTCTCAGATGATGATTCTGATCGGTTCTTGACTTGAGAATGTAGTACAATATATGTATTTGAAGTATTGATGAAACAAACGTCCAAAGAAACCCTGAAAGATGGCACGACTGGTCTCACAAAACAGCTCCAAGAAAACTATTTTCTGGAAATTCCAACTTTTCTTACTTTTTTGGTCAATTTCCCGAACTTGTATCTTTGTCTTCCCTTGGTCTTTTTGGATGATTCGTGATTCTAAAATGCTTTACAACATCCCAACTTAATGTATAAACAAAAACCCCAGTGATAGATACATGTTAAGAAGAAGAAACAAGGCCACCAAAACTCATAGTAGTTTCTGAAAAAATGCTGTTTCAAGATGCCAACTTGTAGACCTCGTAACTCACTCCTCAAAGCAGCGAATGACATGATTATTTTTCCTAACAATGGTTTTGCAGATATTGCCTACGGATAAGGCTTTATGAAGCGGTGGTGGACTGGTCGCTCACGGATGTGGCTTGGTGAGGTAGAAGCGGGAACTGCAAATGGTCGGGCTTTGGTGAGTAGTAACGGAGAATTCCTACGGGTAGGGCTTTGGTGAACAAAATGACTCAAGGAATCTTTTTGGTAGAGGTGCTCCGAGAGAGGCTTGTTTTGCTGTGTGGCTCTATAGAACAAGCTCCTTGTGATGATAAGACACAAACAAACTTGTGTTGTTAGTGTGAATGTTTTGTCAAATCATATGCACGGTCTTTTTATACTATTGTTGTCAACTCTGTCTCCATTCCTCTAAAAGATATCAGAGCGTCCTCATTTTCTCCTTCTAGCGAATGTCAAAATTGTTGTCTGTATCAACTCCAAATTCATCATGTACGCCAAAGCTGGAGGTAATTCAGCTCCCAAGTATATCGGTTTTTGATGAGTAATTAGGTGATGATGCAATATGGCCTCTATATGACCTCTTCAACACCACAGGCATTCATGTTTTAATAAAATATTAAACTTGAGAAGTCATTTAACCTCAAGTAGGTTTATTTTCTTCGGTGATGTAGCAGTGAATGTTATGTATTTTTCACAACTTGATTTTCACTCCAAACAAGAACCCTTAAGAAAACTACAGACTTTCTTCTTTGTATTTAATACTTGAACGCCACTCAAAGCATATGAATTGAGGAGAGCAAAACATGAAGCAAGCCCCCTATTATGTAAGAATGAATAGAGAATATGTCAGTGCGTATTCGCGGATCTATAAGTTCGTACAAGTCAGTTCACCGTAGTCATAAACACAAGATGTAAATTCTCGAGCATTCTGACATCTTGGTACTAAAACTGCCATAACTCCCACTTGGAGTGTCAAAATCATGAACCGTAAATTGCGTTAGGAACTAGACTTTCATACCTTTCCACCAATGTAAAGCTTTCTCACAAATTCTTCTATCGTCCTCAGTAGTTCATTGAATCTCTAGTACGGAAGCTGCAACTGAAATTGGCTGAACTGTAACTGTTTAGTTTTGCTGTTCTTAGTGAGGAGAAGAAGAATAGCGAATCTTGTGTGTCAAGCTCCCTAAGCACATAAGAACATGTATAGAAGGCACAAGCTAAACAAGACCTTCAATGCCCATTCGTGCACGCATATACACATGCTGTCAATTTTCTTTTATCCTGACCTTCCTGTCTTTAAACTGCAATAACGTTTTACTGGAACTTCAGAATCACAAGCCGTAAATTCCGTTAGAAACTAGACATCTAGGGCTTTCCACACATATATTGAAGACTAGTTCTTAATAGATTATCACTAGTAATTTAGTGAAGTTGCTACATAGTAGTATAGGTTGCTAAAAACGTGCCTTCTGACCTGTCGGGACTCAATTTGCCATAACTCCTTCTAGGATCGTTGAAATTGCAAGCCGAAAATTGCGTTGGAAAGTAGAAATCTTGGGATTTTCGTGCATATGAATCTTGCCTTCTAATTCTTCATGGATATTTCCAATTTATTCCGTGAAGTTGCAACACATAAGCTGCTGCTGCAAATTTGCTGAACTGCACTCTTGCTTCAAATCTTCTTTTGTCTTGCGCTTCCTGGCATTAGGGCAGCAATTTTTGAAACACATATACTGTTTCTTGCATCTAAGACCTCAGAAATTGGTCTCTAATAATATAGGACAAAATCCAAACATCTGTTAGGTAAGAACATTGTCTTGCATTTCAGCAAAACATAAAATTTCTTTTTGTATTTTTATTTTTCAATGCAACAGAATCGAAGTGAACACGAACAAAAAAACTCAAAAACAGAAGCAAAGAAGTAGGAAACTTAGTATGATTAGTTACCCTTCGTGAGGCCACGGAGGAGGCCACCAATGCTTCACTCCAAGCCTTGACATATTGATATTGGTGGCATGAGATTCTCTTCTGCGAGAAATTCCAAGTATTGAACAAAGATGTTTGGTGTCATCTACTTTAAAACTTTGAAGTGGCTGCTCATAGAGCCTGCTGCATAACCCCTCATGCATCTTCATTGTTATTTGACAAAAAGCATGATCATCAATTGCACCTTCACGGATGGCTCAGTATAGAAATCTGCCTTGTTACCGACTACCATGTCGTGGTGCATGTTATGTATAGTTGCAGTCACCAATTGACTTTAATAATAAACCACTTGCTGCTTTATATTTTCAAAAATAAGAGAATCATACAAGTGGAACTCCTGCATATGAGACTTACTGATATTGGAGCCAAGAATTAATCTATAATCCCCATCGTATTCATCGTAGGTTATCTCCATATCAAAATAACAATCACCACATATTGATAACTTAATTTCTGCCTCAGACATAGACATATTCCTATAATAAACATCATTGAGGACCATCTGTAAGGCTTGGCATGTGTCCATATATACAGTATCATGCATGAATGGAATGACTTCGTATTTGAAGCAGCTTTGTTGGTTGCCGACTTCATTGTTGTGCTCCTCATGAGATTCACCATAAATTGGTAAATTAATTTTTTCTGACATGACCAGAGAAAAGATTTCGCCACTAGATTGATCAAAAACCGATTCAACCTCTTTGGCGATAGTATCTTCGTCAGCTTTAGGTTCTACTTCTTGGGATTGTAAAACCTCTTGGTTAGTATTGCAAACAACATGGTTTGCTTCATCTTACAGCTTTGTTGTCTTTTCATTAGCTGCTTTAATTTCTTGGTTATGCTGATCCATGAAAGAATTTATCTGAGCCGCGGTTGCATTGATTTTCTCAAATTGCTCAATGATAGTCTTAAATATCTGTTTCGACTCATCGTCCATGTTCACCTTACTACAGCCAATTGACTGTACTGATTCTTTTGGTAATCATCTGAAACGCAAAATCATTTCTTCTATAATCATGACACGTTATATCCCACCAGAGTGCCAAATTTTCGGGGTGAAAATAGATTTTCTTCGAACAACCAGGCTTGAGGCGTGACGTACAGTACCTATGGGTCAGGTGCAACCTTGATCTTTATGCTTATTCGCCTTCTGACTTCTTCTCAAACAACTGTCGTATAGGCGCTGGTCAAGCCGGCACTTAGGTTCTTCACAGACCTAGCTAGGATCAACTCGGATTTTTCTCTTCTCGTGAAGCGACCGTTTCTTACTCAGATGAGAGTGGTTGAGTAGAGCTATAAATCAGGATTGCAAGGCGTCCGTCAAAGAGTTCCTTGACAAACTGGAGATATTTTCTAAGTTTATTCACCCTAACAATGGTTTTGCGGGTATTCGCCTACAGATAGGACTTTATGAAGCGGTGGTGAACTGTTCGCTCACGGATGAGGCTTGGTTAGGTAGAAGTGGGAACTACCGACTGGTCGATTTTTGGCGAGTAACAGCGGAGAATGCCTACGGGTAGGGCTTTAGTGAACAAAAAGACTCAGGAAATCTTTTTGGTAGAGGTGCTCTGAGAGAGGTTTTTTTGCAGTGTGCAAAAGTTGTTTGTTGAGTGATTGGTGATATCTTTGAATCATACACTTTGACCCATTTATATAGTGAACACTAGGATTTTTTTACTTGCATGCCAAGGCAAATCAAATCTTTTGAAGATTAGATCCTTAAGCAACTGCAAATTTTCGCCACACATGACCTTAAAAAGAAAATATTTACAATTACTTAGACCACAAGAATGAGTCCATGTATAATTAAGATAGATAAAAATATTCACCCAAATCTAACTCTTGGATCAGTTAGATATGTTCATCCGTTTAGATAATATAATTATCTCTTCAATGCAATCTTGTCGTGTATCACCATATGCATTCCTATACCAAAAAGGAATGAAACCTTTAAGGTAATATAATTGAGTCCTCCAGGACGGTCGTATTGCATTCATCCATAATAGTTTAATCTCTTGTAAACTTGAAAATCTTTGACGTGTCCCTTATCCAATTAAGGAAGAGATATCAATTGAAGCATCTCATTGAACCTTGAAAACTTGATATGCATGTTCTACATGTATCCACTAAGCAATTAAGATTATACTATCTTTTGTTCTTCATCCTCTTAAGCAAACTAGCACGGCACTAGTAATCAAAAATGGTAAATAATCAATGACCATCTAGATTCGCCTCAATATTGCTTGATCTTGTCACCAAGTCAGCCATTAATTCCCTAAATCCTTGATACTTCTATAATTGCCCGGATATGGACCAAAACGCCTTGGCCTCTAAGATAGCTTTATATGACCCCGATCCCGGATGTCTCCTGAGATCCCGGTCGACACATTATTGGACCACTAAACTAGTCCAGAACACGGTCTGTCTGAGAAAATATATTTTACGCCTCAACTCCACTAAATGGTCACCACCTTTTTTGAGGGATGAGCTAGGCGTTGGTGCCAGAGATGGTGATCTGGTATACTACAGGAGTTAACTTGGAGGGCCTTGAAATTCTTAGACATGTAATAAATGTCATTTAGGAAGAAACCTTCACCAATCTTCTTCTTGGTGACAATATCCTGAAAAATCACATTGTGAAGAGAGAAAGTGACTGGAGAATTTAGTGTTCTGATGATTTTTCCAACTGATAATAATTGGAAAGGGAAAAAGGAACATACAAAGCCTCAGACTAGATATTTTTAGACAAAAAAAATATTTTTCCCTTTCCTAATACAGGAGCTCTTTTTCCATTTGCAACAGACACATTCGATGATATTATTTTTTCAAAATTATGCAATGTGTTAATTTTATTTGTCACGTGGTCTGTGGCACCAGAGTCTATGATCCAATAATCATGCTTAATATTCACATCAAGAGCAGTTTGGAAAGCATTTAGAATACCTGAGATGTCACCATCATCAACAGTGTCAGAATCAGCAAGAAAGCCTGCAAATTGTCCCAACAAGATTGTGTGATGATCAGTACCAGAAGATTGCTTCCCTCTGGACTGTTGCACAAACACTTTTGAAGGAAGGTAATTCTGAGTTCATGAGAATATGACTCCTCAAGTCTACATAATCTGAACTCAGATTTGCAAGCAACTGAAATATCTTATCTTCTTATGCTCTCTTACAAAGTATATCAACATCAATAGTGTGAGGTCTATAAAGATCTAACTCATTCCACATACTTGTCAGGCTTCCTGCTAGATATTGAACAAAAGATTTTTCTTCTTGCTAAAGCAAGGAAATATCCTTCTTAAGTTGAAAAACCCTAGCTGCATTATTCTGATTTTCATACATCTCTTTAACATGCTTCCACCAGTGTAGAGATGATTCTGAATAGTTGAATATTTCAGAAATTTTAGGCTCCATGGAATTTAGAAGCCAAGACATAACCAGTTAGTCCTTGCACAACCAAGTTTCATAGTCTGTAGTATCATTAGCAGGCATTGTGATGGCTCCATTGACAAATCCAAGTTTGGATTTTCCACCGATAGCCAAAGTAACAGCTCTAGACCAAGGAAGGTAATTGTATTCATTTAGCAGAATTGAGCACATGTCTCGATCTGGTTTGGATTACCCTCAACTTCAGAGCTGCTAATCACAAGACGATTAGCATCAGACCCAAAATGGTTTTCATTGACAGCGGAAGAACTTTCCTCAATCATTTTAGAATTGAAATGAGAAGACTACAAGTTAAGGATGAACAAGATAAGCAGAGGCATGACACTAAAGTTCATACTCTGATAACATATTGAAAAACACAAAAAGATGGATAATAATTCTCTCTTTTCAATATATTTTTAATTGTGTAAATTTGTGTACACAGGAACTAGATTATATAGAGGATTGAAGCATGAGTTTGAATCAATCAACTAACCCACTAAATCTGTTATCTATATTTAAAGTACAATAATTATTTATAGTTACAAGAAATAGAACATCTTCAGCCATGCTGCTTGTGTCATGTCTGAAATCCTAAGCACCATGATGTAGCTTAGTAACCTTAAGCAATCACAACATCATGCTATTCTGCAGCTCCATGCCTTGAACTGAAACACCATACCAATTACACTGTACACAAAACCAGTCATGCTGCATAACACACTGCTTCAATACAACCATTTAAATTACCGACGTCGTGATTAAAGGGGATATATACCGCGCGATATTTGCCAACATTCGTTAATTTTTCTGGAGGGTCTTGAGTGTTAGACATTATATATCAGTGAAGAAGACCGTAACTTAGTCTGACATGTATTTATGTTAAAACTAACAGTCGGGAAGCCAGTGGCAGATATCGCCTGGTTAAACTTCACAGTAAATCAGTAATAATGTAATGTTGTGCGTGCTGTTGAAAAGAAGGATTAGTGGGCAGAATTAAATAAATTATATTACAGATGGATGCATGTTTAAAATGAATGAATAAGTGCATAGAAAGAATACCTACTCTGATCGATTCTTCTGCAAAGCAGACAGCCGCATGCAGCAGCTTCCATCTATTACTGGACTGAACTCGATCGCACGGGACGGCTCATATATGTTTGACCACATTCCAGCGCCCCTTGTTTCCCTCCAACTCCAACTCGCCCCGTTCCGTTTCTGCCACTCGGCATTTTTGGGGGCTAAACAGTCATTCTCTATCCATTTCCCTCTTAAAATAATCAAAACAACGACAAGGAAAGACATAATAATGCAGAAGCCATTCTGACTCTCATCATTACGCGTGACCGAATCCACCCATTACATAAACACAGATGGGAGTGTACGTGCAGAAGACGCTGGTTAGTGCTGCGCGTAAGTGAAGGGTGGCTTGCGCCACAATAATTTGAGCAGGTGGGGCTGCTTTATCTATATAATTCATGAGAGGCCCTTCCTTTTCCCTTTTTTTCTTCACCAGCCAGCCTGCTTTTGCTCTCTCTCTCTTCCCCTTCCTTCTCGCTTCCTATTATTTCTCTCTGACCTAATTGTCTCCTCCTTTCCCCCCCTCTCTCTCTCTCTCATCCATATACACCATTTCTCAATTCCTCCCTCTAAGTTTAGTGGGGCTTCTTCATCCTTCTTGTTCTAACACCCTTGCACACACCGCCACCTAGATCTAGGTTCGCTTGCTGGCTCGCTCGCTCGCTCGCTCTTATATTAATCAGTAGTAGTGAAGATCGATCCATCGGCATATACATACTGACTTCCGTTTGGAGCAAGCAGGCTAAGATACAACTATAGTGATAGCTAGCGAGCGAGGAGAGGAGATAGATCGGCTCAATTAGATCGACAGCTAGCTAGCTAACGAAAACATGAGTCCGGCAGTAGCAGCACCAACGGCAGCAGCGACTAATCTTCAGGGAGGAGGAGCTGCAGGTCAGTTTGGGGACACGACGTACACCAAGGTGTTTGTTGGAGGATTGGCTTGGGAGACCCAGAAGGAGACCATGAAGAAATACTTTGAGCAGTTTGGTGACATCTTGGAGGCTGTAGTCATCACTGACAAGGCCACCGGCAGATCCAAGGGCTACGGATTTGTACGTATATATATACATCCTATATATCCTTCTCTTCCATTCTTTCATCGATCTCTTCTTCACTGCTTTTATTTCGATCTTGTTATCACATGCATTTTTCGTTGTGTAAATGTGTTGTTATGGCTTTATTAATTGCTTTGTGCTAGATCTTGATGAAAACTGATACGTGCTTAATTGTGATATTAACTTGGTTAATTTGTACCGGGATGAGGTATCTAACTTAATTATGTATGCGCCTTATATATGCATATGATGCTACGTATGTGTAGGTAACCTTTCGTGAAGCGGAAGCAGCGATGAGAGCTTGCGTGGATGCTGCTCCAGTGATAGATGGAAGGCGAGCCAACTGCAATCTTGCTTCTCTTGGTGTTCAGAGATCCAAGCCTTCTACCCCAAAGCATGGTACAAACCAACTGGCATGGCTAATTATCTCTTCTTTCCTTTTCATCTCTTATTCTATCAGATCTGTTCATGTTTCATGACATCTTGATTTCATGTTACCATACGTATGTATATATAATAAAACTATAAATGGTGATCGGTTTTTGGTTATTTCTCCTACTAATATTATGGAAAAAACTTCCTGTCTAATCTAGATCGGACGGAGTTCCCGTTTGATCTTTAAGTTAGGCGATGTGTACAATATCAATCGTAATCTTAACAGTTTAATAGTTGAATTAACTAATGAAGATCATCTATACAAAAAATCAATATAAAAAATAAAGATTGTTTGCTTGCCCGAATGCATCAAACCAAATGGACAGTTCCTGAGCTTTTATGATAATCTATTCATTTTGTTCGATGTATTCAGATGAGCAAACAATCTTTTTTTATATTGATTTTTTATATAGATGATCTTCATTGGTTAATTCAATTTTTGAACGGTTAAGATTACGATTGATTTTGTACACATGACTTAACTTGAAGATCGAACGGGGAGCTTCGTCCGATCTAGATCAGACCGAAGCAAAATCCTAATATTATTACTTCTTAATCACTGGTTTATGGAAAATCAATTTATCCTCTTATTATTATTATTTTAAAGAGAGTAAAGTCACTTCCGCATGTAAAAGACAGTTTCATACATTGGTGTATGTATTAGTTATCAAAATTTAAGGTCGCAGTAACAATTAGTTTTATTCAGTATATAATATGGTAAAACCCTTCGTTTATGTTAATGACAACTTACTTTGATAATGTATGAACTGCAAATGAGATTGAAAATTGCATTAATTTAAGAGCAATTACATGAGTAATAAAGGAAAATGATTCTATACGGCTTAAGATTTGTGGCCTTAATCTTAAATGACATCACATATCACATAGACACATCATTACTTCAAAATCTCATGTTATATCATTCTTAAGTAAATGTATAATTTTATCCTTCTCAAATCCAATGCTCTAAATTATTTTGTTTTTTTATTTTCTATAAAATTATTTTCAAAGTCATTTCTTTCATATGTTCATGCTTATATTTATACACCAAATATAATGTGATATATATATATATATATTTATTTATTTAAAAATATACTTGTTGGAAAATATGAATTCATTTAAATGTGTGTGTGTCTATATATATATACACACATATATAGTTTTTACAAAGAAAAAATTATGTATATTTATATTCAACAATTTTTTTATATATAAATAATTCATTCAAAAGAAGATTCGATAGTAGTTTTTTCTATTCTATATTTTTATATTGAATTGATGAAGAATATATATATATATATATATATATCGTACTTCTAACCGTAAAAGAAAAAAAGAAAAATGAATTAAAAATTTTGAAATTGAATTTTGATTCACAAAATTTATTAATTTCATAATTTTGAATTATTATAGTGGTAGACTCGTTTAAGAAATAAATTTAATCTAATTTATGTAAGGTAACTAAATCAAACAAGATGAAAAAGATAACTAAATCATGTAGATGAAATAGTAATTTGATATGATTATTGCTTAATTCAGATTTAAAAATGATACGATTGTATTTTTATATATAGATGACATGACATGATTTTTAAAATTAATGACGTGTCTATACCATATATCATGTCATATAGGATTAAGGTCATAAATCTTAGGCCTTAATAAGGCCCTATAGCAATGTCCGAGTAATAAATTGGTGGAATAATTAGTTGAACCAATTATATACTAGTAATGTGATTTGGCCACTGTTGTTCGAGTCGATCATCTGTTTTTTTCAGTGTTTGAACTTTGGAAATGTGATGCACTGATGCTCTCATCCATCTTATAATTTAGTTGATGCACGTTGGTAGCTGAGCCTAGCTACACCAATTCCGTAGTATTATGGTTGGAAATTAAAATAACAACGAAAACATTATTTGGACAGGTGGAGGAGGTAGGAACTTTAGGGTAATGGCGGGATCAATATTCCAAGCTGCAGGTGGAATTGGAGTTGGAGTGGGATATGGTTTTGCAGCAGCTTCTGCAGCAACCGCATTCCCAGCTCATCATCACTATGCCGCCATTCAACAAGGGATTCCGGCTGCTGCTGCTGCTGCTGCTGCTTACAATCTTTATGCCACCGCTGGGTACCACTACTATACTTGCAATCTTTATGCTTACTTTAATTATGTATCATCAATTCATCATCATATTGTGCAAGCTAGCTAATGATTATTATGATTTTGTACGACCAACATCATATCATATATATGTATTCTCTTTCATTTTAGGTATTCTCCATACTCGCCAGATTACACTTACCATACGGTACGTAATCTTCACAAGTTTCTCTGTACATTCTGATGTGTTAGATCTAGCTAGGTTGCGGTATTATAATTACCTAATGTGAATTATGTGGCATATTCAGAACTACTACGGCCTGTACGGAGGTGGAGCAACAAGCCAGTATCCAATGTACGGAGCAGGCGGGATGCTGACGGGAGGAGCAGCGGCGGCTTTTTACCCGTATCTTCAATATGGAGAAGCAGCAAATGGAGGTGCGGCTACCTATACCACTTCTGGGGCTCAGAATGTTGGCTATGGTGGCATCCAATACCCACACCATCATCATAATCTCTATCAGTATTCAGCTGCTGGATTAGGGGGCTACCAGCACTATGCTCCCTCCATGTCACTTGCACCCTCACCCGCCTTGCAATCACCAGGTATACTAATAATAGCGAATTCATTGTTTCATTAATTTATATATGGCCCGAAGGATCGGACTAGATAGCGAGGCACATACTAATATCTTTGACAGTGTGTTTTGCTGTGCCACAGGCGTAACCATGGCCGTTCCTGCTGCATCATTAATTCCAATTCCAGCTCATCGCTAGTAGCATGATCATCCAAATGCATTTGGCTCCTCCTTCATCAACTTCATCTCAATCATCTGATCCTCAATCGGTCATCAGCTGCATGCTTCTCAATTATCATCATCATATTCCTCCATCATCCCTTTGGCCTAACCATGGTTCATCATCACATCCCTTTCTCGATCTTTCGAATTCCCCGCCTAATACAAGTTGGCCCAAGCAGCTGCTTTGACGTTTGGGCTATCTCATTGCATGCATGCACACATGATATATAGAAAGCCTCGCATAGCGGCTTTCTACAGTCAAATCATTCATTGTCCAATTCTAGAAACATGCATGTCTATGCATGCATCTTCTTCAAACAATTAAGGGTACTTGGGTTCCCTTGATGGAGAGGTTTAAACTAAATCATCATACATATTTCTAACCAACAACTCAAAGGCTATATTTGGTTTAGCTTTTAAGTTGGAACTAACATTTTTCTTTTTCTTCTTCTTTTAATTACTTCTCCGCCTTGGATAGGTCGAGAGGCAACGAAAGAAAAAAACTAACTTTGCACCCTCATCATGCATATAACTTTTTTAGCCCAGGAAGGCTAATCAAAAGCATAAACTGGTTTGCAAATATTGTAAATTCAACACAAATAGCAAACCCCTTCATTTTCAATCTCAGTTTTAAATTAATTAGGAAAGAAAAAACACATGGGGATATGCATGGAATTGCATGCCCAACATTTTGGCTGTTAACATCTAGTCTTAGGATTTTGCAACTAGCTAGGTAGCATCAGTCGATCATGTCTCATTATTAAAGCTTTACCAACCTAATTTTCTGGTTTTGGCAGCTTTTAAATGAAATGTGTCTAACCGTCTTCCCTTTGGGTTAGGGGAGCAAAATCAGTTACTCCTTTTTGTTAGTTTCTTGTAAATTTATAAAATGTGGCTAAACTATGGGAATTTTAGCCTCAGTTCACTAATTTAGGTAGGAGGGATTTAGTTGTAGTGTTCTCTTTAGTTAGCAGCTAGCTTCTAGCCCAGTTAGTATATTTCATCATCCTTTTGACAACTCCATTAATGGATGTGGAGCTCAAAAGCATCTGCATGTAACCCTCGGGAGATATTTTGGTTCCCTTGGGTTCTTCTCCACTAATGCACCAACCATGGTTAGGTCTTAGGTCAATCTCATAATCATCAGAACCATCAATCATCGATCATCATTTCTCTGTCTATCTCCTTCTCTTGAACTCATCAGCACGTACTGTTTAATTTGTATAAGCCTACTGTTTGGATTGTAATTAGAGATCGTATTAAGTTCAAGTAAGAATGTTCATCCTCCGGCCATATATGCTGCTTGAGAATTGATATGCTACTGAACTGCCAAGTACTCTGCAGTTTATCTGATGCTATTAATTTGAGACTGCTATTTCCTCTCTTATTCTCATGATACATCAATTATTCGAATTACTTGTCCTATTTGATCAGGTGGTAAAAAATTAGTGGTAAGCGTGGAGTCGTGCGCGTACGTTAAAACCTAGTTCAGCTGTACTTCAGTTGATATAAGGGATATATGGAATTTCATGTGTAGCACACTCATTTTTTCGGCCATGTTTCGTTATCCTTAACTCGGGGATTCATGATTTCTCCCTTTTTCTCATTTTGGGGGAGATGTTATGCTCGTAAGTAATAGATATAGTAGGAGAATGTAATATTGTTAGATGAATGTAATTTGATGTATTTTATTGATAGAAGGAGTCTCTATTTATATAATCTCACTTGCATACATTGGGTCATTCTCTTACATATTGGAGCAAACTCATATAGCTTTCCTATTACATAAAGGTAAGATAAAACTCATTAATCGGGATAGACCAAGAGCACACATATGTCATATATCCTACAGCACCCCCTTGTGTCGTGTGTCGTCATACCAGATGGTGCATACATTATTGCCTCGTTAAAACCTTGTCAAATGAAACACCATGTGGGACAAAAATTAAACCGTGGTTGCAGGAAGAAGAGTACAACGCACCATGCTGCTTGATCGAATGACTGCAATGTGTGGCTCCCCGTGATGAATAACTCAATCGGAGAGACTTGACAATCTTTGCATTCCAATACGCTTCTTATGCTTATCGAAAATAGACTTAGACAGAGATTTGGTGAAGAGATCTGCTACATTAGCCTCGGAGCTGACTTGATTCACATGAATATAGAGGAAGGATTGATGTTGTTGATTCACTACCAGAACAAGCACTTTAGCCGACGAAAAAGTTTTGTCGGCTTGTTAATGAAATTTGTTGGCTAATGTTTATATGTGGAACCTAATATTTCTCCTTTACCGGGTTACAATTCAAGAAATAACACCAAGTGTGGTCAATTATTAAATATGCATCGTTTATTATGCTTGAAGTACTGTTTACAGGGTCAAAGGGCCAGTCAGATTTGAGAAGCCACTCTGGGTCCTTTGTCAGGGCCCAGTTCATTGTAAGTTTGAGGCAAAGCAAGGGAGTTCATTCCCACACTGGAAAAAGACAAAGTGCTGCCTTTAATGCTACTATAAATACCGGTGAGGACCTCCCGGTAAGGGGACGGACATTTCCTTAACTACTCTTGAGTTTTCTGCTTATCTGACAGTGTCTGACTTAAGCATTGGAGTGGCTTCCCTCGGTGAACCCGGGGACGCCCTTTGACGTGTTTGTTCTTTACACAGGAAAACCCGGAGTACAAGGAAGTTCGCTATTTCTGGAACCGTGCAACCCGCTAGAGGGGCCACGAGTTTACCCGGAAACAATTGGTGCTCTCGTTGAGAGCTGAACTCAGGACCTCCCGCTTACGTATTTCGAAGGACGGTGGAAATGGCAGGAGAACAAGATCCAACTGGAAGGCTTAATTTCTCAGGGGATGATAACCCAGGGACCTCCGGGACCCAGTTTGGCCAAACAGATTTGGCAGCAGCATTCGAGCTCTTGAAAAAGGACTTTCTCGCTCAAAAGGAGCAATCTACTCGAGAACATGCCGAGTTAATAACGGTAAGGGAGCAGTTAGCGACTATCCAGGCCGAGCATGGGCTTCTTCAAGCAACCTTAACTCAAAGAGCGAATGCCATGGGGACGTCAGCCAGACTTGCTGATATCATCACCCCAGAAGGGAATCCTCCGGGTTGTGGAAACCCGCGAACTTTTGACAGTGCATACATACCACCCGCTATTCTCCCAACCACTGCCCACCCTAACCCAAACCCACAAATGATCCATCTCTCCAATCCTTTGTTTAATCACAATCTTACAGGACCTCCTCCACCCCCAGAGCCGTTGTTAAATCAACCACTTCCCCCAGCAGATGCCCAGACCCAGCTGCTGTTACAGTTGACACAAACTGTGACCCAACTTGAGCAGCGCCTAAACTCGGGAACGGGACCACAACAATACCAACCCTTTATTACCCGTGCAAGCCCATTCTCCGCACGGGTTCAAGCAGACAAAAAGCCACCAGAAGCAAAGCCATTTAAGATTAAGAGATATGCCGGAATGGGGTGCCCGTATGCACACCTTGAGTTGTTCCAGTCTCAGTTGGATTCAACCCGGTTCACAGACGCCCAAGCATGCCATGCTTTCCAGGAAACACTCAGTGAGGAGGCATTAAGTTGGTTCCTCAAGTTACCAGCTTTGTCAATAGAGACCTATGGTCAGTTGACACAGAGGTTCCTGTCCCGGTTTATCCTGCTGTCAAGTGCCAACCGAAGCACCACTTCGTTATTCAAAGTCCAGCAAAGGGATGATGAAAGCTTGAAAATTTTTGTAACCCGTTGGCTGTCCACGACTTCCAAGTGTGGGCACTTGGACGAGTCAGTAGCATCAGAGGCGTTCTTACAGGCGCTCAAACCAACCCGCTTTGTGGTGGAGCTCAGGAAGCAGCGGTTCAGGTGCTACGACGATCTAATTAATGAAGTAACTCGGCAAGCTCAAGCCGAGTACGACACCTTCGGGGAACGCCGGACGAACACCGGGTTCACAAGCCAGCGAGCTGATGGATGGAAAAAGGAAGGGCAGCATAAGAGTGGCCAGGGATACTACGGCAAAAGTTCAAACAGACCAAGGGAGAAACCAAGAGAGGCTCCATACCCAAGACATCCAACCCGGGAGGAAAAGAACACTTACATCCCTCGATATGAAGTGTTGACCAACTTGACTGCCTCCTATGAAGAAATTTGGAACCGCCATAGGAATGAAGTTCCCCCGGCTCCAAAAAGAAAATTTCCCAAAAGGGCAGGGCCGGACAACGGGCAACATTGTGCCTATCACAACGAGTCTGGCCACACGACCGACCGGTGCTTTTCTCTTCGGAACACCATTGAGTACATGATCCAGAACGGCAAGTTACAGCAGTATAAGTCACCCGCCACAGGTGTCAACCTGATTGAAGTATATGGGGAGATAATGACGATTCACGGGGGTGGCACCCAAGGGGTGTCCGGTCACCGGGCCAAAAGACTCTGCCCAAGAGGCCCGGAGTTTGAGATAATGCAGCTTCGTCAGGAATGCCGCAAGGAGCTGGTTCCTTGGGATACCGTGTCATTTTCTCAATCTGAAGACACGCTGAAAGTGCATCACAATGATCCTTTCATTATCACTCTTCAGATTGACCACTGGAGAACTCGGAGGGTTCTAATAGACACGGGAGCCGCTGTCAGCGTCATGTTCAGCAGTTGCTATAAGGGGTTTAAAAGAGGACGAGATAAGCTCTATAGGAACCACGAGCCATTGATCAGTTTTTCAGGTGAGACGACTCAACCGTTGGGGTCTGATCAGCTAACGGTTACAGTTGGAACCGGGCACCAGTCCACAAGAATTGTAGTTCCCTTCATAATTGTGGACTGCCCATCCTCCTACAATGCCATACTCGGGAGAGATGCACTCTGGGGCCTACAAAGTTTTATAGCGGGTCACATGCTGCTTATGAAGGTGCCTACACCCGGGGGTTGGGTTACAATTCGCGGAGACCAAGAAGCCGCTGTCAGATGCAATGCGATAGCAACTCAGTCCCACCAAGAGATGTTTTCGGCCGGTTTTTCTCTGTCTCCATTTGACAAACCCGATGACCCCAGGGATGACCCGGATTCTTTACCCATCAGCAAGACGGCACAGAAGAAGAGCCAGAAGTATCCTGCCAAGTTCCCCCGGCCAGCCCCAATTGAAGCAACAGAATGGATTCAGATTTCAGAAGAATACCCGGAGAGGAGGATTTGCATTGGCACAGGCCTTGACCCCGAGGTCAGAACCCGAATGGTTGAGCTGCTAACCCGGAAACAGAAGGTGTTCGCATGGTCATATGCAGACATGCCCGGGATTTCTCCAGACGTTATGACACATTCCCTCAATATTATCCCGGGTGTTAAACCGGTAAGACAGAAGCGTCGTGCATTTTGCACGGAGAAGTACAAGGCCATTCAAGCAGAAGTTAAACGTCTTAAAGACATCGGGTTCATTGGAGATGCAACATACCCGGATTGGTTGGCCAATGTGGTGATGGTCAAGAAGGCAAACGGAAAGTGGAGGATGTGCGTCGACTACACAGATCTGAATAAGGCTTGCCCGAAGGATAGTTTTCCCCTTCCAAAGATTGATCAACTGGTGGATTCAACCGCGGGCCACCCCCAGTTGAGCTTTATAGATGCATACTCGGGATTTAACCAAGTTCCGATGAATCCCGCGGATCAACAGCACACATCTTTTACAACAGACAAGGGGATGTATTATTACAGAGTGATGCCTTTTGGACTCCGGAATGCAGGAGCCACGTTCCAGCGCCTCGTAGTGGGCATGTTTGCAAACCAACTCGGGGATACTATGGAGGTTTATATAGATGATATGCTGGTCAAAAGCCGGGAAACAAGCAAACACCCGGATGACTTGGAGACCGTCATCGACATTGCCTTGAGCAAGGGGATGAGGTTAAACCCGGAGAAGTGTGTGTTCGGTGTTTCGGGAGGAAAGTTTCTCGGGTTTATGGTCAGCGCTCGGGGAATTGAGGCAAACCCCGACAAAATTCAAGCCGTCTTGGCCATGCAACCGCCAAAAACCAGGAATGAAGTTCAGCAACTTACTGGCAGGCTGGTAGCTTTATCCCGGTTTATATCCAGGTTAACAGATAAATGTGCCCCCTTCTTCAAAATTCTCAAGAGTCAACATCGCGAGCGGATTACATGGCAGGAAGAGCACAATCAAGCTTTTGAAAAGTTGAAGGAATACTTGGCGTCAGTCCCTTCTTTATCCAGACCAAACCCTGGGGAAATACTCTATCTGTACCTAGCGGTGTCTCAAACGGCTGTCAGTTGTGCCTTGATAAGAAAGCCAGACTCTGAAGAACTGCCGGTCTACTATACTGGGAAAGGATTCAATGATCCTGAAACTCGTTATCCAGATATTGAAAAACTGGCCCTGGCCTTGGTTGTAGCAGCAAGGAAGTTAAGACCCTATTTTCAAGCACATTCCATCCATGTACTCACCAACCAACCGCTACGGCAGGTTCTGCAAAACCCGGCGACTTCGGGAAGACTGGTCAAATGGGCAATTGAGTTGGGGGAGCATGATTTGCACTTTAAACCGCGAACGGCAGTCAAAGGGCAGGCAGCAGCAGACTTCATTGCCGAGTTAATCCCAGCAGATTCAACAGCTGCTGAAACTCTTCCTACACAGGCTGAACCGGAGAGTTGGCAGATATTTGTAGATGGATCAGTCAATCAGAGGCAATGTGGAGCAGGCATTGCATTGGTAGACCCGGAGGGTAATATGTTTGACTATGCCTTACGCTTTAACTTCAAAGCATCAAACAACACGGCTGAGTACGAGGCCCTAATCAAAGGGCTCCAACTCGCTAAAGATATGGGCGCCCGGCATCTCCGCATACTAAGTGATTCACAGCTGGTAGTGCAGCAGGTTAACGGCGGGTTTCAGGCAAAGGAACCACATCTTTCGTCCTATCAAAAGTTAGCGGCTTTCTTGCTGGAGAAATTTGACACCTTTGAGGTTACTCAGATACCGAGGCAGCAGAATGTGAGAGCAGATACCCTGGCTAGGATTGCAACAGGGGACGATTCCAATACCGAGTTTAAAAGCTTACTGGTCGAGACATTGGAGAAACCAAGCATCTCACTCTCCTTTTCTGAGATTTTCGCGGTAGAGGCAAACCCGCCACCGTCTTGGATGGATGAGTTCATCAATTTCATCCAACATGGAACCCTACCTGAGGACCCGGTAGCGGCCAAACGACTACGGGTTCGAGCGGCGCGGTATAGTATCCGTGATGGGAAACTGTACCGACGAGGACAAACTTTTCCTGATTTGAAGTGTATTACACCCGACGAAGGAGACCGGGTTTTGCAGTCGCTTCATAGCGGGGTATGTGGAAATCACTTTGGAGCCCGTAACCTGGCTTTCAAAACCCTAAGAATGGGATATTACTGGCCTTCTTTGGAACACGATGCCAGAATCGTCGTAGATTCCTGCCTTCAATGTCACCGATTTGCAAGCTTTCCCCGTGCCCCATCAGTCCCACTATCAGTAATAATTTCTCCATATCCATTTTGCATGTGGGGGATTGATTTCATCGGGCCTCTACCCACAGCTCCGGGACAGCTCAAACATGTCATTGTCTCAGTGGACTATAATTCCAAGTGGATAGAAGCTCAACCCCTGGCACGGATCACGACCGCAAATGTTAAGAAATTCCTTTGGAACAATGTCTTTTGCCGGTTTGGAATCCCGGAGACGTTTATCACAGATAACGGGACGCAGTTTGACAACGATGAGTTCTGGGAATTCTTACACTCCAATGGGACAAAGGTCCTATATGCCTCCCCTGCACACCCGCAGACTAATGGACAAACTGAAGCCGTTAACAAGCTCATCAAGCAAGTTCTGAAGAAGAAGCTGGAGGACGCAAAGGGTTTATGGGCTGAGAAACTTCCAGAGGTTTTGTGGGCACTAAGGACAACTCCAACAGAAGCCAATGGGGAGAGCCCATTTCTTATGACCTTTGGCTCTGAAGCAGTGATCCCGGTAGAGATGGAAGTCCCGAGTGACCGGGTACAACTGTTTGACAGGGAAACCAACAATGAAGGCATCCGCCTTAACCTGGACCTCCTGGAGGAACGCCGGGAGCGTGCACATCTCCGAAATATCAACAAGAAGCAAAAGGTGGCTAGACACTACAATTCCCGGGTTATCAAGCGCCCACTCAAACTCGGGGATTGGGTAATGAAGGAAGTTATCCCTAAACCAACGGGGTTTATGGGAGGGTCCATATGAAATTGTTGAAGTCGTGGGCCCGGCAACGTTTTACATCCGGGGTACAGATGGAGTTACGCTTCCACGACCATGGAACGCCCAACATCTGCATCTCTTCCCCAAATAGGTACCGAGTTATCTATGAATGTCCAATTTTATTGTTTATGACATTGTATATAAAGCCTTTCAGGCCCACAATGCATGAATCCCCCTACCGGGTTATGTTTTATTAAAGAGTTTGTTGAAGTGAATGCAGCCTATAGCGGCCCTACTTGTATGCCTTAATCGCCAAGCTCCGAATAATCTCCTTGACATGAAATATTGCAAGCCTTTCACGGCCTTATTTCATGGTCAAAACTCGCCAAGCTCCGATAATCTCCGATAATCTCCTTGACATGAAATATTGCAAGCCGTTCACGGCCTTATTTCATGGTCAAAACTCGCCAAGCTCCGATAATCTCCGATAATCTCCTTGACATGAAATATTGCAAGCCTTTCACGGCCTTATTTCATGGTCAAAACTCGCCAAGCTCCGATAATCTCCGATAATCTCCTTGACATGAAATATTGCAAGCCGTTCACTGCCTTATTTCATGGTCAAAACTCGTCAAGCTCCGATAATCTCCGATAATCTCCTTGACATGAAATATTGCAAGCCTTTCACGGCCTTATTTCATGGTAAAAACTCGCCAAGCTCCGATAGATCTCTAATAATCTCTGGTAATCTCCATAACTTGAAATATTGCAAGCCTTTCACGGCCTTGTTTCAGTCTTTGAAAGTCTTAACGGACCCATACAGCCCTAGCGGCACTATTTTTACTTACATGCTAAACCGGCATTATATGTGTAAATTATCACATTTGCATATTTTGCATCAGATTACCGTGTTATTTGGCAAAGAAGCCCTTGGAAGTCCTAACGGACCCGTCAAGCCTTACTGGCCCTATTTTCACTTTATAATGTTAAGATGCCAACCCGGCACTATGTGTGAATTGTCAACACTTGCAGGTTATGCATCGGGTTGAAAGTCCTTATGAACCCATAAAGCCCTAGCGGGACTATTTTTATTTCCCATAAACCGGAATTATATGTGTGAATTTTCTCAACACTTGCAGGTTATGCATCGGGTTGGAATTCCTAACGGATCCATAAAGCCCTAGCGGCCTTCAAAGCCTTAGCGGCACTATCTTTTTCCACATGGCAAACCGGGGTTATATGTAAATTTTTGTACTCATCAGGTTACCGTGTTTTGGCACAAGGAAAAACTTTATTACTTCAAAAATATCGATTACAAAAAGTAGCAAACCGCTACAGGTAAACTAATCTGTTACAGAAATGAAAAACATCCTAAGGCTCCTGTTCACGGCGCTGCCAACCCCCTACCCCCGCCAGTTCTAGACCCGCCACGACCTCCCCGGGGCTGTATGATGAACTGACCCCTACGCAGAGGTGGCCGGTTCCTAGGACCACCCACAATCCCACCACGGGAAGTACCTCTCCCGGCTGCTGAAGGACGTACCGGGGGACTCCGAGCCGGGTTCGCAGGAGCCCTAGGGTTCGCAGCCACGGCAGGAGTCGACCGGGAGGTGCCTGCAGCCTCGTCGGGTCTGACATGACCTTGATGACCGTCATAACCCGCTTTGTCCAGCCAGCCTTGGCGAATCCCAGCGCTCACTATTTCGGCACGAGCCTCGGCCCTGGCCGACCGCAGCTTCAGGTCAAACTCTGGACTCGCCAGAAACTCGGAGACTGCTAAGTCCTTGGCCCGGGAAACTGCCTGGAGCAAGTCTCCTTTTTGTTGCTCCAGGGAGGTAACCTGTTGCTGCAGCCCCTGGTTTTGCTCGGTCAACTGGGCTATCGCGGCGTCTTGAGCACACCGGTCCTCCCGGTGACCTTCGATAACTTTCTCCAGTTCTGCTATGCGTCCTTCCGCCTCGGCCAACTTCGCACCCGACGCGATCGCTGTTGCGCTTGCGAATTCCCGGACCCGAGCCAGGTTTTCTTCACTAGCTGTCACCTGGTCCCGGGCGGCCCGGAGATCATCCCTGAGGACTCTCTCTCGCTCGGGGATGCCTTCGGTTATGAACCGGTCAGTCGCCAAGTACGACAACCTGACAGCCTACACAAGTAAAACAACGGGTCAGTACAAGGAACCAAAAAAAAAAAAAAAGGAAAAAAGAACGAGTTGAAGGAGAAGACCAACTTACCCGCATAAGCTTCTCCTGCGCCCTCCGGGCTACAGTCAACGGGTCCTCATGCTCCAGGACATAGGAGTCAGCGGCGCAATTCTTCAAATCCGCTACCATCCTTTGGATGGCCGCGTCCGCCATTCCTGCGCTCGCCAACTCCTCCATTATCTCAGTAGTGTCCCGCTGTTGTTTTCTCTCCCTCCTCTCCTTCCTCTCCTTCCTTCTTTTCCTCCTCTCGGACCTCCCCGAGCTGGATGCCTCCCGGGTACGCTTGCGAGAGGGCTCGGGCTCCACTTCAAGAACCTCGTCACTCCCCTCACTCCCCTCCGGGTTCTCACTACCTATTTCTCTTTCTAACCCTCCAACCTCTTCACCACCTTCGTCATCCTCCTCGGTAAATTCCTCCTCGCCCGGGAACACAGACGAGGGAACCGCGCTCACCACCGGTTCTTCAGTCTCATCGGCAAACGGTTCTTCAAATACCGGGTTATCGTCCGCCTCCGAGGGATCCCCTTCAACCTCCTCTCCTTCCGGGCAGACTTCTGGCCCGAGAATCTCAGCCAAGTACTCGGGAACCTCGTTATAGTAAGAGACGTCAACGTGGAACTGCCGAGTTTCCCCTTGCTCGCCGTCTGGGCGCAGGAAAGCCGCCTTTGATGTCAGGTCAATGTCGTACGCCAGCCCCTCCGTGCCTTGCGCCCGGATCCCGGCCCATACAGCCTCGTCCTCGAAACCGTCGTATATTCCCGGGTTCTTTCGCTTCGTGAACTCCATCGGGAGAAGAGCTGTAACAAAGGATATAACCCGTTAGACCGGAAAGTGTAAACAACAAAAATTGTAAAGGAAATGAGGCGAACCTGGAAGCTCCATCAACCGGCAACGGCTGTACACATACAGCCTGCAAAGCCGGTACGAGCTCCGGTCATCTTGACCTCTGAAGGCCCATAGCATCCTCCGGATCCTCTTCTCCATCAGCGGCTCCAGAGGAATGTCGGGGACATCTGCAACACGTACAATATAATTATAACCCGGGAAAGAGAAAAGAAAGAAGAATCCGGAGAAAGGACTTACTCATCAGTGGCTGGAAGTCACCCGGTACTTGAAACGCGTGTTCCGGGTCTTGAAAGTTTCTTATCAAGAAACTTTTTTCCCTCCAGGTCCGGCTCACGGAGGTCGGCAGGTCCTCGATGATCTTCTTGAAGACCCCTTTGGACTTCAGTTGGATGGTCCCACTGAAACCCGCCTTCCGGGAGTACTCGGCCCGGTACATGGCGTGAAACTCGTGGTAGCTCGGCATCTGCTGCTTCAACACCTTGTACATCACGCACAACCCTAGCAGCTGCCTCCACATATTCGGGCCAACTTGCCCGATGGCGAAGTTGCTCGCAGCCAGGAGATACTGCACCTCTCCCTTTAGCGGGAGTGACAGACCGCAACGTAGTTGGTACTCGTGGCATAGCGTCCACCCATCCCCGGGAGCGAAGAACTGATCCTCGGGTTCCAAAGTCCGAATTTCAACAGACTCGGGAATCTTCCAATTGCTCCTTAGCTCCACAATCTCCTCCGCGGTCAGCGAGTACCCGGGAGGGTCGAGAGCGGTCCCATCAGTGAAGGTAACTGAGGCAAACTCGGGGACATGAGCATCCATTGCGGGGTTTGTCATCTGAAAAACAAGAAACACGGGAACATCGTCAAAAACCCAGATAACCCCGGCGACCACAACGGTAAACGCACACACTAACGCAGCAACCCAGTTTGGATCACAGAAAACAGTACACAATACCGATCCAAAACACTCAAAAACATCGGAACAGAAAACAGTACCTTACTTGTGAGGGTTTGAAAGGATTTTGAGGTCGATTTAAGTTTGGAAATCCAACAAGCACAGCGACAACAGAGGACGAGAGTAAAAGCACGAAAAAGTTTTCGATTTCGAAGGTACGACAAAACTGTCACCCTCGACCCCTATTTATACAGTTAAGAGACGTACACTGAAGGGACGTTTCGGTTTTTGAGAAAATCGACACGTGTCGCGCATGCCGCGTCCCAAAACCGGAAAACTTTTCGTTTTCCCCCACTTCAAACCGAAAACTTTTCAGTTTCCCCCACTACAACACGGAGACGTCATTTTCAGTTCCCATAGTCAACGTGTCTGCGGGGCACCCTTGCGTACGGACTTGGGGGACTGGGTACACCGGGTCTGGATGATACCCTTGTAACCCGGTAAAGAAATGATTTCAAGTCCCCACCCAAGCGTACCCCTTGACTGAGGACTTGGGGGACTTGTTTATATGTGGAACCTAATATTTCTCCTTTACCGGGTTACAATTCAAGAAATAACACCAAGTGTGGTCAATTATTAAATATGCATCGTTTATTATGCTTGAAGTACTGTTTACAGGGTCAAAGGGCCAGTCAGATTTGAGAAGCCACTCTGGGTCCTTTGTCAGGGCCCAGTTCATTGTAAGTTTGAGGCAAAGCAAGGGAGTTCATTCCCACACTGGAAAAAGACAAAGTGCTGCCTTTAATGCTACTATAAATACCGGTGAGGACCTCCCGGTAAGGGGACGGACATTTCCTTAACTACTCTTGAGTTTTCTGCTTATCTGACAGTGTCTGACTTAAGCATCGGAGTGGCTTCCCTCGGTGAACCCGGGGACGCCCTTTGACGTGTTTGTTCTTTACACAGGAAAACCCGGAGTACAAGGAAGTTCGCTATTTCTGGAACCGTGCAACCCGCTAGAGGGGCCACGAGTTTACCCGGAAACAGCTAAGATCATAGCTGACGAGCCTTCATCGACTATGGGTTCATCGGGAAACAGTCGTCAACTATGATTTTAGCTGACGAAACTAGAATCTGTCGTCAGTTATTGTTCCAGACTTTAGCCGAAGAAGATATGTTGTATATTTTCTCGGCTAAAGTTTCAGACTATATCCCACGATACAATATGTCGTCGATCATAGTCTGAGACTTTGGCCGACGAAATATACAACATATCTTCGTCGGCTAAAGAATAATTTAAATAAATAATAAAATTGGCTATAATTTAAAATTTAAAAATTAAAATATTTTGAAATATTTTAGCTGACGAATTATGACAAGTTTCGTCGGCTAAACCCTACTAAAGCCGACGAAACACTTCAAAAATAACTACTTTAGCCGACGAAAATTTTGTCGGCCCCTTATAAAATTTTGTAGGCTAAAATCTTAGCCGACGAAGCTTCAACGGCTAAGGTGGTCATCCGGCTAAACCCTAAACCCTATACTTTAGCATACGAAATTAATTTCAATTGTCGTCTAAAGTCTGAACTTTAGCCGACGAATAAATTTTTTCATCGCCGGAAACTTCTCATATTTATCAAAATGGTTGGCCGAGTAAACTTTAGCTGACAAAATTTAGTCGCCTAAAGTAAAGTGTGTAACTCGTCGCCTAAAGTTTGAATTTCGTCACCCACAATTTTCATTTTGTCGGCTAAAGTTTAAAAAATGTTTATCTTTTTTATTTTCTTTCACTTTTGATTATTATTTTTCTTCTTTTTCATTTTTTCACCATCATACCACTGTCCGGAGATGGTGTTTGGATGAGGAGGAGGAAGAGAGATGAAGAGGAGGATGGAGAGAGATGAAAGATATAGAAAAAATTCAAAAATTTTGACGAAAATTTTGAAGGTACTTTAGCATATAAAAATAATTAAAATTCATCGACTAAAATTATTTATTTATTTAACTTTAGCCGATGAATTTTAATTATTTTCGACGGCTACATGTATTTATTTATTTAACTTTAGCCAACGAATTTTAATTATTTTTGTTGGCTATAGTAGTTATTACTTATATTTAACTTCATCCGACGAATTTTAATTATTTTCTTCTGCTAAATTTATTTATTTATTTTATTTATTTCACAGAAACGGCTATTTGACCGTCTAAATTAGGTATTTAGGCCGGGCCTTCAACACAAAAAAATTTCAAATCGTTGAGACGCAACCAGTGGTTTTAAAATTTACTGAAAAATAACCTTCGATGATAGGGTTATTCATAGGGAAAATGGGAAATTGTGTTGATCGTAACTATCGACACCGTGACTTTACAGAAATTACGTGATTTTTTAACCGTAGACGTATTTCACCATTCCGGTCATATCTTATTTCACGACTTTTTTGAGTTTGAAGGTTCTACGTAGAGTTTGTTTTTCAAATTAAACATTTACTTAAAACTTAGTAAACAAGTTATACATTAGTAGACAAATTGTGATTCTGATGATCAAACTTGACAAATGAAAACCCGACCGTCTGATATTACCATCATGCTAAAATACATGTATTGAAAAAAAATCAACTTGATCTGACAAAGTTAAAGGCACGATCCGAATGGTCATTCACATAAGTCAAACCAATAAACTCACGGAAACGGTCATTCGACTTTCTAAATTACGTATTTTGGCCGGACCTTCAACACACAATAGTTTCAAATCGATAAAACGCAACCATTGGAAGGTTTTTACCTTAAACATTAAAACCTTAGCCGACTAATACCCTAAATATGAATCTTGTCGGGTAAAGAAACTATAGCCGACAAATTTAATGCTTTATCGTCGGTTATAATATTTATTTATTTTTTAATTTTATTTATTATGTAATAGCCAAAAAATTTAATGCTTTATCTTCGGCTATGGTATTTAAATTTTTATTTTATTTTTTATTTCATTTAGGACAAATTACTGGTAACTTCAGTAACTTATATGCACCCGACAGTTTACTCCATTAACTTTTCAATATCCTATAGTTTAGTACAACCGTTAACTCTCCGTCCATTTTATCTGTTAACTATTTTTAATTTAAATTTTAAGATAATTCAAACTTTCCAAAAATCAATTCAAGATAGTTCTGAAGTCGAAACGATGCTCTGAAAAATCCTACAAACTCGCAACGACGTCTAGTTTAATCCTATGGGCTCGAAAGCGAACAAAAAATATTTCAATTTCTATTATTAATATTTAAATTATAGTATTTTTTAAAATTATTCAAAACTTTAGTTTGTCAATTTTTGTCTTTCCAGCTCATAGGATTAAACTATGATTTGACAGAAGATTTGGTTCGTCTATTGATTTGATACCTAAACTAGTTCTTAATTATAAAAAATTTCAGCCAAATTGGTGATCGTTAAGAACTAGTTTTAGATCAAATCAAAGGACGAACCAAATTTGTCAAACATGAACTGTTCAAGTTCATAATTGGTAAATCACACTTATGAATATCTTAACGATTTTCAATTTTGTTGAAAATTTACAGAAATGATCTACTCATAAATATTTATAAAATGAACGGTTAAAATGTGGATATAAAATCGAAAAACGAGATAAACTGAAAAGTCCTCAACTTAGAGGTCTTCACTATAAAGGCTTCCGTGTTTTTACACCGCTTTGAGAAATAAAACCCTGACTTTTTCTTCTTAAAATGACCATGTTGCATCCGTGATAAGACAACTAGTTTTTGGCCAAAATCCACGCGTACGTCCTCAGAGAGTTTTCATCAGAATTACACAAGTAAAATATATACCACTTAAGTTCATACCCAAGGGACTATTAATATCATGCATTCAAGTCATGCAAATATGTCCTCTAACAAGACTGCAAGTTCTGGAAATGGACGAGAAATGGACAAGAGCTCGAGTCAGAGGCGAAGCCAAACCAAACAAAAACAAAAAATAATAACAAAAAAGTTTAAGGAGTTGTTTACACTCCAATTTTTACAATCTACACTCCCATTATATTGATTTGACAAAACTACCTTTATACTTCACCTATTCAGAAATTCCTCGTCATTCCCCATTGATTCCTCATGTCATTCTGAAATTCAAATGGAGTGTTGATTGTAAAAGTTAATGTAAATTTCAGCTCCTAAAGTTTAATCCCATAAAAATAAGACAAAACTTACCTATGCTCCATATGAACTAGGTCCATACAAGAATCTTGAGTAAACAAATAATTTTAATTCAACCATAAATGTTGATTTGAAAGTCCTCTGTATAGAAAAGGCACTCGCTTGGGAGTTGGGACTCCCTTCAAATTGGATTCATCTGCAAATCCAGGTTACCCATATGGTCCCCGTATTTTTCCAAACCTCAGAAGTGATTATAATGTGCAATAGCATTTCAGATCTCATAAAATTACAATTTGATACGAACACCTTAAACTTCAGGCTCAACTGCAAATCCAGGTTTACCCATATGGACCCGAACTTAGAAAGTCCTAGAGTATTTCTTAATTTCGTACATGATTGACGATATGGACACTAGATCCTTGTTAAGAGCAGACCCACCAACAATATTCTTTATGCAATCGGAGAGCCTAGTATAATAAAGCAGTAGCTGAGTCAATGCAGCTCTCAAGATTTCCATGCCACACAAGAAGTTGCTAAAAGACGTTATGACATCCTTGTGCATCAGCTCAATTGCGGCTTTCCATCTGTTGGCAAAGTCCTTCATAAGTGGCTCAACCTCTGTACCAGTTATAGGATTCTCAGCATTAGCACCTGGGTCCTCCGCTGATAAGTGACAAGTAAATTGTAGATAAGTACACTTGATAAGCAGTTGTAAGATGACAAAAAAAATTGACTGGAAGTTACAAGTTATAAGGATGTTAAGATGTCAATGTCAATCTGATGTAAAAAAATTGTCTAAGAACTTACAAGCCCGGGTTTTGACAAACTTGATTAAATCACTAAAATGCTCTAGTAATAGTTCTTCCTGCAAGGGAAGAGGTAAAACATTAAATATGGAAGCAGATCACAGCTAAAACATTACATCTCTTTCCAAAAGTTAAAAAAGAAAAAGAAAAAAAGCAACTATAACCCAATTCTACTTTTCACGTGTTTCATGTGGGCAAATTCAAACACCTGTTGAAACACAATTTGGCCACATGTAATCCATATGCTTAGGCTAGTCCAACTACACTGGTGTGTTATAAGTTACATATTAAGAACATTAGCCTCTGCATCAAAATATATGCCTTTACCAAGGAAAAAACACGTTAGATGTCCTAAGAATAAAATGTAGGTTTGTCATGACACCTTTACAATTCATTTTCAGTAGGATAGTCTAATTAAAAGCACTTGATAGCCCTCAGAACGTTATGGTTACTACTAGTAATAAAATTGCTCTTCAGATTTTCTGGGCGAATGTTCTCCTCTATGGAAATAACACATTTGTAACCATGAGTAAGATCTTACTTCTATTATATCAACTTCTTTCTTTTACTCCATACGCTAAGCAAACTAAAGGAACAAGCATGTAAGATCGAATATTATGGGAAAGAGGAATAGATAAAGCACAAAAAATAATAATAATAATAATAATAATAATTGAAGCCACACGATATGGCATTTATAAACTGTAACATCATGTGATCTCCGTAGCATTGTCCAAGATACAAATGCCACATTGACTGACACATCATGTAGACTAAAAGTGGAACATAATGTTAAAATATTGTCTCTTCAGCATCCCTTGTAACTCAACATAACATTTTCTGAAAGATTGGTCACTTACCACATATAATGCTGTGTTGCATTTAAGCAGTTCCTCAAAGTGGATTTGAATTTTACCACCTTCCGGGCCAGCTTCCTAGTATTGAGATGACGAACATTGTAAAAAACGACGGCGAAAGGCAGTACTGCAACTAATACGACTAAACAGTCTCAGATATTTAGCCTAAACCCTCTACGAATTTGTGCTGACTTCTACTTGAGGTCCTTGAATTACCTTCACTGTTTATCAAAAGAAAAAAGAGAAGAAAAAAAAGAAAGAAAAAAGAAACAAGAAATTACCTTCAATACTGCAATAGTCATATCATAGTTGTTTATCAGAAACACAGTTTGCAATTTTGGTCTTGGAAATGCTTTGGCAAGCTTGATAAACAAGTCATCAACAGCCATTCTCAGTCTTTCCAAATTTAATTCAAGCTGCAAGTCATAAAAGGGTACTTGAGTAAATTATGATATGTAGACTATGATTAAATAATCCTAATTAGCACCACTTTTTGTCAAAGATTCATCTCTGAAGTTCATTTTCATATCTAACCTGCCCATCTCCATATTCAACATTGAGGTGGATAAGTGAAGCTGTGAATTCAGCATATCGCCTCATCACATAGTGAGGATGAACATCATCTTCCCACAATGTCTTCACGTTCGCATTGCGCAGGCTGTTGAGATGCAGGTCAAACACCATCTTAAAACGAGGCCAAAGGGCAATATTGACCTGTAAACATACTTAAATGAATTATGATATATACATTTGTTAGAATCTGTACATCTAACAAGCATAAAGAAGCATGACTCAATGATTTCTTATTTTTATCAAAGAAATCATTAATAGAGGTTAAACCGAACGATATTTTCCCTTGTTTTTAGTTCAAGTGAATAGTCCCAAGATAGTGCTGTTATTGATTATAACCATATTTTCAAGAGCTGACAGTTCCATCACCATCCATGCATACAACATAGGGCGCACGCACACACATATATCAAGATAATCTGCAGGCAAATTAAAACCCCACCTTGTCTAAGTATGAATCCAAGCATGGGATACGCCGCCGAGACATAATGAGCTGCAAAGGAAAAACAACAAATTACCGTTCAGCTACATGGATTCAATACTATTGATAAAGTAGTCTGGATTTACATCCAAAACCAATTGGCAATGGGTGGCAAGGTCTCATATTCCCGATGAGGGATTTATATCTGAAAAATCATTATAGTAAGAAGTTTTAATATGAAAAGAGTAAGAATTTTGGATTGAAACTAATATTTCCAAGTTGTTGCGGTCAATCATTCTCTTCCGCCAATGCGGAGAAAGTATAATTATGCATATAGAAAGATGGAGAAAGGAGAGCCGGATTCTTGGACCGCACAGCTGACGTCCATACCTCTGAAGGGTTTCTGGATTGGGTTTAGCCCTCTCATTTCCACAAAAAATAAACATAGGCCATTGGGAACATAATTGTTGGCAAGTTATATACACGTAAATATGTGGCTAACGCTATCTGAAAATGGACATACATACTAAATAATAATAATAATCTCTTTTTTAGCCAATGTTCAAATGTCAACCATGATTACTTGAACAACAAGAGATCATTCAGGTTTTCCGCCTCGGACACCCTTCATAGAATGGCCACACTTTTAAGGAAGTGGTAGACTATCAACTACTGAAAAATTATCATACCAAAAACGACAGCTCAAATCTGTTTCAGTATCAACACTCTTTAGTTGTAATGGCATTTGAATGAAATCACATCGACTGTCATAAGCATCCAGTACTTTCAAATATGTTTTTAATTCACTTGGAATCATCACTAAAAGCGATCAATAGAAGGGCTTGCACACTACACAATAAGGAAGTTCAGGGACAGTTACTAGTTATAATTGATCATATATACTAAATGACATTGCAGTGATATGTCATGTTTATGCTAGGCCTCAATCTTGGTGCAATTAATATTCTTTTTAATACAATTTTGACTCAGGGAACCATTGGAATCATCAGCAAATAGCAGGTCGGGCACATCACACAATATATCAAGTGTTAGAAATTGTTAACCAGATGAAGATTTATAAATATGAATAAAGTAGTCTGACATCCAAAACCAATTGGCAATGGAGAGAGTAGCTCAAACCCTTATAAACCACAGGTAAAGTTTCATTTTTCACGATGTGGTATTCATATCTCAACACACCACCGCACGCACCCCACACGTGTGGCGCATTTTCAAGCCTAACACGTGAACAACATTTGGGGTTGACATAGAGTTTGTGTGACCCTTAGGCTTCACACGTGGTCGTGGGTAACCTATACCATGATAAAGTAGTCTGAGGTTCACATTCAAAACCAATTGGCAATGGAGAGAGTAGTCCAAACCCTTACAAACCAAGCAAGGTCCCATTTTTCCTGATGTGGGATTCTCAACAAAATAACTAGCAAAAAGCGAGGTCCGACCCAAGTAACCCAAATATATGATGTACAAAGTTAGAAAGTTTGAATTTTACCTGGTGCTGGTGTATAATGCGGATCATAAGCATTACACCAATAGCATCATAACAATTTGGAAGTACTGAATTGAAGTGTTCATCAATTACGGCAAATGGACCTGGTGTCAAAAAGCACACAAAAGTCATCAAACAGAGCCTCTTTTTCTTTTTATCCTTCCCTAAATAGCGAGGAGAGAAGCAAAAGTAACGATCCTTTCCAATCAAGTCACAAGTAGATGAGCACAAAACATGCTGAAAACCACAAATGAGCGTTCTGCTCTTTGTATGTATTGGAATCAGCACCCAATTTGGAATAAAGCATCATTGGCAATAAGAAATCTGTTAGAATTACCTGCAAAAATTTCATAGAATATGGATTCTTCGCAAAAGAAATCATCACAGAAATGGTACCTGCACATAGAAAGGGAATGGTTTTGCAATAAATATATCAGTATACGGACAATCATTCATTAACATGTAGATATCGATATGTACTAGTACATGAAAACGTACTCAGAAGTAGCAGTGTCCATAAGCAGCTTGTGCAAGCTCCTGAAGAGCACCTCATACGGATACTTGATGGAGCTGGCTTCAGCTATATGTGGAATTAATGCAGGTTCTTCAATTTCCTGATGAAAAACAGAAGTACAAACAATGAGATGTGTTCTTTGCAAGATAAATAGAAAAAAAACTCCTGTCACAGAACTAACATTATCTGGTCTTTACAAAAGCTTCCATTTCTACATTCATAATGAATCAATGATGAAAAGCTAGAATTTGGACCAGGATACTTGGTGGAAAATTGTAGAGTTATTTGTCATAATATCTCTAATTGGAATGTCTCATCAAAAATATTCGTATATAAATAAGTAGAAAAACATCATATATTAATGGCCTCAGTTTTTTAGGTGGCAGCAGCAGCATAATCTAAATACTGAACACAGCCCCACTGTCTTTAAACACTCAATAAAAGCTAAAGTACAACAGAGAACACAGAAAACCAAATACCCAGTACACAGATTCGAAAAGCTATGGAACGTATCTCATCTTAAGCACCTAGAAAGCTCCAATATCTAGGCATTCACTAGCAATAATACTGCTTCAAGGCTCCTATCTGTAATAATTCTGTTTTTGTCATTGTCTCAAAGAGTCATAGGCATGAGTTTATTGCTTCACCAGTGCACTACTTCTCCCACTTGCTTCTTCCCCTTTTCTTATCTAAATAAAAAAGGTAAACATAACAGCGGTTGCACTAATATGTAAATCTCAACTTGATAATAAAAGGTAAGATCATATGAAAAGGCCCACATTTTGAATATAACATACCTTAGTTAACTGAGGGTTATAAACCTCCAACAAGCTTTTTATTCTAATTCCTACACAACTAAGCTTACATGAACCAAGGATTACAACTTTTTACTGAGGATAACACAAACATAAAAACTAATTCCAACAAGTTTTTCCCAGAATTTTGGGTTTAGTTGCAGAGAGAAAACAATTTTAAAATAGTACCTTTAAAATTTTAATCCTCTCTCCAAGAGCAAAAACAGCCGACCGGTTCTTCAGTGGTTCCCTTGCTCTTGAAAATAGACTTGTATTTCTCGTATCCACGCCAATTAAGTCACTAGATGTGGCAATATCCAACTGTAGTTTCTCAAGTGCCTGAATATAAGCACGGAAATGTGCACTTAACACCTGCAAAACAAATAAATGAACTTAATAAGCCACATACATTACACTAGAATATTTTTCAAACAAATTGCAGTAGGGCGTAAGACCACAACCAATGTACTATGCATAATGAATGAGCTTTGAATACCAATGGTCTGAAACCAACTTATTTCTCTCTATCATAAGCATATTCCACACAAAAAGGCCTCTTATAAAATCCTTAAGAGTGTTTACAGGAATAGCCTGATTGCATATTGAGAATAATTGTGCAACATGACACAAGTAATGTATAAAGTATAAACCAGTAAAACCATATTAAAACATGACATCACATTATAAGTTTCTAAAGGCACTAAAAGAACCACTTTGAAGGATCTACACATTATCAAAATTGGATTTCTCATATCATATGTAACATACTTTTTATTACTATCTAAACAAAGATGCAGCCAAAAAAAATCAGTACCTAATATGTAAAATTTTCTCAAACATCAAACCAAGAAAAAATTGAATCAGTTGAAGCAATTACAATTGTCTGCTTCATATTGTTCTGAGTTGACTAGGGAGGAGGGAGAACCTAGTAGAATAAAAGCAGTAAGCATATGTTTCTATGGGTTGTAAGTGGCCACTCTAAAATTAGGGCTTCTTCTTTTGAAAAAAATAATAAGTTAATATGATACACAATTGAAAGAAGAACTAAACAAGTAATCATCCAGAAACGGAGAACAGGAAGCACAGGTATTTTAAGCTAAAAACAATATTCCAGATCTTCTATATTATAATTTATACATAGGTCATAGATCATCAGTTCATAATGCTGACCTTGTTCATTGTGTCGATGTATGCTCCACGAACTTCTATGTATACCTCCTTTCCATGTTCCTTGAGGAATGAAATAACATACCTGCATTAACACACTCAAATCAACAAAAAATAAAATTTGAAAAACGAGGGGAACAAAAGGAACAAACAAACAAACAAACCAACAATAAGAAAGGAGCCAAATTGCAAAACCACTCCAAATATAAAGTCACAGTAGTAAGAAAAGGTGTGATTTCCATGTAGCCTTTACTTCTTAAAACTAGGACTGGCATTGGCAGAAAGATAGGAAATTTATATTTTGAAGTAACTAAAAAATGTCTAAATGGAGCATAAGCTTATCTTTAGTTGATGTAATACAGACATACATTACTGATACAATACTGAAAAAATTACAGGTATACAGAGATACAATGTGACCTTCAAGCATATGCTTTCAGACGCATGTACCTTCCTTACTTTTATCATTCTCTTCTCTGCTCTTTCTAGTTATGTACTCCTCATTGCCCTTTTTTGAAACCAAAATTAAATCTATATTAACCAAACTAAAACAAAGAAACAAAACAAAAAACCTCAATATATTCTTCAAACATCTATCCCCATAATAGACGTGTTAAATAGACTCTACAACCACAGCTGTCATCTGAATATTACAATGACCTGAGTGATTAGACTATCAATTGTGACTGCTACACAGGCTACTCATTTGATTGCTAAAGGAGCATTCTGTTGAAGGATCCAGATGTTTTGATTTTAATGAAAAACCAAATAGAATATTAATCAAAACACTAAACAAGCTACTCACTTGTACTTTAAAAGAACATTCTGTTGAAGAATCTGGATATTTGTTTTAGGTTTTCTCAATGCATAGAGCTTCTGAACAACGAAGTCAAACACCTGCAGAAGACAGATACACAGATTGGAAGTTATATAGTATTCAAGAATACAAAGCATATTAACTGAGAAAGAAAAGCTTGTTAACTAAATTGAATTTCATGATGTGGCCATTGAATATAGCGCAAAATAAGTTACAATGGTATTTAGTAATCCAGATCAGTTGAATGGAAATCGTCCACATAACATGCCATTTACTCCAGACCTACCACGAGGCTTATCATGTATCAGGTATCATGTGCATAAAGCTATAGAGTCTAACATACAATATGGCCAACCATATTCTATCCACTTCAGACTTTGGTATTATGTATAGTTTCAACTCAGAACTATAAACAAGGCATACAGGAGAAACTTGGGGTATTGAGAGTACTAAGTCCCTCCCCTAAATTGTTGCAAGTTACTAGACAAACTTGTATTGTAGATTATAGTCCATAGAGCAGAGAAGACTAACATGGATAACTGTTTTGCTGACAGGACTTCCTATATTTGTCAACTTGACTTGCATATAGAACAAGTTAAAAGGAATATATTATTGCTGGCACAGACCTGGTGTAAATGATATGTACTATAGAATTACATAGAGCAATTAAGTGAGCAACATTAGCTGACTCTGATAACAACCTTAGAAACTGCTTTCTGTCTAAGTTTTTCGAGCTCAGGCTGAACATCTTTTAGAGCTTTTGCAGATTTAACCATAACATCAGCTTCAACAAACTTCAGCTTCTTGCTAAGACTCTCTAGAGTTCTCATATATTCATCATTCACCTGGATAACATTTCCACAATGAGTGTGGCAACGGCAAAGTAAAGAAGATAACATAATAAGATGAAAATTTAATACGCAAAAAGGAGAGCAGCATGTTACTATCCACAAAGTAATAACTGGAAAAATTGATACGGTTTGGGAAATGAGAAGAATTAAAAAAATCAACAAAATTACAAAGACTGTTGGAATGGATTCACATCAGCTTATTTATCTATCAACAAAGGTTTCAACTTCAACATGCAAAATTAGAAAATATTATTGCTAGTTCAATTTCCAAAGTAAGTATTTAAGGAAAAGAATATAAGCAATAGGAAGATACAAACCTCGCCATCACCAATTATATCTACCATCCTTGGAGGGATTATAATGTCTTCAACAAATTTTGCCAACTTTGACTCAGCCACCTTTACCAATCATTCAAGGTGTATCAATATGTGCAACAATTAAATAAACAAATAGAAGCCAAAAGAAGTACACAAGAAACTAAGGAAGAAAAGAGGTGACAAAACAAATTTAGAAATCTTTCGAACATCCAGACAATCCAGTAATCAAACAAGGAAGTTTTAAGGGGTCTGGAGAGAATTGGTCTTGAATAATGAGTGAAGGAGGAAGCTTGGCAACCAAGGTCCATTCAGCTTCAGGGCAATCTGTCTCAAAGATTTTACACCTCAAAATATTATTACGCTTCAGTTGTGTTTGTTCAAATGTTTTAATATTTCTCTTGGTCTTCGTTTTAGAGACATGTCGCATTGTAACATGCCTAAACTGAGGTGCAGTTTGGGCGTTACAGAAAGTAGTGTAATCATAAATTACACTTTCTTTGATTATAGGTTGGAAGGCATCCATGGGTGAATTATATCTTCTATAGGCAATCTGCTAGCAGTCTAATAGCTTTTCTCTTTTGATGTTTTCTGTTGTTTTATTTATCTCATCCCATATGCGATCAATTAAAAGTTTTCTAAAGACAAAAGAATAAATAAAACAGTACATGAATTAACATCCACCATTTTTGTTGCACAAACAAGAATTGAGAAGGCCTAGTTAATATCTAAACACTATTCTTAGCCTCAAGAATACCAATGAAGTGGAATTGTATACGGAGTCTAGAGACAAAAGATACCTTGCGATTCTTCAACTTTAAACCCATATCCATAGACTTCACTTGGAGAATTTTGATGTCGGAACTTATTGAACCTATCTCTGCCTGGACAAGATTACTCAATTATTACAGGCAATTGATGATAGATTTACAATGTCAACAAGGAACACTCCATTTGATGGTGGGAAAATGAGACAAACAATCGGCTAAGTCATTGTGAAAGAAGGTAATGATGGCAAAATAATGAAGCATGGAGCAACGTACCTGAAATCCACTGAGAAGAGTTTCCATCTGTGACAAGATGCTGTCACAATCACGAATTTCATCATGAAGAGATACTAGTTTATCACTTTCTTTAATATAATCCTGCAAAATAGGACAAAGTAAGATCCTAAAGTTCCTTATAATGGTTCCCAGAAACCTGCACACTAATAAAATGGACTGGTGTTGGGAACAAGTTATTAACAAAAGGAAATACAGACCGCATGTGAGTATGTTCCAATACATAAATGGCTCATAAAGTCAGATACATAACCAAGCAACAAGAAAATTTTTGTCGAAACAAAATTAAAACTCAACATCATTTCACATGGAAAATACTTGCGTCCAACCTAGTATGTATGCGTGCGTCCAATCTCTTTTTTTTAAATACTTTTGTCAATGTAAATCATAATCTTAACGGTTCAAAAGTTTAATTAACCAATAAAGATCACATCTGCAAAAAATCAATGTAAAAAAAGATCGTTTGCTCAGCCGAATGCATCAATCAAATGGACGGTTGATCATGAGGTTGCTTTCACCAGAACTGTCAATTTGATTAATACATTCAGCTGAGTAAACGATCTTTTTTTACATTGATTTTGTTGCAAAGGTGATCTTTATTGGTTAATTCAACTTTTAAACGGTTAAGATATAATTTACATTGGCAAAAGTATGTAAATAAGAGAGAGAGAGATCGGACAGGCGTATATACTAGGTTGGACGCAAGTATTTTCCATTTCACATTGACTCACATGAGGTGTGAATCCAAAATTTTTATGCCTTAGAAATTTGCCCACCTTTCAACCAACTAACATTTTTGGATCAGAAGTTCAAAAGTTGACCCAAGTATAAAAGCCAATCAATTTCATCCTACATTTTCGTTAGTCATAGATCATCTTCATAGTCACTTAACAGTGTCACAAAACTAACCAGTGAGGGAAAACATAGTTTGGGTACAACAAAGAGACGCCTCTCATCCCAATAAATAGCTATATCTAGATGGATATATGAACTACAGTGTACAAGAAAATTGTTCCAGTCCAGAAAAACTTACATCTTGATATTATAGACCTAACAAATGCATGATGAATAGAGAACCCAGAAAACATTAGTTCACCAGAGCTAAACATGCTTAGAAAGTCAATATCGATGTCCCTTGATAAAGGTAGCACATTTTGCAACTGGAAGAGTAGGAAGAATAGTCTCAAAGGAGACCAAAAGAAACAAAAAAAACTAACACAGTAAAAGACACCTACTCATGTTCCTAACCAAACCGGATTGCCGCAAAACTAACACTTCAAAAATTATTCTTTCCCAGGCATAGATCTTGCAATATGAATTAAGAATTATAGAATACCCAGAAAAGTGAAGGAGATTTGGAGGAACACAATACCTGGATTGAGTCCAGTTCAACTTTTCGTTTGTTGTTCTCAACCCCCTTTGTATAATCCCGTAGTTTCGTACCCTTAGACAAAATATCCGCAACATCCTGCATTAGATATAACATACAGTAGAGATTACAGATTTTGAGATAAGACCTATATACAGTATATTTGCAGCTACTTTATGATGAATGGTAGCAAAATTAATGGAGTCGAGTATTCTATGAGATAGGTATTTACGTAGAGATTACAGTATGCATGGATTACAGACAAGCAAGTGTAGAAACAGGACCAGTGGTGTACAACATGTATGGCAACAAAACTGACTAGAAATCTAGAATACTTTCTAAAATAAAAGTAGAAAGGAATTCCCTTTAGCATAACTGAACATGTCTATCATCGGGGGATCAATTTTTACATCATGCTTGAAAGCAATAGCATGATGCATGGAAATGCAGGAACACGGGTTTTCACATACCTCAATCCCTACTCTTCACACGACTGACCCCATAAAATTATAACTAGTCTAAAAAAGAAATACAACTAAACTGAGTATTGGGGGATTCAAGGAAAAGCATCGAAAGTATGATAAGTTACTTACGTCATCATGTTTACACTCTTCTAATTCTTGTTGCAGTCCTTCCAATGATATGTCATCATCACTGAGGAGGAAAAGTTACAGCTGAATCACTTGTGAGAGGCTATTAGGCAATGCTAAAGAAGTATGTATTCCATATTTAATCATTTTAATGTGCAGAAAGACAATAGAGAAAACAAACCTGCTAGCATCCTCCTCAACAGTCAAGTCGCCAACAAAAGCACCCAAATCAAATACAGCTTTGTGGGCATCATTACTGTCATCATAAGAGTGACCCTGCGCCCACCAATTTTGACAAGAAAGAAACTCACTCAATATTTGAATTGGGCTCTTGTTCGATTAAATTGACCAAATTCTAGATACTCTAATTTTTTTCTCAGGCCTACACAAATTTGTTTGTATTTTAGTAGTAGAAAGAACGAAATAGGAACAGGAGAGATACCTGTGTGTTGTTGGTTGCAAGAAGAGTCATGCCGATTTAACAAATACCGGTCCGCCACCTAAATTGAAACGAAATCGTTAGAGAATGCGCAATCAGATCTATGGGTATCGAACAAGCAGTCAACAAAGAATAAGTGAGAATCGCAGACCTTACAAGTTTTGTTACAGGCACTGGAGCCTTCTCTCTCGTAGCCTAATAGGGTCTGCAAGATCTCTTCCTTCTTCGTTTCTCTCTCTTTAAGTTCAGACAAGTTGAGATCGAGTTTCTTTACGTTTATATCTATCGAACGGAAAAACTACTTTTCCATGAAAATATTAACGAAACACTAATTGAAAATTGATGACCGATAAAAAGAGACGACAGGTATTTGGGTAGGCACTAGTTTAATGACATGTTTATTAATTTAGACAAGTATCCGTATTAAAAAGAATTTATATCATAATATTTTATTTATTTATCAAAAAAACTAATTATAATTGATATTGTTTACGTATCATATAAAATTATAATCAAAATTAATTTAATTACTAAAATATCTCTTTAATAAATAAATTTGAAATAACCCTAAAATACTACTTATATATATACACATATATACACACACATACATATTTAGGTTGCGTAATTTAAAAATATTATAAATACAATAAAATTTAGAAATATCCTCAATTTAAAATATTATAATATATTTTATGGGTTGAGTAATTTAGAAATACAATTATCGACCCTTTCATACTAATTTTACTCTCTTATTACACATTCTAATGAAAACTCATTTGTCTTGCCCATTTACCCAAATCTTAACAAAAAACTATTTTATCTTTGTGTATAATTGATAGCCACACAAATCGCAAATCTCATTTGCTTCCTCTTATCTCGATCTTCTTTCTTTTCGAAACTCTGACGCTCTCTCTCTCAATCTATGTCCCTCTTCTGTGATCCGGCCATAGATCTCGTCTTCATCCAACTACGACATAGGCACCCTCAAAGTCGTCATCGTCCGATTGATGCAGCTGTTTTTCGTCGTCATCATCTTCTTAGTTGACGTTCTTAAAGTCAGAACCATTCGATTGCCAGATCTGCGATGCCATCAAGGTTCTCGACAAGGATGCCACCGGTTTCGTCTCTGCCTCGGAGTTCCAACACATCCTTTGACTATCTCAGATCTGTCCTCAGAAGCAGATCAATGTCGATCTGGTCTTCAGATGACGACGATGCGAGTCGATATCCGCCTCCACCTTTGGATTCCGACATCGTTGCTCGAGTTTATTCATCTGCTCGAGTTTACTACCCTAGTAAAAGTTTACTAAGGTGGTAGTAAACTTTATTTTTTGCATGTAAGTTGATTTTTCACTGTTTTTAATGTGTATAATGGGCTTTGGAGATATTGATTTGCAAGTTTACTACATCTGATAAAATTTACTACCTTTGGTACAAGTTTATTAGGGGTAGTAAACTTATGATTTACTAACAATGCATGGAGTTTGTTCATCTGCTCGAGTTTACTATCCTAATAAAAGTTTACTAAGGGTAGTAAACTTTATTTTTTTGCATCTAAGTTGATTTTTCACTATTTTTAATGTGTATAATGAGCCTTGAGATACTGTTTTGCTAGGTTACTACCTCTGGTACAAGTTTACTACCTTTGGTACAAGTTTATTAGAGATAATAAACTTATGATTTACTACCAATGCATCAAGTTTGTTCATCTGCTCGAGTTTACTACCCTAGCAAAAATTTACTAAGGGTAGTAAAATTTATTAATCGCATCTAAGTTGATTTTTCTCTTCTGATCTTCTCTCTATGTCTCTCTTTTTAACTGTCACTCATAGATCCTTCATCTCCACCATCTCCGACGACCTCATCTCCCCTCCATCTGTCTTGTCCTCATCAGTCGCTGCAAAACTGGGTCCAACGAGTAGCGTCAAATCCAGATCTTGTCATGTCGTCTTCACGCCAGCGTTAGAAAACGTCGATACTAGGGTTAATAGACTTGAATTTTATAAAATACTAGGGTTAGTAGACTTTGTTTTGAAGTATACTGGGGTTAGTAAACTTGGTTTTGATGTATACAATGTGTTATTAAACTTGGTTTGGAGTATACTGAGGTTAGTAGATTTGGTTTTGTAGGCTTATTATATTTAAATTTGGAGTATACTGGATTAGTATACTTTGATTTGATTTAGATGTAGCCCAATAAACTTTATGTAAAAGTTTATTGCCCCTAGTAGAAAAAAAATCGGGCAAAATTTCCGCTACCAGTAATTTTCCGACGTCTGGTGACCGAAGTCCAGCGACCGGAGATGCTCTGGCAAAATATTCTTTTTTTTTTCTCTAAGTGTGTATAACGAACAAGGGTAAAATTGTCTCAAAATATTATTTTATTATGAATTTAATAAAGATTTGTGTATTTGAAAATTAGTAAATACACCTTATATTGGAATGGACATTTGAATTTTTAATTCATTGGTTTAGGGTTTGACTTTTATAATTTTGTGCAAATTGTTGAAATATTATTAATTATGTGAGTATATTTTAAGAACAAAGTTGATTTCATTACCTTAATTTTGATACTCATCTCCCCTCTTGGGTATCGAATAAAGAGTTTCATTAAGAATTGATTCCTGATCAGCAAGTGAGACCTGTTATAGGATATTTGATATATATGTGTCTTGGTACATGCCTTGTATACGGGCTTTATGTAGTAATCCATGTTGTAATAGGATTTTACACATATCTATGTAATAGGCTCATTGGTCCATGTAATAGGTCAAGAGACTCATGTATTTTTCTATATAAATGGGTTTCATTCTATCAATGAGATAAGGAGAATTCATTCCCTCAATATTATTCTACAACACATTATCAGACACTTAGCACTAACCCTAAAAAGAGTAAGTAGGCCGAGACAAAAAGAGGAAAAATTCTATCGGGCTCACCGCTGGATACCACCGTGCACCATCGTGCACTGCTGCGCACCACTGCTGTGCACCTTCTAGGCACCGATGTACACCTCCTATGCACCACTGCACACCCCTTAGGGCACCGCCGCGCACCCCCTGTGCACCTGCTCACCAAAAAACCCTAAAATCTGCCTCAGGGTTCAAACACCAATATCGATAGAATAAAATCCGAATTGGATTTTGTCACCAACAGAGAACTTGACGATATTGTTCTCACTAATCAGACGCCACCAACCTCGCTCCATGAACCGGCCGGGAAGGCACCGAACCGGGCGCCAGCATCCCCAGACCGACCAACTGTTCAAGCATCCGGTTTGGGAACTTGCCGAAGTCCGATTTCCGGGAAAATTGGAGAGGTTATGCAAAAGGATGTTAGAATTCTTCAGTCAAAAGGAAACTTCCAGAACCGGAGTAAAAGTGGGTGAACCGGTCCTCCCAATGACTGCAAAGCGCATGAGAATCACTTTTTCTTGAAAAAAAACGGGTTGTATTCCTAGTTTCTCTTTGACTCCTTCATATGGTTTATGTTTTTCAATGATTTGCTACTGTTTTATGGCAAGTTTAACTAACTATATGATTTTCATGTGTTTCACGATCTCCCCGCGCAACAATTCACAATGGAATTACGCGAACGATCGCCGAACGCGCATGGATTTGAGCATGGACACATAGAGCAGCTTATATAAATGCAATCTATTTGGCAGACTAAAAAGTAAGCTTTAAATTTTGAGTAATTTCAAAGTTCAATAACCTCGGGGAGGATAAAATTTGTTCCTCCCTTCTCCATCCTCATTCTATACTTGGGACATTTGTCTTTGCAGGTTATTATGGAAATCCTAAAACATATGTGCATTTGGCTATCGACACCACTAGCCTACATGCTGCTCGTTGTGCGCTGCTGCCGAGCACTGTGCTTTGGTGCGTGCACAGCTACTGAGCGATATGCCCTGGTACACGTGCACTGCTGCCGAGTGATGTGCTCTGACGCGCGCACCTACTGAATGTTGTGCTGCCGCGTGCACCTGTTCAGCACCGCTGCAAGGGCCTACCTCTGTGTGCGTGCATGCTGCTGCCAAGGCTTACTCCTGTGCACGCGTGCGCTGCTGCCGGGCACCGTATGTGCACCTGCATTTGTGCACGTGCACGCTGTTGCCAGGGCTTGCCCATGTGCACGTGTTCGCTGCTGTCGGGCACCGTATGTGCACCTGTCTCTGTGCGCATGCACGCTGCTGTCAAGGCTTGCCCCTGTGCATGCGTGCGCTGCTACCGGGCACCGTATGTGCACCTACCTCTGTGCGCGTGCACGCTGCTGCCAGGCACTATAAGTGCACGTGGCTACCAGCTGCCGAAGCCCTGAACATAAAATTGTTATGCACTGTCGAGCGCTGACTGCCAATTGCTACCGAGGGCTGCCTAGGGCAGTTGCCGAGCACTAGCTGCCGAGTGACAAGCACTAGTTATCGTGCACCATGCACCGAAAATGTTTTAAGTCCACGTTGTGAGGTATCCAATGTTGGTTTTATGTTATGCTATTAAAGAGAGTTCGGAATTGGAGACTCATCTCATTCATTGAACCCACGTTGTGTTTGATCAACGTTAGCACATTTCTCCGGGTAGAAATCCCGTTAGAATAAGGTAGGAGAATCAGCTTCCGGTGCAGGATGCCCAGCGTCTAGCTGCAGAGCATCACCGTCAAGCTGCAGAGCACAGGCTGCCCAGCTGTCAAGCGCCTAGTGCCCAGCTACAGAGGACCAGTGCTGCATAGCTGTTGAGTGCTAGTTTTCAACCACTGAGCACCCAGCTATCGAGCATGACCTAGATTTTGCTCGAAGATTGAGCCACTGATTCCTACGCTGAAACTCCAACCCATAAAGCGAGATAACCACTCTCGAGTCTAAACAGTTTGGTATTGTATTCATGAGCGAGGAAATTTGTCACTTACTTACATATTGACCCTTGAATGTCGCTCTAAGTCTCAACCGGAGATTACAAGCTGAGCAACACTGTTTTATGCTAAAGGCATGCAGCTATTGAGCGCTGCCTCGGAGTTACTAAGCACTACATAAGCTGCCGGCATGGTTGCCGAGCTACCATGCACCACTGTAGAGCCCATGTGCACCTGGCTACCAGTTGTCGATAGTCACGCGCCTATTGCCGCCCAACGTGCCTATTACTAACCATATATGCTAGTTGCTGCCCCTTGATTGTTTTTTTGCCAATATTGTGTGTTAGTTGCCGCCCCTGTGTGTTAGTTGCTTCATGTTGTGTGAGGACTGCCACCACCTATTTGTCAAATGTCGATAGTTATGTGTTTGTTGCTTAGTGTTATACACATGAACTATCGTGCACTGTACATTAGGTGTTGAGCACTAAGCACCAGATGTTAACATTGAACACAAAGAACCGTGCACTAATCACCAATGATTGTGCACTTACATTAAGGACAAACACTAAGTGAGCTACATAGCACAAAACACTCGAGGACGTGCACATGACACCGACTGCCGAGCACTAAGCACCAGGGACGAGCTCTGTGCAGCAACTGCCGAAGCTCTGTGCACCTCATGCTGTGCACTTGAGACAAGCTGGCAAGCCCCTTACTGCCCCATACCGTGCGCCATGGGCGCTAGCGGTTGTGCAGCCACCGAATGTTGCCGCTTGCTCGGTGCACCGGCATGTGTGTGGCTAATCATGCACTACCAAATGTTGCCAAGTGCTTAATGCAATGACATATGTGTAGGTGTGATGCGCTGCCAAATGTTGCGAAGTGCCTAGTGCATTGGCATACGTGCAAGCTGTAATGGCTGGCAACCAAAAACAAAAACAGTGAATCTGCCACTCTCTGTATAGCAACTTCCGAAGAGTTTTGTGAGCAGCTCCGAATGAACTAGAACGCAAACCATATATCACTAGACAAAGTGTATTGACCTAAAATGGGAAGATGCGACCCAGACAAAGGGATAGGTCCTTGGGCAGGTGTTGCCGACACCGCAAGCGTAAACCCTATCAAATAAACCTTTGTGAGTTAGCGTAGTGAGAACAAGAGTCTTAAACTCCCTTATGACGCAAGGTTTCTCACAAACACGCACTGAGATCGACTACGATGAGAAGTACTCTCGTAATGGATGTTATTGCACTCCACTACTTTGTTAGTTTGGTAGTTCCCCAATAACTGTACATGCAGCCCTATGAATATGGTCATAGTGAAGTCTTTATGGGATCAGAGATATGCATGAAGATCTTAAATAGACTTTATAAGCCAAATCAAGTGGAGCTTGTGTTGCCCAAGTGTTTTGGACGCATAGTACATGACTCCTTGATTTCGGATGAGATATGATGAATAATGTCATTGCGTATTGATTCCGGATGATCGCAGTATATGATGGATATCCGATGTTGGAATGAAAAGTATCTTGGAAAAGACACAATTTCGTATTGAAGTCGATCGATTGTGTATTGATGATGTATTTCCAACAACCGGCTTAGGTCCTTTGAAGAAGAGTGGAACCTTCATATGCTCTCATGATTAGTCAAGGTCTTTACTCCAAGAGAGAGTGATCCATTTAATCAAAAGAAAGACTTGACCTCTCCTCCATTCATTATAAAGCTAAGTAGCTTTGCGCCCACGCAATGCCAATGATATGACAAATGACATCACTTGAATACTCTAAGAGTATCTGACATATTCAATCCCTATGGCATGAGAGAAAGGTTGTTGTCTATGTCATCGCTAGCCATGCATGAATCGAGATGCATCAGAAGCGGAATTATGATCTAGGCACCGGTCAGTTTAGTGGCCGAGTTGCTGGACATTTAGCACGCTGCCTGTGCACCCAGCTACCGAGCGCTGTGTACCTAGCTGCCGAGCGTTGTGCATCTAGCTGCCGAGCGCTGTGCACGCCAACTGCCGAGTGCTGTGCACGCCAACTGCCGAGCGTTGTGCATATAGCTGCTAGGCACCGTGCACATAGCTGCTGGCACTGAGTAATGCCACATTTGAGACATTTTGAAAGAGCATACAAATGCCAGGTTTTCAAAACAGCTCTGTGGTCACTAAGGATCCGGAAGCGCCCTATGAATGATCGTGAGATCAGGGAGAGATGCAGATTTGAAAGAAAGTCTAGTATATACATGTCACGATCAAATGTGAAGGGTGTGGTTGTTTGTGTCAACCATGTCGCACTCTTTTTCCCTTAGTCTAAGCTTTTTGTCACACTGAGTTTTTGCTTGACAAGGTTTTTAATGAGGCAACATTGCATGCACCACTAAGACCATTGATCCCTATTTGTGGTTGATCATGACAGACTTGTTCAAGTCTTGGCTCACATCTACTCTTGAGATACATGTTAGAATGCACCTTTATCAGGAAAATCTAATTGAAGTACACATGAGGGAGAGCATCACATGACGAGTTCTCAATGGAGTAGTTGGTGCGTTGTACTCTTTTCCTCTCGACCAAGGTTTAGTTTTCCTACAGGGTTTTTGTTACTTGGCAAGGTTTTGATAAGACAACATCGTAAGCACCATACCTGCATGAAGACACGCGACACAAGGGGGAGTGTTATATGCTATTTGATATATATGTGTGTCTTGGTCCCTATCTTGTATACGTGCTTTATGTAGTAATCCATGTTGTAATAGGATTTTATACATATCCATGTAATAGGGCCATTGGCACATGTAATAGCTCAAGAGGTCCATGTATTTCCCTATATAAAGGGGTTTCATTCTTTCAATAAGATAAGAAGAATTCATTCCCTCAATATATTATTCTATAACAAGACCCACATATATTCTAATATTTTGACATGTTAGTAAACGTAAGATTTTATCCATTCCGGAATCAATTACACCATTTTAATTTCATTTCAAGTTAATAAACATGCTATAAATAAACTTTATAAGTTATTCATGTGTCCCATTTCAGAGGTTAATTTCGGAAAGAAATAGACGGGATAGATCCAATTTCGTAAATGAAAACTCAACTGCAAAATTAGAACCCAACTTTATGAGTTTGATGAGTTCGCAACTTGGCAAAGTCTGTAATATGTAAATGCAAGGCTGCAATACATATGCACGGTATTCATACTCTACATTTTTTACTCTTTCAACGAAAATACTTACATGATTCGCTTCTCATATGGATGTGTCACTCACGGGTGAGTTAGTGGGTTTGTTTTTGTTTAATTGATGCAGTTAGGTATTGTTAAGGGAATTAGACGGAATGAGTTTTGTAAAGGTTGAAACCCCAACTTTTCATGTTTCATTTTCCACGTTTTGAGAAAAGTCTCACCCACACATTTTCTTTTGATTTTCAAAATAAATGCATGAAAACGTTACCGAACGCCAAGTAGTTTAGTAATTATCGAGATCACCAACTTATAAATTTTCACGGGTGCAAAAGTTGTATCCAAAATGCAAGCAATAGTTGAATGATTAGAGGTTATTTAAATATCTCTATGCTCAAATGATGGCCTGTGCTTCTACTTCAAGACTAGGCAAATTAAACTAAAGAATGCATAGAAGCGGGAGCAATGTCTTCTCTTATTTTTCATATGTTGCATATGCTCGGAGGTGGAATCTTAACCAACCGGCCAGTTGGGCTAGATTGTATTGACGGGGCAGTCAAGACTCGAGACCATCCATCCACCAGAGGATCAAAAGGATCATGAGCTCCAGATACAGCTATAATTTTCTGGTTGAATTTTTGTGTCTGATACAATATTTTCTTGACGATTAAGAGAACGAGTTGCAACTGTGTGTACAGGGCTGAGGAAATGTAGAAATGAAAGAGATATTCATCCTCATGACCGCTCTCCATTGTCTTTAGAGTTTGGCTGAATTAGTTTGAAGGGTTTATGAAGATGCCAAACTCTAAAAGGAAATTCACAATCCATTATTGATTTTATTTTCCAAAGCCTCAGATAAACCATACTGTAAACAAATTAAAGAGGTGTAGCAACGTTAAAACAGACTAGTAAAAATAACATAAGCAACTTTGTATGCTTAGACAGTGTCCTTGGCCAAGCACACAAAACATCCATCCCCAATGCCTAAATAATCCATTAAAATGTACCCTGGAACTCAGCAGGCAAGCTGCTCAACTCATTTTGTCCACTTGTCGACCTCTCTTGTAGTAGCTCTGATCAGTTTTTTGGTATTATCAACAAGGTCGTCAACTAGAGCGCCTATGTCATCCCTATTAACATTAGAGCACAAGAGATTCAATCACACAGGAAGAAATACAAAATGATCACCAGAATTCGACCAGAGTGATGCATACTCTGTTTTGAATTCGACAATGAGTTGGGACTTACTGGGGGGTGGGATTGCCAACACGTTCACCGTAAAAGTGATTGCCAACATTGGAGTACTTTCGGATGTCATCACGAGCGACGCCCTTGCCAGCGCCATAGCCAAATCCTAAGCCAACTCCACATCCAGCACCAACGCCAAAAGCAACTTGCATGCCAGGAATCCCAGGACCAATTCCTACGCCTAATTGAAGATGATGCCAGTTCATGTCAGCTATTACCAGCCAATTTCATTATAGAATAAACAATACTGAAGAGCTAGGTTTCAAGTGAGTGAATGAATGAATCGAAAAAGGAAGGATGGAAGGAGGGTTACCGCCGAGGAGGCCGATGCCGAGTCCGACACCACAGCCAACGCCGAAGCCAAAGGCGGGACCCAACTTGCCGAGTTGCTGGATTCTGAGGACTGGAAGCTTCCACAGGAAACCCTTGTCCTCTCCGTCCCTCGTGCTCGCCATCTTGAGTGAGAGCCAACCCTTAGACGTCCTCTCGGTTGGTTTTCAAGGAGGAAACTGGGTCGGGCTTGGGCCACCCACATTTACATTATTTGTGGCCCGTCCCGGCCCTTAGGGATTTTAACAGCTGACCGACTTTCTATCCATTCGGAGCGAGCAGAAATGAGTGACGGTTGTATTAGGAACGCGAACATGGTGAGCCTCAGCCTGGCGACGAGGAGAGGGAGCCAATTCCAGTACTTGAAGAACAGCAAGGTGTGTTTCAGTTGCACCACCTTCCACTGCCGCTTGGTGGCCCACCATCATCCAAGAGTCCAGGATGATCTCCCCTCCTTGTTGCAGATTCTTCCGCATGATTTACATGACCATCTCCTCAATGAATCCAGGAGGTCTCGACTCTTAGAGGTACCTCTTTCATTTTCATGTTACTTGTTTGCTTTTGGTTTAGATTTTTACTTGCAAATCCTCAACAAAAACAACAATCTACGTACAACGATTACTCATGTATTGCATTGGATTTAGGTGATATTGGATTTAGGTCGCTTTCCGGAGGCACGCTATGTTGGTGAACGTGGCGGGCAATATCTCAGGACAACTGTGGTAAATTAAAGGCATAACTTTGAGGTTACAATTTCTCTTTCCGTTTTATTTAAATGGACTTTCTAGGCATTTAAAGATTGAACTGAAATCATAGAGGATTGGGAAAATAACAATTCAGTAATGTGTTCAAAGTGTCTCTTGCTTAGGTATCACTGCAAGAGTTGGAGCATGCACAAGAAGCCGTTGGAGATTTTGGAGGTGACAACAGAGCTGGCATTGAGGGTACATTGCATAGAATATCCGCTATTAGGAGTAGGAATGGAATGATTGTTGGATTGACTTGCCGAGTTGGAAGGGCAGTCAGTGGTCACATTGACATGGTTATTGATCTGCTTCAATATGGGAAGAGCATCTTGTTTGTTGGAAAGTATGTCATTTGATTGTTATTAAAATGGTTTTCCTCCTAGTAAACATGTCAAATAGTAGCAATTAAGATGTGACTTTTACATTGTTATATTAAACCCTCCTCTACCTGTTACACAGTAGTCCATGTCTATGGCTTGTTTATGACGAGTTTAGTTTACAAAAATTAAGAAGATCACCTTGATCGCATAAGTTTCCTCACTAAGTTCTTTAGATATCGGATCATGTGATCTTTTAATATCAATATATTTCTGGCGTGTATCGCCGTTCATGGAGAATTTTATTATCAATGTCATTGCTACTCACTGTAGAAGATCACGTTAGTAGCATGTAGCATATCTGCGCTAGTCGATACAATGTTTTAATGATGATGTCCTTCAACTTGTGAAGGCCTGGGGTTGGCAAGACCACTATTTTGCGAGAAATTGCTAGAGTTTTGTCAGACGAATTTCACAAAAGAGTGGTAAGTTGTTTATTTGTTTAGTCTTTAATAGTGTGAACTCTCTCTCTCATAGTATTTCAGTTACTAGCTCAACACTTATTTACCACTGGAACAGGTTATTGTAGATACAAGCAATGAAATAGCAGGGGATGGAAATATTCCACATGCATCAATAGGAGGTGCACGGAGAATGCAGGTAGCAGAACCATCCATGCAATACAAAGTCATGATAGAGGCTGTGGAGAATCACATGCCTGAGGTCATCATTGTTGATGAGATTAGCACGGAGACCGAAGCTCTTGCATGCCGCTCAATTTCTCAGAGAGGAGTCATGCTTATTGCTACTGCTCATGGACAGCAGCTTGAGAATATAGTAAAGAATCCTACTCTATCTGATCTGGTTTGTTCTGATCTCTAGAAGAAATTAAATGTTGAATATTTTCTTTCAGTTCTCCTTAATCTTTACGTCAGAGACATCATTTTGGAATTTGGATTGCCTTCTGCTTGCAAATCTTAATTTTGTGTTGATGGTATTTCACAGTATCAGAGTCCTTTTAGTAAATTAGAGTAACGAGGAAAACTGTTGATGGGCCAGTGGCATGATTTAGGGATTTGTACAACATTTTTTCAGATATTTCATAGGATCAGTAGTTCAGCATGTCAATATCTTCTCTTTTTTCATTTTACTTTTGATGAGAAGTTTTGATCTGGATTTTTGCCAGTTTTACAGTGAGATTGGAATCTAAAGATAAGTACGAATATTAAGTCTGCATCTGTGCATCTTCAATGTGCGTTTGAAGAAAATCTCTTTAGGCAGATAATGATGAAAGGAAGATCATATATGAAGCTGGCCGATTTACTTGAATTTCAAATCTACTTTGAGGGACTTGTGGTCTTATGCTCCTGTTCTTAATAGTATGTCCTGCAAGTTGATTGAATTTGCAGCCAAAAAATTATTAGGATTGTCAACAATGCTGATGAGAGGAACTTGTACTATAGCTATCAACACCGTTTTCCTCTTCTCTGTGGATTCCTTGCTGGCAATGATTATGTATTAGATATATCATATACATGATGCTTTTCCAATTCAAATATGATATGGTCTCTAGTATACAAATTTGCAGGAGAGTGAGTTGTAAATAGTCGATTCATTTTTCATGATATGTTAGTCCCTATATAGTTGTGCCATTAGCCATGTCACTTTCAAGTTTTAAGAAGGAAGAGCACACACCAAATACGATTTTACTGTTTTTGATCCTCTGATAATGCAATTAACGCCATTATGCCTTTTGTCTAGTGTATATGGATGTTTGGTCCAACGTGCCTTTCCAAGTTTTATTTTCTGTTCTCAGATTGGAGGAGTAGAAACTGTTACTTTAGGGGATGAAGAAGCCAATGCTAGAAAATGCAAGAAAACCATTCTTGAGAGGCAAGCGGCTCCAACGTTTGAATTCTTGATTGAGATGAGACACAGACATTATTGGGTTACTCATCAGGTGTGTTAATCTACTACTCTGTTTCGAAATACTGACCTTGACCTTACTTTTCTCTCTCTCTCTCTCTCCCTATTAAGAAAAAGTAAAAGAAAAGCAGGTTTATACTTGATATCGCCTCTCACCAAATTAGGAAATAGTAAATATATACATGAAAATTATACTTGGTATCTGGACTGCTGAAACAGCTTACTCAATCGCAGAAGTCAACATTGTTGAAGAAAGTTATTTTTGTGCCTGTTTATCCTCCAGATATGTCAGTCTTTTATATCTTTGTTCAATAAAAAAACTTTATAGTGGGTTACGAAGTTACTGTACATGTCATCTTAAACACAAACCTATCTGCTGAACGTTATACCTTGTTTCCTAATTTATATCAACCACGCATAAGACGCCTGCTCATGTAATGTCTGTACGCCTAATTGTTAGTATGTTATATTCTGTACAAAAGTTATAGCATATTAGGTTAAGGCTTAGAGTAGTGATCATACTACAAGGTTTCACCTAATGGTCTTACTGTTGGTTTTCTGATAGCACACCTGCTATATTATGAGCATTTTGCTATTTTAGATGACAAATTATTACTCATTAGGAGAAAGGATTCTAGGCTTCTAGCATGTGAGTAAATGACTTTGTATTGTTATTAACCTTTGAATTTTGGTCCAATGTTTTAGACAATCAAAATACTAACTGATAGGGTCCTTGTCCCCTCCAAGTATCTGTACGTGTGTGTGTGTGTGTGAGAGAGAGAGAGAGAGAGAGAGAAGAGCTAGCTTCAAAATGTTGACAGATTTGTTTCCTGCAGTAACTTTTGTGCATGTGCGCTGGTGTCTTTTTCCACTTTCCTTCTGCAGTAACATATAAACATATGTTTCATTTTTCTTCCATTCTTATCCGCAGACAGAAAAGAGTGTAGATATGTTGCTTCGTGGCAAACGTCCACAAGTTGAGGTAAATCTCTGAGTAATTGTATGTTTCGGTTCTATATTGTTTGCAGATCCCAAGACTGTTTGAAGTTCATAATTTCTAATATGTGATCAATTCTTTGTTTTACTGTGTATGAGTATATATCACCAAGTATGTAGTCAATTTACTAGTTGACAAAGCCAAGATATGGCCAAAGTTAAAGGACTTGTCTTTTGATATATTTTGCTCGTCCCCTTTTTAATTAGAAAATTGGCCGGAGAATAGTGGTAGTTCTTCATTCCTATAACTTTTCATGTCTGCATATTGGTTAAACCAAAATTATTCTTGTCAAGATTTTCCTGGCCAGTAGCTCATCTGCTACAAGCATGCCAGACTAACCCATTGATATATTAATGACAATTTCATTTTCTGTTGTTGACCACAATCATCTCATAATGCATTCAGTACATCTAATGTCTCCGATAAGTGATTTGAATCAGCATATTGCCCTGAACAAACACCGGGAGACTATGTAACCAGTAGTTGTAATTTAAATTTAGTATAGCTATGAAAGGGATGCACATTGAACAGAATGAAGAAGCTTCCATCTTGTATTCTGGTGTTGGCCAATAGTTATTCAGCTGTTTTTTCTTTTCATGCTTAATTTAATCATTTCCTTTTGCTCTTTATCTGTCTAGCATGTAGCAAACTGGTAAAATTCTGAACATTTTGGTTTGCAGGTCAGGACAAGGGATGACAACTTGAAGGTTGTGATTGAAAGATCAAAGGCATATGATAAATGTGAAGCTTAATTCATTTCCCCAAGGTTGATACAATAGCTCTTTATTTAGTTTGCTGTTTAGCATTATGTGCTATCACTGCTATGCATATTGCACTTGCAGAGTTGTCATTTTCTTACTTAGATTCAACAAAACTTGACTTAGGGAAACCCTTGTTTTGCTTTTCAGAAGGTAATAATAGTTCGCATTAGCCAAAGAAAAATGTGGGAAGGTAATGAAGGAAGAAGCCAGAAGGCAGATGGTGTGCTTTTTGGTGCAGTCAAGCAGCAATTGGAGGGCATTATTAATGGATGGGGGAGCTTTTGACGGTACACGTTTTCATACAGAAACTATGATAATATCACATCTATTTACTTTCAAAGCCTTATAAACTTCAGTTCATCGTAGTTTACTGTTGGTCATATCATAGTATCTGTATGTGTAATATATGGGTCTGAATTCAAGAATGTGGTACTGTAGTTATTTAACACTAGCCTCATACTTGCGTGTTACACCACTTACACGTGGGTGGAAATTCTTCAGTATATTTGTAAAAAAAATGAAAATTGTATTCATGTTCTTTTTAGATGGTTTCATTATGAGTTTTAGACTAAAGGGTATCTTGGACTATTGAAAATTAAGAGAAGATAGATATTGAAATTTAGAACAATCCTGCTTGCTATAAAATCCCTTTTTCTTTATCCCCCGCATCTTAAAACATCAGTGCATTTACTATCTTGTAGTGTGAGTTTTCACAATACAGGCAGGCTATTGGTCATGACTTTCCCGTGGTCCTAGTGATGAGATTGAGTTAAATTTAGTTCTGTCCTGCATGATTGGATGCTAGCAGCACAGTTGAAGCTTTAATGGACAAGGCATTGCCTAAACTTAAAGTGTTTTGAAAAGCCAATACCGATAAAGAGCTGCCATACATAGAGAGATGCAATAGTATTTCATATTTCAGATAAAAACGCATGAGCCAACGTGGGCAGGCTTTGGACCCTTCGGTTGGCCGGCATGCATGTATTGACATTTTATAACTTTTCATTTATTCATGCTTTTGTGCAATATATGTATCTTTGCTCTCTCTAACCTAACCTCTTTTAGTATTTGATATCATGCAAACTAGTTTTGTCACCTTTCATTTCCTTTGAACCATTAAATATGTGGGGAGGTTAACTTTGCTCAACTTCTGATTTTTTAATCAATTGCCGGCCACAAAATATCACCCTTACATTGTTCTCTTCATCCGTTTGTCCTCATTGTACCACATTATTCTCAACTTAATTTGCTCCATTAAAATCCACTACTATTGTTTCTTTAGCTCCATAGCAGCTTTCGAAACCAAAAAACCAAGCCAATGGCAATATCCCTGAGAAACCAATTCTCTCAGTTCTTTACATTTATGTGCATCCTTTTGCCTACTTTAGCTGAACCCACAGACGAAATCACTTCCTGTTTGGCTCTCCACAACATCAACAACTTCACTACATTCCCGAACACAGGAAATGACTATGATTCTTACTTTAAGTTGCTCAACTTTTCTATTCAGAATCTACGGTTTGCTGAGCCCACAGTTCCTAAGCCAATAGCCATTATACTCCCTGAGAGTGTTGAGCAGATAATAAACTCTATATTCTGCTCTAGAGAAGTGTTCTTGATAATCAGAGTGAGGTGTGGTGGACACAGCTATGAAGGGACATCATCTGTTGCTGCTGATGGAGCTCCATTTGTGATCATTGACATGATGAATTTAAACAGGGTTTCTGTGGATTTGGAAACCGAAATGGCATGGGTGGAAGGAGGTGCAACACTAGGTGAGACATACCATGCAATTGCCAAAGCAAGCAGTGTTCATGGTTTCTCAGCTGGGTCATGTCCAACTGTAGGTGCCGGTGGCCATATTGCTGGTGGTGGATTCGGACTACTTTCAAGAAAATATGGACTTGCAGCTGATAACGTGGTGGATGCACTTCTTATTGATGCTGACGGACGGTTGCTAGATCGACAAGGCATGGGAGAGGATGTGTTTTGGGCTATTCGAGGAGGTGGCGGGGGTGTTTGGGGGATTGTTTACGCATGGAAAATCCAATTGTCAAGAGTTCCACAAATAGTAACAGTGTTTGTTGCGTCCAGAGCAGAAAACAAAAGCCATGTAGCAAATCTAGTGGATAAGTGGCAACATGTTGCACCTTTCTTAGAAGATGACTTCTATATTTCCTGTTTTGTTGGTGCTGGGTTGCCAGAAGCCAAGACCAGTGGTGCTACTGGTATATCAGCGACATTTAAAGGGTTTTATCTGGGTCCAAGAAGCAGTGCGATGTCTACCCTAGATCAAGTTTTTCCTGACTTAGGTATTGTACAAGAAGATTGCATGGAAATGAGTTGGATTGAGTCGACTGTATTCTTCTCCGGCCTAGGTAACGGAAGTTCTGTCTCGGACTTGAGAAAACGGTACTTACAAAACAAAGGTTTTTTCAAAGCCAAATCCGACTATGTGCGGACCGCAATTTCTCACACGGGCATAATGGCTGCAGTGGAAATACTTGAGGAGGAGCCGAAAGGGTACGTCATCTTAGACCCTTACGGTGGGATTATGCATCGTATAAGCAGTGAATCCATTGCTTTTCCTCACAGAAAAGGTAATCTCTTTACAATTCAGTACCTGGTGGAGTGGAAGGAAGAAGAAAATTACAAAAGAAACGAGTACGTAGGTTGGATAAGAAGATTATATAATTCAATGACACCATATGTGTCATGGGGTCCGAGGACTGCTTATATTAACTACATTGATCTAGACCTCGGAGTGATGCGTTTGGTTGAGACCAGAGTTCCTACGGAGAAGGATGCCGTGGAGATTGCCAGGGTTTGGGGTGAAAAGTACTTCTTGAACAACTATGATAGATTAGTGAGGGCGAAAACAATTATTGATCCGAGAAACGTTTTCAGTAATCAACAAGGCATTCCACCAGTGTCATATTTGAGTCAGCCTAGTAGCACCGCTGCGAGTTAGAGACTCAGAGGCATGTAATCGTACCATTCGTATGCGGTACTTGTTTCAAATCATCTTTGTTTCTTGACAGAAAAAAATGGTCCTTGTTTGGCGTTGTCAATACCTGAATTTCTAATTCTATTATATTCTTTTTTCAAAACAACAAAATTTACGATTTTTTTGTACACGGTTGGCCGATGCAGAGAGGGTATAATGAGAAAATTTCTTGCAATTCTATTGACGTGGCCCACCACAACGTAGTAGAGCAGTTAGACCTAGCTGGCCCAAGATTTTTCACCTTTAAACCCACATGCATCCATAGTCGGGCCTAAAGATGACCTAGACGAAAACAGCTGATATTTTGGATCTCGTTGGATCAAGTTTTTCCAACTTTAAACCGGCATGCATCCACATTCGGGTCTCAAGATGACCGACCAGGGTCGAATTTAGCCCAAGGCTTATTTGGGCTAAAGAAGAGGTCAGATTTTGGAGCAAAAAAACAAATTATATATATATGTCTTCTTGGTTAAGGACGTCTTTACCAAGAGGTTGGTGTCGATTTCTTTAATTTGATCAACTTTTCGATCAAATTTTCTCATCTTAACCATTCATAATCTAGATATATATATGTATAGATCATCTTTACAAAATTTAAGCTAATTTGGTAATCGTTAAGGTCTCGAAAACGAATAAATACAATGAACGAACTGAATTTGTTCAACCGGAACCGTTCGTGTTCTTCTCTGTAAATCTTAGTTTTGAATGCCTTACCGATAACCAAATTAGCTGAAATTTTGCAGAGATGATCTACTCATATATATCTAGAAATTAAACGGTTAAGATGAGAAAATATGATCTAAAAGTTGGCCAATTCAAGAAATCCTTACCAAAGCTTAGGTAAGGACGTCCTTAGCTGAGAATCCCTGTATATATGTCCCTGTATATATGTATATATATATATATATATAGAGAGAGAGGCATACATATAAGACTCTTCCACTAAGGGATCCCTATTTTTAGTTTATTTATAGAGATAGGCATTCGACAAACTTTTCGATCACATTTTTCAATCTTAACCGTTCAATTCTTAGGTCCTAATATATAGACCACTTCTGTAAAATTTCATCCAAATTAAGATGAAATCTGTGATAGTTAAGATGTTCAAAACTACGAATTAAAATTATAGTTAAGATGTTCAAAACTACGAATTAAAATTATAGGCATTAACGGTTCAAGTTTGGCAGATTTGATCCGTCAATTGATTTCAGTTATTTCAAAGCCTTAACGATCACCAAATTAGATGAAATTTTGTAGAAATGATCTATATATATGCATCTACGTATTGAACGGTGAAGATGTTGATATGTGATCGAAAAGTTATCGAATGCATATCCCTATAAATAAACCAAAAATAGGGATCCCTCAATAGAAGGGTCTTATATATATATATATATATATATATATATATATATATATATATTTCTCCTAAACTAAATAAACTGCTATCGCTCTCATCGTTGCATTCAGTCAATCTTCAATTCATCTCTTGTATCGCCTGTGCTCATCCCTAAATCCATAACTCGTCCTTGTGTCGCCGTCTCGGTCGCCGTCGCTGCCTTGTCGGGAGCACATCTCCCCGCTCAATTCCTCTGACCATTCAAGTATGTATTTGACAGTATTGATCACCACTTTTGTGAGTTTGTGTTCCAAACGTCCAGTGATATGAATTAGAAATTGAATAGTTGAATGTTTTATAGTGTTTGTGTTCTGGTTTATATGCATTATACAATTAATTTTTTCAAGTAATAATTGGATTTACAGAATGTTAGATGAGCAGATTAATTGTGTCAAAAGACCTAGATGAAAAGATATCAGTATATGGTTTTGTAGATGTCACATCTCGATCCTAAAATTATTTTATGGTTGGTTATTTTGGTCTTTTACTATTTAAAGTAACTGTTTGACCGTAAAGTTGACTTTTCGTAAAGTCGAGAATTTGGGAAAACTTTCTTCATGAAAATTGTAGAGGACGTCGATACGAGTTCATGGACATGTAGCACGCTTAAAATCGGAGTTCGTATGAAGAGGTTATAAGGGTCCGAAATTAGAGGCATATGGGTAATTTCGCAAAAATGGTTATAAATAGCCCAAAAATCAGAAAATCGGGCAGATTTTTCTGCCGAACCTTCTCGGAGTCGCCGCCGATCCAGGCCACCTTAGGTGGTGAGGCCGGTCCTAAAAGGAGCGCCTCTGAGTCTATTTCAATTCTAGGTAAACTTTTCGACCTATCTCCCATTAGTTTAGGAGAAATTTCAAATTGTTTACCGAGTGTACAGTAGGAGTTCTAGATCGGATTTCTCCTTCCTCAGGCTACCAATTTTTGAGTTCTATATATGGTTAGAATGGGTTTTAGGAATAATACTCACCCCTAAAGTTTGGTGAATTGATTTGGAGTATGGAGGGAGAATCGAATATTTGAAGTTTTGAAGTTTTTAAAAAATATTTCAGGTTTTTACTTTTTCCTTCGATTGACCTAGTTAGAGGCCGAATTGGTCTTTGAGTTGGACTAGAAAGTTGTTCCAAATGATGAGACGAAGCCACTGTTAAAATTCGGAGGTCACTGGAATTTTGGCCGAGTTTTTGCCGGCGGCCGCCGCCGACGGCGGAGCTGGCGGCGGTGCTGCCACTTTTTCATACCCATTAAATAGTATAAAATGAGAGGAGTCTGTGGTTTGAATTTGGTAATTTTTGGAGGAGTTTTGGTTAGGTTTTGGAATTTTTCAATTTTAATATTATCAACGGATAATAAAATATTATTCTGGCCATCGGTTATTGTCGGTTAATGTTGAAGAAATATTTTAAGGACTACTAAGCTTTTGTTGAAGGTCGGAGATTTTTGTTGATTAGGTTTGAGAGTTTTGACCGAGAGTAACGTTATTGTCAATTTTAAATAATTATTTGTTTGGCAATTAAGATTTACTATTATTCATTGAACATGAAATGAGGAGTTTTCGCTTGAGAAGCGATCCGAATTTCGTCGGGCTAAGGCCTAAGTTTGTGAGTGGACTTTTTATTTTAAACCATGCATGCTCAAATATTTATAAAAATTTATAAACAACATGATTTTTGTTGATTTAATGAGTCGGTGGGGCTAGGAAGGTTGGTTGCTACCCTCCCGTAAGCTCCTGTGTTATGTCGGCTGAAAATTTATGTTATGTCAATTATATTTGGAAATGCATTGTTTTATGGCCATAGTTTTGAGAACGGTCGGGGAACCGTGTCTTATGCATGATGCATGTTTTAATTTACAAGAGAGGAGTCATATAATAATGACTTTTCGTATTTGCTTATTTTCATCACCATGAAGGGTCGTCATATATATAAAGATGCTAGCTAGCCATACGGCCTCCCTCACTTTGGAAGTGGAGTGGGGTAATAGCAGCCCTAGAGGGTTCCGACTCTAGCTTGAGAGGCTCATTGTCATGGTGGAATCTCTCCGCCATGAAGGCTCGTCATATTACTTAGTAGCCTTAAAGGTTCCGACCCTAGTCTGAGAGACTCTCCGTCATGGTGAAACCTCTTCCCCTATTTTTAATGTTGATTTTTAAGCAATGAGATTGGCAAGTGATGATTTGAATTTCAAAATGATTATTTGGGATTCTTTCCCAACGAGGTGTGCACATGGATTTTTTTTGGAAAAACAAAGGGAGAACATAAATCGAATATTTTCTCGCGCTTTTATATTCTTTTGTACACTCTCTCTAACGTCCCGTTTTTAAATATTTTCTCTTGGGCCATTCTTTTTCAAAGGCCCAGTGTTGTAGGGATGCTGAGAGGAGGTCGTGCATACAGAAGACGAGGCATATCCAACTAATCCGCTGACGTTAACAATTTTACTTAGGTATCTCATCTATATAGATTTGCTCTGATTACCCCAACTTAGTTTAGTTTAATTTTTTTGTGAAGCGTAGTTATGGTTTGGGGAGCATGATGGCTCCAGGAGTTGGGGGTTGATTTAAATTATTCATTGAAGTGTTGAGTTTGTTTGTAGGAAGGGTTGTGCATTTCAAGGGGGTTTCGGTAAGAAGTTCCCTTGAGGTGATCCCCGCAGGATTTACTTCGGGTTAAAGTGGTTTAACTCGGGGTGGGTCCTAACAGTTGGTATCAGAGCATTAGTTTATCGTTTCCTGTTACTACCTCATGTACTTAGTAGCACTTAGTGTCTATAGAGTGATGGTCCAACCGCGGCGGATCTATAAACATTTTATGCTTGAGACGCTCAGTGTTATTAGAATATGAGTTAGTAGTTCCTATAGTATTTATGGATCGGGTGGTTCCATAAATGTCTGCATCTTCAAGACTATGTTTCAGTACGCCGGCCTCTTAGAGAGTTCCTTTAAGGAAAAAATAAATAATTGGTATTTTCTTTTGTGCGTTTGTGGGACTAATTGAGAATTGGATTAGTGTTCTGAGTTGGGAACTCGTATTATTTTATGTTGGGGCATCTTGTGCAAATGCCCAGAGAACAAAGTATTTGATTTATGCCTGGGAGGCTGTCGTGAAAATTGGCAAGGATGGAGTTGTAGAAGCCTAAGACGAGACATTGGTATCCGAGCTGCGAGACTCTTAGAAGTGAAGAGTTGGAAATGATATTAAAAGTTCTTTAGTTCACGTAATGGAAAAACAAGTTTTATATGTCTTTCCTTATGAGTTTCAAGTGTGTAAACGAGAAATTGAATTGAAATACGAGTTGAGAACTCGTTAATGAGAGTTATTTGGGCTATGGTGGAAATGTTAAGTTGGGCATTTGATGCCTATTGGTTGTCTTTTAATAACATAATCGTGCCATGGAGTAGTTGTTGTAGACCATGATCGAGTAAAAGAAGAAAGTGCTTGAGTTAAGAATTTTGATAAACGATTCAGATACTATTATAAGTTGCCCATAAGAATGAAAAGTCGAGGGAAATGAGAGGATAAATGATTTAGTAGTCGATGAATAATAATTATTGTTATTTCTGACTAAGGGCAGACATTGCAGTTGAGTAAAGCGTTACACTGCGATTTTTGTATTTTTATTCCTCGATGTTTGGGTCGAATAAAAGTCGTTGGCCCTAGCATTGTGGCTAATGGGATATTATGGTTCAGATGAGGAATTTTAGTGATCAAATTGTGTCACTAAATGCATGAATTTTTGGGTGTTTATTTGATTATTGAATTATAAAATGGGTCAATTAAAGGATGCTGATTATGAAGCCTCGGTGAGATCTCTAGGATAGTTGGAGTTGGAGGTCAGGCTTCTAAAGTTTTGGATGTGGCGTAGTCCTAGTCACACTAAGAGAACTGTTTCTGGTTTCCCGCCTTAACTGTTGGCGCGTCTGGTGACTGTGCTTTATCATTCCCCCGCAAGCTGAGTGGGCGAGGAAGGACAGGAAGCTTGTTTACCAGAAAATGGAAGCGAGATGCTGACAATCCCTTGATAAAAATATCTGCAACCTGATCTGTAGTAGATACAAATCGAACCTGCAGTTCTTTCCTTACTACCTTTTCCCTGACATAATGGTAATCCACTTCCACATGTTTTGTTCTGGAATGGAAAACAGGATTTGAGGCTATAGCAATGGCAGACATGTTATCACACCAAATGGTAGGTGAGCGGATGAACTAATGCAAGTCACAAAACATCGACCGAAGCCATGAGATTTCTACAGCTGTGAATGCAAGCTGCCTGTACTCAGCTTCGACACTGGACCTTGAAACAGTGCGATGTGTTTTAGAGCTCCACGAAATGAGATTAGGACCAAGATACACATAGTAGCCGCCAGTGGACTGCCGATTATCTGGATCACCTGCATAATCAGCATCAGAATAGGCACTGGCGAACAAAGAACCTGGTTGATACTTTAGACCATAATTGACATAAAATTTTAAGTAGCGCAAAATTCGTTTCACAGCAATCCAATGAGTTGTGGTGGGAGAATGCATGAATTTGCAAACTTGGTTCACTGATTAGGAAATATCTGGTCTAATCAGTGTAAGATACTGAAGAGCTCCAACCACGCTCCTATATTCAGTGGGATCAACGAGTTTAGTGCTCGAATGTAGACTGAGTTTCTGGCCTGTAGATGCTGGGGTAGCACATGGATTAGCCTCAAGCATTTTAGTGCGAGTGAGGAGGTCCATGATGTATTTCTTTTGAGTAAGATAAAGTGAAGGGCCATCATAAGTTGCTTCAATTCCAAGAAAATAGTGAATGAGTCTGAGATCTTTCATAGAGAAGGCTTTCCCAAGTTCAGTAATGAGTTGTGTAAGATGAGTGATGTTGTTCCCTGTGATTAGAATGTCATCTACATAGATGAGCAGGATGATGAAGATGCCATTGTTTGCATAGATGAACATGGAGTAATCGGAGTGGGACTCTTGGAACCCTAAGCTTTCTAAATAGTCAGCAAAGCATTGAAACCAGACTCGTGGTGCTTGTTTAAGACCATACAGAGATCGTTTCAATTTGCACACATGATTTGGAAACTCTGAGTGCAGAAATCCTGTAGGTTGCTTCATGTAAACTTCCTTACTGAGATGACCATGCAGGAAGGCATTATGGACATCTAGTTGTCTGACAGGCCAACCATTTGACACAGCAAGAGCAAGGACAAGTCGAATAGTGGAGTGTTTTACCACCAGACTAAATGTTTCAGAGAAGTCAAGACCTTCTTGTTGATGAAATCCATTAGCAACCAGTCGAGCTTTGTAACGCTCGATGCTACCATCTGCTTTTCTTTTGCCTTTAAAAATCCACTTGTTGGGTAGAACGTTCATGGAGGATGAGTACGGAACAAGATCCCATGTGTTGTTTTTCTCCAAGGCAGTGAGTTCTTCTTGCATGGCCAGAGACCAGTGAGGGCTTTTGGCAGCTTTGCTATAACAAGAGGGTTCTGTAACATCATTTGTTAGAGAAGCAAGCATAGCATATTTGGGATTTGGCCTCACAATTCCATCTTTGAGTCTAGTTTGCATAGGATGGGAATTGGTAGGAGAACATACCTGACCAGAGTCTCTTGCAGTATCCAGAGATGTATGAGACATGGATGAGTGGTGAGAGTGTGTGTGATCATGAGTGACAGAAGAAACATTATTAGGTGCAGGAGTAGAAGACGCAGGAATAGGGGAAGTAGTGTGTGCATGTGTAGGACTCAGAGAATGACAGGGAGTTTGTGGAGTTGTAAGGAGTGAAAGACTGCGAGAGCAAGAAGTATGATGTGAGTTGTGTGAGTCAGCTGGTGTTATAGATATGGGAAAGGTATTTTGCACAGACATAAAGTACAAAGTAGAAGAAGAAGAAGAAGACATACCTGATGGGGATGTGAGAATGGCCTTACTAAAGGGATATGAAGTCTCATCAAACAAAACATTGCGAGATAGATACTCTTTGTGTATCGATGTCCAGGCACCTGTACCCTTGATGATTTAGCGAATAGCCAAGGAAGACACATTGTTTAGATCGAGGTTGAAGTTTGGTATGATTATAGGGTCTTAGGTAAGGAAAACATGCATAGCCAAAGGTCCTAAGGAAGGAATAATTCGGTTCTTTGTCAAAAAGATAATGATAGGGAGTTTTATGTTGCACATAAACAACACATAATACTGAAAAACTTGAATAGAAAGAGTTGAACAAGACCACACATCAGAGTGGACTAACTCTAATGACTTATTTGCTACAGAATCAGAAGCCACAAATGGTAACTTCGTGATTTTTCCTAGAGGACAGGAATGACAGAAAGAGACTGAACTGCTGCCAGCTAAAGGCACAGCTTTATTGGATAAGACTTGAGACAATGTACGAGAAGCTGTGTGACCAAGTCTGGAATGCCAAATTTGGGACGACGCTCTGGCACCTACGAAGGCTAAAGGCTGCTGACCAAAACCATGTTCTTGAAGAAGATGCAGAGGGTAGAGGCCATTCACACTTGGTCCTCTAAAGAGGATCTTCCCCGTCTGAATGTTCTTAATAAGGAAAAAGTTAGGATAAATAAGAAGATAACAGCTATTGTCCGAAGTAAATCGAGAGATAGATAGTAAGTTCATCGAGGCAGAAGGACAATGTAAGATATTTTTGAGTTTGAACTTGTGATTTGAAGAGTGTAAAACATTTGAACCAATATGTGAAATAGAGAGAGACGAAGAGTTACCTATCCCACCCACTTTATCACTGCCTTGATACTCCTTTGGACACTGAAGATTCCCATAGTCAGATGTAATGTGAGAGTTGGCACCACTATCAAGCAACCAGGTTGATGAAGCTGAAGTTGGAATAGATGAAGAAGCAGCCATTGCACTTAGATTTTTCGAGGGTACTCGGCCTTGATAAGAGAGATTCATTCGATTGTAGCAATTCAAGGCAGTGTGTCCAATCCTACTACAAATTTGACATGTAGGACGAGATTGATTGTTGGAGAAGAGGCTGGTGGAGGGATGAGGTCCAAGAACAGAGACACCTCTCCCTCTGTATGTAGAAGAAGGGCCCCTCCCTCCAAAGATATGTGCAGGATTGCGAGCAGGATGTGGAAACGAGGCTCGGCCTCGGCCTCGCCCTCGATTGGAAATATGAGTAGTATGAAATGCTGTAGTCATGGATGAGATGTCCAAAGCCGCCTGTTGTTGATTTTTAAGACGCATCTCAGCAGACAGTAGGAGGGCCTCAAGCGACTCATAAGTGATAGGAGTATCTCTAGCCTGTGCTGAGCTAACTGTGGTCTCATAAAGTGATCCAACATTATTCATAATGATAGACACCGGATCATTGTCACTCATGGGGCTTCCTGCGAGAGCTAGGTTATCTGCAATAGAATTAATTTTATCAAGTCAGCAATACTTGAGTTACCACGCATGGTACGCAGTAGTTCTCCCCGAAGTTGAAGAATTCGATTTTGAGATTGAGAAGCGAAACGCTTTGCAAGTGAATTCCAGGTGAAAAAGGAATTGGTGGACCTGACAACTGTAGCCAACACAGAAGGAGTCAGTGAATTGTTTATCCATCCAAGTATCATTTGATCATGTGCAATCCAGTTTTCGTAAGCTGGGTTTAGCTCAGATGTAAGGTTGCCGGTAGCATCATTCTTAAAGCAGGGAGGGCAGGAGATGGTTCCATCGACGTATCCCATCAGATTACGACTGTTGAGTAAGGGCTTGATCTGAGCAAGCCAGAGAGGGTAGTTGGTTCTATCAAGTTTGATAGAGAGGAAATTAGAGATGATATTTTCAGAGATTCTTGAGGAAAGAGAAGGTGTAGGAGGATTTTTGTTGATATCAGTGGTGGGAATTAGATCTTTGCTGGTATCAATGATGGGAATTTCAGAAGACATGATGAGATTGAGAGAGGATCGAAAAAAAAGTTGTTAGACGTCTAGGCTCTGTATACCATGAAAGAACTGTAAACTGAGAAGAAGAAAATGATCGAACTGACCAGGTTGCTCTGTTCATCTGGTTTCACTGTCATTTATATGAGTATTCGATTACAAGATATACATTCAGTTGTTAATCGATAACCTATTGAGATTAACACTTATCTAAGTGGTTACAAGGAATTATCGGAAGAGAATTGCAGAGTTGTAAGGAGTTCTTGGTTTCCTAGTCACACTAGGAGAACTGTTTCTGGTTTCCCGCCTTAACTGTTGGCGCGTCTGGTTACTGTGCTTTATCACATACATGTATGGATCCTCCCTTCAAATTCCGTTAAATCCACCCTTATATCAAAGAGTTTGTTGCCATGTCCCTCTTCACCTGGCTCACCCAACGGAGCACGGCGATGGAAATGGTTGATCTCCTGCTCCCCGTTGAAACCCCCTCTGATACGGCCTTCATTTTCAATGCGAGCCATTCGATCTGAGAGTTGTTGTTGACAGGACCCACCTCGGGTTAACCCCTTTAACCCGAGATAAACCCTGTGGGGACCACCTCAAGAGAAATTTTTACCAGAAACCCCCCTTGAAATGGACAACCCTACATGCAATCCAACTAAACACTTCCACAACAATAAAATTCAACTAAACTGTGCTGGGGTAAACAGATCATTCTGCGTGGAAGCAAAACCAAAATAGACTATATAGCGATAGCAGAATGATTTGACTATGTCTTATCTTCAGTACGCATGATCTCCTCTCAGCAACCCTGTAACACTGGGCATTTGAAAACGAATGGCCTAGGGAAAACATTTAAAAACATGACGTTAGAGTGAGTGGACAAAAATAAAATCCAGACGCGAGAAAATATCTTAATTTAACGTTCTCCCTCTTATTTGTTTCGAGAAATCATTTATGCATGCCTCATTGGGAAAACAATCTCAAATCATCATTTCGAAAAAAAAACAACACTTGCCAATCTCATTGGCTTAAAACTCAGTGTTAAAAATAGGGGAAGATGTTTCACCATGACGGAGAGTCTCCCAGATTAGGGTCGGAACCTTTAAGGCTACTAAGTAATATGACGACCCTCCATGGCAGAGAGATTCCACCATGAAAATAAGCCTCTCAAGCTAGAGTCGGAACCCTCTAGGGCTACTATTGCCCCCTCTACTTCCAAAGTGAGGGGGACGTATGGTTAGCTAGCATCTTTATATATATGACGACCCTTTATGGTGATGAAAACAAGCAAATACGAAAAGTCATTATTATATGACTCCTCCCCCGTAAATTAAAACATGCATCTCATGCATAAGACACGCTTCCCCGACTGTTCTCAAAACTATGGCCATAAAACAATGCATTTCCAAATACAATCGACATAACATAAATTTTTAGCTGACATAACACAAGAGCTTACGGGAGGGAGCAACCCACCTTTCTGGCCCCACCGACTCATTAAATTAATAAAATAACCATGTTTAGCATAAAAACACGACATGCATTAATTTAAAACAAAGGTCCACTCACAAACTTAGGTCTTAGCCTGACGAAAACTGGATCGCTTCCCAAGCGAGAACACCTCATCTTATGTTCAACGAATAATATTAAATCTCAATCGCCAACCGAAAAATTATTTAATATTGGCAATAAAGATACCGTCGGCTAAAACCCTTAAACTTAATCAACAAAAACCATGACCTTCATCAATAGCTTAAGAGTCCTTAAAATATTTCTCAAACCTTAATCGGCAAGAATCGATAGCCGGAATAATATTTTATTATCCACCGATAATATTAAACTTGAAAAATTTCAAAACGTAACCTAAACTCCTCCAAAAATTATCAAATTTAAACCATAGACTCCTCTCATTTTATACTATTTAATGGGCATGAAAAACTGCTCAAAAAGTGGCGGCACCGCTGCCAGCTCTGCCACCGACGGTGGCCGCCGGCAGAAATTCCGGTCAAAATTTTGGCGACCTCCAATCTCCACCAAATTTTAACAGTAGCTTCGCCTCATCATTTGGAACAACTTTCTAGTTCAACGCGAAGGTCAATTCGGTATCTTACTAGGTCAATCGAAGGAAAAAAGTAAAAACCTGAAATATTTTTAAAAACTTCAAAAATTCGATTCTCCCTCCACACTCCAAATCAATTCACCAAACTTTAGGGGTGATTAGTACTCCCAAAAACCATTCTAACCATATATAGAACTCACAAATTGGTAGCTTGAGGAGAGAGAAATCCGATCTAGATCTCCTGCTGTACACTCGGTAATTAAATTGAAATTTCTCCTAAACCAAGGGGAGATAGGTCGAAAAGCTTACTTAGAATTGAAGTAGACTGAGAGGCGCTCCTTTTGGGACCGGTGCGCAGGCCTAAGGTGGCTTGTGGCACCGGCGGCGACGCCACGAAGGTCCAACAGAAAATCTTCCCGATTTTCTGATTTTTGGGCTATTTATAGCATTTTTGCGAAATTACCCATATTCCTCTAACTTCGAACCCTTATTAACTTCTTCATACGAACTCCGATTTGAGTGTGCTACATGTCCACGAACTCGTATCGACGTCCTATACAATTTTTATGAAGAAAGTTTTCTCAAATTCTCGACTTTATGAAAAGTCAACTCTACAGTCATTATACGGTTAAACAATTACTTTAAATGGTTAACGACCAAAGTAACCAACCGTAGAATAATTTTAGGATCGGGATGTGACAGTTGTAGCACCCTTTTAATTTCCTCCATGTCATTGTTGTCATTGTCATGACCTTCCGCACGGAATGCTCCCTAATCATGTCTATTGTGCGCGATGGAATCCAGCGCCTTCAGCCTGGCTCTGGTTCTAAAATGTAGGGGTTCAATTTCCTGCACAGGTCAGTAGCAATAGAACAACACGTCACCAGAAACTTAAAGGACCAAACAACCAATAGCTGCTGTAAAATTCCAGTACTCTGTATTTAGAATATAAACGAAGATGCCAAAAGGCTTACAACGACTAGTTTAAATAAGAGAAGGAATCCTACTAGGAATGAAACTAATGAAAACATAAGATACTCAAGAATAATACTCTATCTAAGAAATGAGTTAGGAATCAACATAATAAACCAAGATTATTTTCTAACATAATCATTGAGATATGGTGGGATATGAGTCTTCCTCTTAGGCCTGCCAACTATAGATTCCCCCGTATCAGAGGGTAATGCTTGTTAGGTCCCATTTATGTATGTTTTTTAATTAACCAAATTTTTTACACCATATGTAAGATTTGATAGAACAAAATTGTGTATGTACATTTAGCCTAGTTGATATTTTCATCTTGGATTCGCCTCTGAGCTAGACTCTTTTTTTGAACAGGGAGCTAGACTCTCTTTAAAGTTGACATTTTGGACCTTGCCGGCTCAAGATTTTTTTAACTTTAAACCTGCAGGTGTCCACAGTCGGGTCTCAAAATGACCTAGACTCTCTTGAAAGATGACACTTTTTACCGGTCATTATATGAGTTTCTAGGTCTTAGTACTTAGCAATCTACTAACAAGAGACTTGTGATTGTTGGAATCAGGGACGGAGCTACATTGAGACATGGTGGCGTCCGTGCCCCATTCGCCCAATCATACACAGATTTTAGTATAAGGGTGTCCTACCAGTGCCATACTAATGAAGCTACATAAATACTATTATATAAATATTAATATATACAATAGAACTGAACAAGTGAAAAAAATTGGCTAAAGTGGCCAACACCCATGTTAGTTTAGCTGCACGGATCCGTTTCTCTTCTTTTACATATGGGAGGTTTTGTTAATGATTGATGAAATAACTTAAGTGGTTAATTATAAATAGTTTAATTTCCTATTTTTGTAAGTTATAGAATTTCTTGAATTATAAAATATAATATAATTTTTCTTTTTTATTGTCTCTTCATGCAGTTTGTACGTAGTAATATAATTTGATGTTTCATAAAAAAGTTTTAAGAAAAATATTTCTACGTACATATACATATGTATTGGTTTTTTAGTCGTTTTAATAGTTGTGACTGCAAGTGTCGAGATATCATTTCATGACATTAATATTTTAAAAATGATTTATTTATTTTCATATATCGAGAATAATTTTTACTAGTATAATCGATGAGATTATCATTTAATAATTTAAACATATAAAACAATTATATTATTATTATTGCTGCCCACTAGCCTAGAAATAATCTGTGGTTGGGGCTCGAACTTAGGTGAAGGATCCACTCAAGCAGTGTCTTCCCAAACTTACCATCATCATATCAGTGTGTAGATGCCTTCAGACTCTCTATAGTAGATACAAAATTTTGCCTAGAATTGAATTTATTGGGTAAGGAACCCGAAATAAAGATGAGGTATGTAAGGATGGAAAGTGCACCCCAGAAAACTACAAAATTGCGGAGTCGTGGGCACCGGGAAATGGTTTGAAAAGAAAAGATAAATCACAGAAGAAGAGCCACGACTCAATTGGAAAGAGAAAGAGATACAGAGAGATAAGGAGATGGCATCACTGTGCGTTAACGATAGCTTTATTTTAAACACCCACACCCAAATTATACACCAACGCTCCTTTCCGCCTGCAACAACCAACAGAAGAAGAAGAATATCAGTGACCATGGCAGCAGAGTCTTCTTCTATGGCTACTGAAAAATTGGGCATCAAGATTGAAAAGAATCCTCCCGAGTCCACGCTCACCCAACTCGGCGTCAGAAATTGGCCAAAGTATGTTTCTGTCTCTGTCACACCTCAATATTTTTTTAATTGATCTACGACTCATATTTCAATTATGAAATATAATTTTCACAATCAAAATATGTAAGAAACTAAAAAAGAACAACTCAACACTAAACTGAAATTTTAATTTGCATCACAGTTCACTTAGTTAGCTAGCACTTCAAATGTTATTCCAGTGATGTAAAATTCTAGGAATTATTATCTAAAGACAAACTTTATCTATATATACATAAAGTATGTTTTAAGACTAGCTATTTGATAGTTTTTGTGTTTAAATATGTGCTTATAGTTTGAGAATTATACTTGGATGTTTATTTCATGCATACATGCACCTTGAGAAAAAGAATTTCTCTAAAATCGGGGTGTGACAATCTCTCATTCCTTTTGCCTTCCTATAAGATATCACTCTCGGAAGAGATATGAGTAAACTGTCTGTATTGCATGCATTAGAGTTAAGATGATAAGCAGAGGCAGAGCCATTAACAATGAAAGTGGGGTACGTGCTTCAGTTAAATATTGACTAAAATCTGTCGGGCAATTAGATAGACACAAAATGAGAGTATGCTCTAATGGTGTATAACATGAATTGTATAGTTATGGTAAAATGTTCAATTCTCACTGGTGGCATTTTTCTTTCTTTTCAACCAGTTTTTACTTATATACCTATCAATTCCTCTAATAATTATAAATTACATCATTTTTTTTCTTTTTTTTTTCAAGGGTTCGATCTAATTACATATAAAAAAACTTCTTTAATCTCTTTCAAGTTTTTTTTTAAAGTATTTTCTTAACACATACTATTGTATTAAGTATAACAAAGGTCAATTAAACTCATTCAATTTAAATATAAAAATCATGTTAAAAATGATTACTATAACATCATTTGAACATATACAAATTTTAAATAGAAATTTTAAAATCAACTAACTCCGTCATCTCATTAAATTTGTAATTCTGACTCAGCCAATGATGAGCAACTTGATCTTTTAGCAACTGCTGTCAGTTTTTATGTCTTGTATGCCGGTACTGGTGATGATACCTAGTTTACACATCAATTCTATTAGTGATGATATTGGGGTTAAGTTTACAGGTGGAGTTGCCCTCCAAGCAAGTTTCCATGGACATACAGTGACAAAGAGACTTGCTATCTGCTGGAAGGAAAAGTGAAGGTTACTCCTGCCGGATCAAAGGAGTCAGTTGAGATTTGTCCCGGTGACTTGGTTGTATTTCCTAAAGGAATGAGTTGCACATGGGATGTGTCAGTGGGTGTAGACAAGCACTATAACTTCGGCTGATCGAGGTTAGATATCGAACTATACATGTCATTGCTTGTACGTGTATTTCACTCCAACCTAGCTATACATATGACAAAGAGTATCCGGAACGCAGCAGAAAAACTTGTTTTGCCTTTGGGGATGTTGTACGTATCAGAATTCCAAGCTAGAATAATAGCTGGTACATACGATCTGTTAATGATCCAGTTTATAATAATATTATTAAATCATTGTATTGGAAAGCCTGTGTATCATGGAAAATTTTCTCCTACAAGAGAAATACTATATATCACCTGTTCAGGGTGGAAAAATGCTTCTTTCTGAACAATCAGCTTTAGAGCGTGGCAGTACTTTTGTGACAGGTATAACCTTGTTCTTCTGGGATTGTTCGTCTTATGACTTCTTCTTAAACGACTGACGTACGGGTGCTGATCAACCGACACTTAGGTTCTTCACAGACCTAGCTGAGGAGCAACTAGGATTTTCCTCCACCTCACGTGAAGCGAATGTTTCTTACTCAGACCGGTGTGGTTGAGCAGAATTATAAATTAGAATTACAGTGTGTTTTCCAAATGGCTCTCTGACAAACTGAGACATTTGCTAGAATTATTCACTCTAACAATGATTTTGCGAGTATTAGCCTACTTATAGGTCTTTGTGAAGTGGTGGTGGAATGTTCGCTCACAAATGAGGCTTGGTGAGGTAGTTGCGGGAATTGTCGATGGATCGGGCTTTGGTGAGGTAGAAGTGGGGAATACCTACAGATAGGGTTTTGGTGAGATAAAAAGACTCAAGAAATCTTTTCGGTAGAGGTGCTCCGAGGGAGGTTTGTTTGCAAGATGCAAAGGTTTGTTTGTGGATAAGTTGACGTTTCTTCTCTGTTCACCATCGACCCCTTTATATAGTGAACACTGGGGTTTTGCTTTCTTGCGGATCAAGGCATATGGGACCCCAAAAGATTAGATCATCAAGCAACTATAAGCATGACCTCAAAGGAAATAAAAATATGTACAGATATTTTGACCACATGTATCGATCAATGTACCATAAAGATACAATATAATAGATGAAGATTATCCACCTCAAATCTAACTCTTTAATAGTTAGATATAATTCTTCCTAAGCAAATTAGTGCGTCACTAGTTACCAAAATAATCAATAATCAATGACCATCTAGATTCACCCTAATATTGTTTGATCTCAAAGATAGGTCTAACATGACCCCAATCATAGATATCTCCCAAGATACTCTCTCATATCCTCAACGAACCACTAAGCTGGTTCGGAATACGACTCGTCTAGAAAAGTTTATTTTACACCCAAACATAGCCCCCCAGGTTTTGAAGGAGAAGCTATGCGTCTTTACTAAAAAGACCTATAGTTTTAATGTATCATACCATCAAAAAGCTACTGCCTGACTTGAATAACAAACACCATAAACTAAGAAAATTCCCATCTCAAACAAATGTAGAGACAAACCTCAGCTCTAGATCTTGAAGCTTGAATGATAATGAGCAGTAGCTAGGCAATCCAAATAACGGTACAATTAATCATCAATATGGTAAATAATGCACTCAATATGAATACCTTGCTTTTGAAGATGATGAAACACGTTCTGATGAGAACATGCCTTAAGCTCATGTTGAACAACTACATGCATATAAGAAGCCCCCCATGCTTAATTAAACATAGTAGCAAGAACACAAACATTGGTCTTGATGATAATTTGTAACACCCCACCCCAAAAATTACCCTTTTACCAGGACCAGACGGGTTATAGAGGGTTGTAACCGCACTTTTAGCTTTCTCCGAATTAACATTCGAGTTTACTATTGAGATATTCTTGATTCTGGAGGAAAATAGAATTAATGTCCTGAGGGGGTAGATTATGTTAATACGAGTTCTCCGGTATGTCCGGACTATTTTTCCGGAGCTACAAGCTGTTTTTATGGATTTATTTAGTTACAGAAGTAATAAATGTTATTTACTTTACCGTAAAAAGGTGACTTTGCGATAAGTCGAGACTTTGGGGAAGCTTCATGAGAAAGTTGTAGGGGGCGTTATTACAAAACAGTGGGTATGTCTTACGTTTTAATCAGAGTTCGTAGGTGGAAGTATGAATAAAAAGATAAAGTTACTGTACGATAAAAACTGTAACTTTCTATTAGTTGATATGGGCTGTTGATTTGATCGACAAATCGTGGCCGTTGAAATGTTTATAAAAAACTCTCTTTTTATCTCTCTCCCTTATCTCTTCCTCACCTTTCCTTTTTCTCTCATTTTTCTCCTGATGTCTCTCTCCCTTTCCTTTTCGAGAGATTCGAACGCTCTCTCTCTCTCTCTTTCTCCTTCAAATAGATCGGAGACTGCCACGGACGCGCGCGTCCTGCCTCACCGTCATCACCATCAGGCTCACCTTGTCCTGACGACCAAGCCCTAAGCTCTAGTCATGCTAGAGCCACCACGACCACTGCCAGCCAGAGGAGAGAGAAAGCTCAAGGGATTGATCGACAATATGTATTCTATACGGATATGTACAACAGATGAATCCAATATGAAGAAGTGAATAACTCCAACTCCAATTGGACTTGGAAAGAATCTCCAATCAAATAACTAGAATTACTCACCAATTAATACTTTTTCCGTTAAGAAGCATAATTGCTATAGTTTTACAGATGGAAAGTCAAATTCCTTTTGTATATTATTAATGAGATAACATACACTATCAAGACAATTACTTTAGTCGATGAAATTTTTTCGTCGGGTTTAGGGTTAAGAAGTCGGCTAAAGTCTTAGCCGAAGTCTTAGCCGAAGAAACGTCGTCGGTTAAGAAGTCGTCTTAATTAAAAAATTTTGTCGGCTAAAGTCTTAGCCGAAGAAACGTCGTCGGTTAAGAAGTCGTCTGAAAAAAGTCATCGGCTAAGACTTTAGCAGACGAAATTACTGTTCATCGTCGGCTAAAGTCAATTATTTAGCCGACAAAGAAATTTTTCGTCTCTTAAAGTTTGGACTTTACGAAGAAATTTTTCATCGCTTAAAGTCTGGACTTTAGGCGACGAATTTTTGGATCTTAGCAGACGAAATTTAATAAAATTTTGTCGGCTATAGTTATTTTATTTTTATTTATTTATTTATTTAACTTTAGCCGACCAATTTTGATAAAATTCGTCAGCTAAAGTTATTTATTTATTTAATTTTAACTGACGAATTTTAGTAAAGTTTGTCGGCTATAGTTATTTATTTAAATTTAGCTGACGAATTTTAGTAAAATTTGTCGGCTATAGTTATTTATTTAACTTTAGCCGACGAATTTTAATAAATTTCGTCGGTTATAGTTATTTATTATTATTTTTTATCTCTTGTATTTTTTTTTATTAATTTATTTTTCTTCTTTTTCGTTTTTTCCTCTGGTGGTCGAGGAGGAGAAGGAGGAGGAGAAGGCCGGAGGAGGAGGAGGAGAAGGCTAGGAGAGGGAGAGGAGGAGATGGAAAGGAGGAGAAGGATAGGAGAAGAAGGAGAGGAGGATGAGGAGTTGCCGCTAGAGAAGGAAGAGGAGGAGGAGGAAGAGGAGGAAGAGAGATGAAGAGGAGCAGGAGGAGAAGAATGAAAGATTTTGAATTTTCGGCGGGGATTTTGAAAATTTTGAATTTTAGCCGACGAAATACCCTAATTTTGTCAGCTAAAGTTCAAAATTTTAGTCAGAAAATTTGAAGGTACTTTAGCTGACAAAGTTATATATTTCGTCGGCTAAAGTGCCTTATATTTTATATATTTTATTTATTTAATTAACTTTAGCCGTCAAAATTTAATATATTTCGTCGGCTAAAGTGCCTTATATTTTATATATTGTATTTATTTATTTATTTAACTTTAGAAGACGAATTTAATAAATTTCGTCGGCTATAGTTATTTATTTAATTAATTTATTTAAATTTATCCAAAGAATTTTAATAAATTTTTTCGGCTAAAACCCTAAACCCTAAACCTTGACCGACGAATACCATAATATTTCGTTGGCTATGCTATAATAAATAAAATAAAAATTTTATACCATTGGTCGCGTCTCATCGATTTGAAATTATTTTCATTTAAGGTCCGGCCAAAATACGTAATTTAGATGGTCAAATGACTGTTTTCGTGCATTTAAGGGTTTGACTTACGAGATTGACCATCCGGATTGAGCCCATAATATTGTCGGATCTAGATGAATTTTTTTCCATACACATATTTCAACATAATAATGATATCTGACGGTTGGATTTTTGTTTGTGAATTTTGATGATCGGAATCACAACATGTATACTAATATTGTATAACTTGTTTACCGTGTTAAGTAAATGACTGTTTTCGTGCATTTAAGGGTTTGACTTACGAGATTGACCATCCGGATTGAGCCCATAATATTGTCGGATCTAGATGAATTTTTTTTCATACACATATTTCAACATAATAATGATATCTGACGGTTGGATTTTTGTTTGTGAATTTTGATGATCGGAATCACAACATGTATACTAATATTGTAAAACTTGTTTACCGTGTTTTGTTTCACAAACAAACTATACGTAGAAGCTTCAAAAGAAAAAAAGTCATGAAATAAGATATGACCGGAATGGTGAAATACGTCTACGGTTGAAAAATCACGTAATTCCGGTAAAGTCTTGGTGCCGATAGTTGTGGTCAATACAATTTTTTTTTCTTTCTCCTTAGAACTAGCCCTATCTCCGGTGATTATTTTTCATAAAATTTTTATACCAATGATTGCGTCTCATCGATTTGAAACTATTTCAGTTGAAGATCCGGGTAAAATACGTAATTTAAATAGTCAAATGACTGTTTTCATGCTTTAAGGGGTTTGACTTACGAGATTGACTGTAAGGATTGAGCCCTTAACGTTATCGGATCAAGTTGAATTATTTACCATAGACATATTAATTTCGATATAATGATCATATCAGTGGTCGGATTTTTGGTTGTGAAGTTTGATCATCAGAATAACAACATGTCTACTATTTACCATTATTTATCCTTATGAGGAGCCCTATCATCAAGGGATAAATGCCTCAAAAATTTTAGATTGGAAGTTGCGTCTCATCATGGTGAAAGTTTGTTGTGTTGAAGGTTTAACCAAAATACCTCATATAGATATAGATATAGGAATTTTCATGTGTTAAGTGGTTAAAAAAACTGCATTTTGAAGCCGTAAACGAACTCGGATGGCCAAAAAGCTCCTATGTCATGGCAAAGTAATGAGTTTGACTCGTACGGTCGTTCCGCTTCCAGATTGGTGTCATAATAGTCAATCAGACACCGAAATATCCGTAGTGCAATTTTATAAGTAAAAGATAATTTAGCCGACGAAATTAGTTTGACTCGTACGGCCGTTCCGCTTCCAGATTGGTATCATAATAGTCAATCAGACACTGAAATATCCGTAGTGTTATTTTATAAGTAAAAGGTAATTTAGCCGACAAAATACCCTAATTTTGTCGGCTAACCTTTTTAAATTTCGTCGGCTAAAGTTCACAGACTATAGCTGACGAAAAATTTAGTTTAGCTGACAAAAATTTAACTTAGCTGACGAAATAATTTTTTGTCAGCTAAAGTTTCGTCGGCCTGTTTTTTATTTCATCGCCTAAACACCTTCTCTTTGTAGTGATAAAGAGGAATTCTTACGTGGGACATTCGCACCACGTTATTGGTGCGACCACCCAATCACAAACCAACATATGTCCTTTTTCCCAGCTCATCTTTGCTGAAAAGAAGAAAAAAAACATGATCGGATTTCCTATCTTCTCTAATCAAATCAAACCAGTTAGTCTTCTCCCTCCACCCAGCCACCGCCGTCAAACAACACCACAAACCTGCATGCTCCGCCACCAAGCACCACAGGCCCTGCCGCTCCAAACCTGATACAACCCCTGCCATCTAGCCTCGTTTCGCTGTTGATCCCTACAACACTCGTTTCGCCGGATTGTCGCTGATCTAAACCTCCCAGCACAGCGCTGCTGGTCCAAATGGCTTTTATTCCAACCTGAAGCTCCGACTATCTTTTAGCCACTACCTAGATCCCCAATTTTCGACAACCTTAGGATTAGGGATTTCAATTTGCTTAAGCTATATGTGTGTGTACCGATTCAGTTTGACGGTGGGATTAGGAGGTGGTGGAGAGGGGAGGACAGTGAGATTAGGTGGTGGTGGAGACGCAGAGGGGTTAGCGGAGCTTGAGGGTGGGATTATGGTGGAGGATGGGAGGAGAACCTGGGTTTGATTTGGTCGGAGATGTACTTATGATCTGATCTTTATTTTTTTTTTCTTTTTTTTTCAGCAAGTTCCATCTCAGTAAAAAAGACAGGTGATGATTTGTGATTGGGTGGTCGCACCGATGACATGGTGCAAGTGCCTTACGTAAGAATTCCTCTAGCATAAATATAGTTTTGGAAAATTTAAATCCTGGTAGGATACAAATGGCACTGCCACATTATTTGAGATATTATTTTGGTATAAATTTTTACACAATTACCTATACCTACACAATTAAAACTTTATTTACCATCAACAGGCTAAGTTAAAAGAGATGTTGTTAACCCCGTCTCTCTAAAACTCTCTCTCGTCGGCGGTCTCCCCAGAACACACACATTCTCTCTCTCTCTCTCTCTCTCTCTCTCTCTCTCTCTCTCTCCCGAGCGGATTCAGACTCCTCGTCCAATGATGGTTCTAGATCTAAAATCAGTGAGTATTCTCTCTCTAGATCTCTCTCTTAACCAAGTCGTTTTCTTTACCAGACGCTAGCCTAACCTCAACCTAACCAGCCACCGACCTAGCCCGATGCTGACCAAGCTGGGCCCAACCTAACGGCATAAAATCTGATCAAAGAAGATCTGATCAAAGTCGACATCAGATTGTTACACCAGAGGATGTATGCGTGTGTCCGAGGCCGATGGGGGTGGGCTGCCCAAATTGTGGTGAGAGAAGGAAACGAGCTAATAGAAAATTGAGATAGGAGATGTTGGGAACCAAGAACTGCGTCTTCTTTGTTGGATGGTGTTAATGATTAGAAGATAACTGAATTTGTGTAGATATGAAGACTTCTTCTCGATAGGAATGAAGATTTGTGTGTTGAGGCATGATTCTAACGTGTGGGTTATTATGTTACTGAGGGTCAATATATTACTGAGATTAGAGTTAAGTTTATGTTTGGTGGTGTGAATAAAGTAAGGGTAAGAGCTGTATGGTTTGATTCTTCTTCAAATTCTATTGTTTATACAACAATTTTTTTATTATTATATTATGGAGGTTTAGTAAGCTACTAATGTTTAGTATTACTATTTTTACATTTAATTGTAATGCTAGTGACAATTAGTTAGTAGTATTATAAAGATGAAATGAAAGGTATAATACAAAGTTTGTTAATCACAACGAGTGTTAGTATACATATATTTGCATGTTACAATGATACTGACATTAATTTATATCGTAAAAAATATATAAGGTAGGTTTCTTGATTGTACTGAAGGTCAGTACTCATATCTCGTAATTCTACTGACACTTAGTAATGTCGTACAAAGATCTATTGAATGTCAGTATTCATATATCGTAATGCTACTAACATTTAGTAATGTCATACAAAAAATAAATGGGCAATTTGATAATTTACATGTTAATAGATTCTGTTAATTAAAATGGAGGAAAAATGAGTTATTAATAAAAATAACAGGCATGCTTTCTAGTGGTAATTATGACCTCAAAAGTGTAGTCATTGGTAATTAACTCATATTTTTTTTGTGCACTCAAGCATTTTCCAAATATAAATTGATATGAAAAATAATAATAGTAAACAACATATTAGTTACTCACAAAATTTTAGTTTATAAATACATCATTTATTCATTATTTTACACATTTAAAGACAAAAATGAACAAATTAAGATAAATTAATGTCCCCATATCGTCTGTCACTCAAATTTTACTAAAATACCCTCAACTAAGTACTCAACCGTCTATGCTACAACCGAGGATGGAAGGATAGGCTGCTACTAAGCCATTGTGCACGGACTACTACTGTGCTACTGTCTAGGGGCTGCTATTGTGCTACTATATATATCCAGGGGATGCGACAATACTACTGTCTAGGGCTTGCGACTGTGCTACTGTCTAGGGGTTGTTACTGTGCTACTGGCTAGTACACTACTGCTATTGCTACTGCTACTACTACTGCTTAGAGATTAGTGATTGTCATATTCACTGCTATATATATCCAGGGGATGCGACAATACTACTGTCTAGGGGTTGCGACTGTGCTACTGTCTAGGGGTTGTTACTGTGCTACTGGCTAGTACACTACTGCTATTGCTACTGCTACTACTACTGCTTAGAGATTAGTGATTGTCATATTCACTGATACTACCAAATTCTAAAACGTTCAAGAACACTTGTCATATTCACTGCTACTACCAGAGAGAGGTTAGAGAGAGACTGACCAAGTAAACTTTGATTAAAAAGGTGAAAAATCAAATCTGAATTTTATTCACTAAGAAATTAGAAATAGAAAATTGAAGCATCTTAGATCTAGAAAGACCGGGTCCAATTGTGATTGTAGAAATAGAAAATTGAAGCATCCAAGAGATTCGTGTAGATTACCGCAAACACAACACATTTTAAGATCTGTTGATTTACGGCGTCATCGAGCATTTTCCGTCATCAAGTGTCAGACATCGTCCTTCGTGATGCGGCGTCGTCAAGACAGAGGAGGCATCATCATCGTCTTTGAGCAACAGTGTAGGTAGCACTCTTGTTGATTTTTGATGATCTGGTGAGTTGAGAGAGGGAGAGATCTGATTTGTGCGTGAGAAGAGACAACTACACAAGGAAGACTTGGTGGCATTTTGTAATTCTATAGTTAAAAATTGATCACTCTAGTCATTTCCTAATTAAAATTTGGGCCTGGTCAATGTCAATAGGTCTTGGACCGAACTTGTGTCTTAATTTGTTTAAAAATTATTCAAAATGAGTTTTTTTATGTTGTTAAATTTGGTAAGATACTATTATGTAATTTACCCAAATAATAAAGAATGTCTATAGAATATTTAGAATATTTATTCATGTATAATTATTGTTTTTAATAATCATGTAAGGGGTCACTAGTAGAGAAAAGGGCTCATGCGAGGAAAATATTTTTTTTATCGCATGAGTTCACACTGATGCGACAAAATTTAATTTAGTGACATGATTCTGAACTGATGCGGCGAAACATATTTTGTCGCAGTGTTGACTCATGCGACAAATTTTTTTTATTTTGTCGCATTAGTTTAGAATCATACGAAAAATTTTAATTTTCGTCGCATCAATTTTGGATTTTTCGGCCAAAATGTTTTCCCCTAGCGCTGCCTCATGCGATGAATATTCAAAATTTTGTCGCATAAATATAAACTGATGCGATGAAATTTTGAATATTTCGTCGCATTAGTTTTGAATTTTTCTGTCAAAATTCCCCTCTAGCGTCGACTCATGCGACGAAATATTTAAAATTTCGTCTCATTAGTTCAAACTCGTGTGACGAAAATTATTTATTTCGTCGCATCAGTTCTGGAAATATTTTTTTTACGACGATTTTGTTTTCGTTGCATAAACCTATGTGACAAAAATTTCGTCCCTTAAAGGGAACTAATGCAATAAATTTTTTTGTTTTTGTCGCATAAATCTAATGCGGCGAATTTTTAGTTGCTTCAATACTCATGCGACCAAGTCATTTCATCGATGAGGCTTTTCCTCAACTAATGGGTATATGTACGTCATTTGATGATACACAATAGAATGAAGTCGAATGAGAAAATTTGAAGGTCATAATAAAGACACTCAATGTAAACATGCTCTATCAATAGAAGAGAAAGAATCAAAAATCATAATAAAAACTTTGAATAATTTCTTTATTATCCATAAACCAAACAAACGACCAAAAAAATCCATAAACCAAACATCGACTAGATAGCCAAACCAATAAGAAATAAAAAAAGGGACAAGGTACATAGTCTCATGATATAAACCCTATTCCACAAGGGAAAATAAAAATCTATTTTGACTTCATGAGAGCGAGGGCATCCGATTCGGCTGGAAGTGCAGGAATTGCACCCTTTTGAGTAGTACAGATAGCTCCGCAAGCATTTGCAAAAGACAGAGCCTCCTTCAATTTTGCTTCGTCCTATACGGTCAAAATAAATGTCAAAATAAATGAATATAATTATAAGTCAAAAAGAATAACATCGATTGATTATCATTAATTAGAAAAATGCGAAAAATTAACTGAAATCTTACCACAAAAATAGACATATCTTTAGCCATAGAAAGAAGAAATGAACCAACAAAAGCATCACCCGCACCAGTTGTGTCAACAGTTTTTACCGCGAAACCAGTCACATTTCCTTTGAATTTCTGTATATATGTCACATTAATTTAAGATAAGTAGATTATTATATGTACGAAGAAGAAGAAGAAGAAGTAGAAGTAGAGGTAGCAAACTAGCAAGTTTGTAGGTCAGTAAAAGTACATGTACTGTACCTTAGTAAAGTATCTGCAACCCTTCTCGCCATCAGTGACAATAAGCAGTTTGAGGTTATCGTGCCAGAGAGAGAGAACCACTTCTTCTTTGTTAGGATCTCCTTGAGTTAGGAATTGCACCTCATCATCGCTCACCTATAAATTAATTATTGGTTAAAACTTTAAAATCACTCATGATATGATAATAAATAATAACAATCTACAATATTATATATATGAAGAAGTATATTTTGATGAAAAATATTATATATATATATATATATATATTATATATATGAAGATGAAGTATATATGTAAAAGTAGGTACCTTAATGAAATCAGCCTGATTCCAGATGCTCTTGATGCCATCTCTGGCAGCATCGGCAGAAGGCCAGAGGGGCAACCTGACGTTGGGATCATATGAAAGCAGTATACCGGCATTCTTGGCGGCTTTCATGGCAGCCATATGAGCCGATTTGCATGGCTCAGATATAAGGCTTATGGATCCATAATGGAATATCTTGGCCTTCTTAATCAGATCCATATTCAGCTCTGAATCCTTGAGCAACATGTCAGCACTAGGGTTCCTGTAGAACATGAACTCCCTCTCACCGTCCTTTCTCAGGGTCACAAACGCCAGTGCGGTTCTGGCATGCGTATCCACGCACACTCCCTCCGTGTTCACTCCATTCGTCTTCAATATGTTGATCAGCATGTGTCCAAACTCGTCATCTCCCACCTACGCACATTCATATATTATATCAATGAACTATATACGTATATATATAATCAAAGATTAACCGTGTAGAACAAAGAAAAAAGGAGATCCGGATCCGGAGCTTAAGGATTTACCTTTCCGACAAATGCCGATGTTCCACCAAGCTTGGTGATAGCACAAGCCACATTGGCAGGTGCACCACCGGGGGCTTTGAGGAAGCCGGTGGACTCGGCCAACGAAACTCCAGCGGTGTCGGGGACAAAGTCGATCAGCATCTCCCCGAAAGCAACAATCAATGAATCTGCCATTTTCTTTTTCTTCTTGTGATGATCTGGTGAGATCCTTCTTCTTCTGGTCGAGATCTAAAGTGTAGGGTGGCTGGTGAACAAGTTAATCAGCAACTAGGCCTTTATATAGAGAGCTGTTTCATACTTTGGAAGGAAGATAACTAACTGGTAACGCATCGCGTGAAATTAGGATAAGATGGCTACTTACTATCTATATCTCGATATGATATTGATTTCACCTCAAATTGGTTGTACCATATACCTATCCCAACTCAAACACAATATACCCCATGCACGCCTCATCTCTATTTTTTTTCTTTTTTTTTCTTCTTAGAATGAAATTATTGCATTATGAATCAATTTAAATATGATGATTGATTGCCATTCACAGTAAGTCATTAATGACCTTCCGATCTTTACCATGTATTTTAACCCATCTTAAATATATTAATTAAGGGATCATTACTTGTCTTTGTGAGTTTCTACTTCTCTTTGGGTCATTATTCCGATACTGATCACGGATATACTCATTAATTTCATTTCTAGTTAAACACGAAACCTTAATGGATTATTATCTTCTTTTTTCTGCTTAAGGTCGAATTAGGAACACTTAAGACAATCTGCACCTTCAGGGTACGGGATTGCATCGTCTTTACCTCTCAGTATATACGGTTGTTGCCCATTCAAATTTTCAAGTCTCATTGCAATTTATGAGGGATTGTCTGATTCAATTCTCCGTGCAATTTATTAGGGATTTTCCGAAACAAACTACTCAAAATGGGAGTCTAGTTTACTATCCAATTATATATCTATGGTAAGAACTCATTGGAGATTGATCCGTATCTGGTTATAAATTGTACAGAACTACATTCTAGTCAAGAGTACGTGTCCGATTTATCACCATATTCTAAGTGAACCCTTTTGGGGATTGTATACTAAATCCTAATATTAATCCATTTTGGATCAGATATATCTGTTTAGGGTTAAATCTCATTTTTTTTTCACTAAAGATTTTTTGTATGGGAAGTTTATACTCCTGCATCAGCTAGGACCAGGTTTTTTCTTTTATCCTTGTTGACACACTTCGTTTTTTGAAACACAATTTGTGTTTAATTCCTTCTTCTGAAAAGAAACTAGCTAGTACCGTTTTCTTCTTTCTCAAAAAAGAAAAAAATGGTATTGCATTCACTAGAAGTCCTCTGAAGTCTCTTTCCACTCATTCCTTCTTAATACTATATGAAGTGTGTCAATTTTCTTTGACATTATTTTTCTTTTATCATTGGCTCATCGAAATGACTAAAGAGAATTACATGTTGAAGGGGAACAAATAGATTTTGACGTACATTTCAATGAATTTCTCTTCATGGGTAACCAAATATATAACATTTGAATTGAATTCTTGTTAAAATATACATTCCTTCTCAACGAATTCCAAAATAGACATCTCAACATTAAATGACATAACATTTGAATTGAATTCTTGTTAAAAAATACATTTGAATTGAATTTGTCACAAAATGTTTAAATATGAAGTGAAGATCAAAATATTTTTATCCAAAACACCCAGTACTATTTGGTCTAGTGGCATTAGTCTATCATACGGGTGTAAATGGGCTGATTCGAGTTGAACACTAAGTTGTTTGTGTTCGGCTCATTTACTTTTTATCGAGTTTGAGTCAGGCTAAAAATTAAATCGGGTCAGCTTGGCTCATTTAAATTTAAATTTAAATTTAAAAAAAATAAGAAAGCATTAACTACCAGAAAAAAAGACATTAGCCGACGAAAAAATTTCGTTTGCCTGTTCATTAAATTCGTCGGCTAAGATGCCGTCAGCAAAGACTCATCGGCTATACCTTTAGCCGACGAAATAAAAGTGGTCGTCGGCTATAGTTTCACACTTAGCCGATGACTTATTTTTCTATTTTTCGTCGGCTAAAATAGGGTAAAGCCAACGAAATAATGTTTCGTCGGCCTTAACCTAAGACTTTGGCCGACGAAATATTAATATATTCGTCAGCTAAAGTATTTAATAAAAAAATATAGCTGACGAATTATAGTAAATTTCGTCGGCTAAATACTACTACACCCAACGAAATAGGTCATATTTCGTCTGCTAAACCTTGAAAAAAAATTAAAAAATACTGTAGCCGACAAATTTTGGTAAATTTCGTAGGCTATAAGTTAATTCCAGCCAAAAAAACCCAAAATTTCTAAATTATCATTCCAAGCAAGCTGCAAATTATACTAAAACAATTTCATATAACCAAAGACACCATCAAAAGTGACTACACATTTTTCATTAAATTATTTATAAATTGTTCATAAACTTATAAAACTATATAAAATTTATATTATCTAAACCTATATCTGCGTCCGGAGAAGATTGTTGTTGAGGAGGTTGCGACGGCTGAGGTAGGGGTATAGGCATAGGCATGGGCGGAGCCGGAAGTTCCTGAAGCTGGGCAGCTGAAAAATCTTACAAGTACTGGAACATCTACTGCTGATGTGCCTGCTGGGTGGCATATACTGCCTCATTATACTCATGTAAAGCAGCAGTATAGGCTGTCTGGGAGGCTTGTTGTTCCCGTAGCATATGAACTTCTGCCTTTAGTTGAGTCGTTCTACTGCTGGTCGAGGCTGCCTTTTATTTGAAATCCGGGAGTGGTCTTCAGTACCCCCTCGCCCTTCTTTCCTAAACTCCGACAGTAGAAGTTGTTTCCCCGCAGTAGAAAATCTGTGACCATAATCCTTGCCCTAATCATGAGATCTGAAGTGTCAATCCGGGACATGGCTTCACATGTCTTCCTCCTGTGTGTCTGGCCATGTCTCCCTCACTATAGTAGTTATCACCTCGTCACTAGTCTGCCTCACCTTGGCTTAATTGGATAGAAAAAAATAATAATTAATTAACATTTTGAAATATATATATATATATGATTTAAAATTTTTAAAAACGTAAAACGACTTACAAAATCCTCTTGGGCGTCAGGATATGCTTTCTCGTACGTATAGACGTACCGGTTAACTTCTAGATGTTCTCTGGCCGCCTCGTCCATCAACGATCCGAACGGTCTATAACCGGCATGATGGTTCCTTGTGTTGCGTTGTCGGTTATGAGCGTTCGCCCGAAAAACGACCTACAAAGGAAAAAAATAAAATATTAGTAAAATTATTTTAAAACGTACTAATTAATAACAATATAACCAATTAATTTTTTTAATTACCTGTTTATGAGGGTTGTTAAATTCTGATATTAGAAGCTCACGCCACTCGTACTCCCTGAACTGGAACTCAAGGGGGGTACCAAAACGTGCGTTTCCATGCGTAGTCCAGTGGGTCTGCAACTTGTTCTTCCACTCCTTGTACCTACAGATACTACAAAAAAATTATAAATATTATTAATTACACATAATTTTGTTTTTTCATTAACTTTCCAACGTACCTTCCCTCATGCACAGCGTCCGCCCAAGTGTTCCTCAGGTGCTGGGAAACGTCAAACCACACCTGCATTAAAACGTTTATTAGTTTAGTTTTTCATAAATCAACAATTTCTATACATAATATTAATTATGAATTTTTTAAACTTACCGACATTATGTTGTGGACCATGTCCTTAACCTCCTGTGGGACCTCGCCCTAGTCTGACCACAACATACGGACTCTATCCCTAATGAGCGCTCCTACGCGGCCAGAGTATATCCATGTCTTCCCACCCGATACTACGTTGACATCCCTGTCTGTATCGAAAACAATATCTCAAACATCCTTGGGGCTTCAAACCTTGCCCCTAACTAGGATAATTTAGCCACACATGGTTACAAAACCATATAAAGTGAATAGACGATGACAAAGGAAAGAGAAACCGTAAATGATGGAGACATCGATGATGGTTTGGCGGCTTCCTTGTGTGAGACCGCAACTATGAAGGCTCTTGATGTTGAGAGACGGCTCGCTTCTCTCCCTCCACGTTCTCCCCTTTTTACAGATATAATTAGGGTTAAGAAACCCTCAAAACTCATCCATGGGCTTGATAATGCAGTCCGGGCGGCCTCGAAATAGAAGTTTTGGTCCAAATCAGATTTTCAGTCAGACTGTCATTCAGACACTAAATTGGTCATAACTTCTTCATCAAAATAGGATTGATTATCCATAAAAAGTTCAGCAAAGTAGACTCTTTTAGCTTTTCGTTGATATATGGAAAATATCCTGGATTGTTGTGAGATGATCACAATCTTCTATCGAAGTTGACTAATGATTTCTGACATATTTTCTGATTTTTTTCCTTCCAAGACATGGATTCTTTTTTTTTCAAGATTTATTCTCCTTTATCTCTTATATGCTCCTTGGCTTTATTCATGGCCTAAAAACATAAACTTAGATAAATTGAACATTGTTAAAGGAATTACATAGCTAAATTGAGTCGAAAATATATTATAAACGTAGCACTTTGTGCTCATATCACTAAGGATTGACAAAAACCTAGGCCTCATCATTATAGGATTCCTAATAGGACTAGGGCTGAGGTTGTTGATGATATGCTGGAGAAAGATGTTGGGCCGCAAACTGATGTAGATCAAGGAGTGAGAGGAAGATTATGAACTTGTGGATAGGGCTGGAACCGGTATGGTTACTGGGTCTTGTCACCAAAACCGCCTACAGTACCGATTCATGATGGTATGTAATTTTTGATACCGGTACCGACTGCCGAAGGCGGTATCCTGATAGTTCGGTATACTAAATTTTCAGTCGGTATCAGTACGGTTCGGCTTCAAACCGATTGTTATTGGGCCTTGAATCTGTGACGATTAGCAATCACTTGATACCTATTTCAGATAATTAACTTTGCTTCAAATCAAATCACCATACTTCAAATCAAAGCACCCTCTTAGCCTCTCTAATTCAAATTAATGTACCCATCAAATAACTCTCAACAGTCAAAATGAAAACAAACCTTTTCAACTACGATGAACGAAAGCGGTGCAGCTCCTCCGTCGGGACGGAAAACCTTTTTTGGAGCTTCAAAGCCTTCTTAGTCTCCTCTATCTTCTTCTCCATGGAAAACAGGTAAAAGGAAGTGAGTGATTGATGATTGAGATCGAAGATTAGTTCAGGGAACAAAGAAGAGAAAGAATGTGAAGAGTGTGTAACTAGAATTCGAATGCAATTGAGTTGCTCTAAATCCCTAATTTGGGAACTGAATAAAAAAAAAGAGAAGAAGAAAGTGTGGCGACTGGCAAGGAATGAAGGAAGAGGATCTTGTTGGAGAGAAAAGATCTCACATCAGTAAAGAGATAAATATAATATAACTTATAGTGGATGAATCGTATCTAATTGTACCGAGGCCTTTTGTTGAGAAAACTAAACACCTTAAAGGTGGTTAAGTTGGTATAGTATCGACATAAGGATGATCCACGGACCACGCTCGTCTCTCGTAATTTGACATGGTATCAGAGCGGGTCCCTCTCTATTTGCTTCTTCCACAAGACCGGGTGCATTGTTTCAGAGGTCATGGCTCTAGTTTGAAGTTCTTTCGGAGTTTAGAGTTTGGGATTCAGAGTTCGGAGTTCTTTCGGTTAACCATGGGGTACAGATTCAGTTTCTTAATCAGTTTCACGTGTACACCTAAAAGTTAGTTTACACGTGAGGGAGAGTGTTGGAGAGGAGAAATCTCACATCTGAAAAGTGACAAATAAAATATAACATATATGTGGGTGAATCATTCCTAATTGTACCGAAGCCTTTTGTAGATAAAACTGAACATCTTAAAGGTGGTTAAGTTGGGACAGTATCAGTACAAGGATGATCCACAGACCACGCTTGTCGCTCTCACTCTGACAGGGTATCAGAGCGTGTCCCTCTTCAATTACTTCTCCTAGCATAACGGGGGAAAATCTCCTAACATAATGAGTCCAAATTTGGGTTCATCGAAAATTCTTTGGCTTCATATCATACCAAGTGCCCTCAGTGGGCTTTGGACCGCATATCCCAATTTCTGAAATAGAAATTAAACCAAATCAAATTACCGATTTCCAATGTGAGAATTAGAACAAATCAAATTACACGTGCAGACCTAAAAAAGTTAGGTTGCACGTGAGGGAGAGTGTTGGAGAGAAAATATCCTACATCAAAAAAGAAACAAATAAAATATAATTTATAAGTGGATGAATCGTATTTAATTGTACCGAGGCCTTTTGTAGATAAAACCCAACACCTTAAAGGTGGTTAGGTTGGGACAATATCGGTACAAGGATAATCAATGAGTCATGCCTGTCGCTCGCTGTTTGACAGATCTAACTTATATGAGGCCTTGAGTTCTGTAAGACAGTAAGAGAAGAATAAATGTAGTTTTTGTATATAGATTATCAAGAACAGCATTTGCTCTAGTTGTGGGAGTCACGTTTCTCAACTAGGAGGTTGGGTTGGAACCCCAACTTCTGCATTGATATTTTGCGTTGGTGGCGTATGTATAATATATGTCAGTACGTTATACTGATCAAGGACTAAAATTTTCATGATTATGAAAATATCGACCGTCCAAAAAATGAATATTTCGATGGAAATTTTGAGAAAGTATCGATATATCGAAAATGTTAAAGTATAGATACGTACATCTAGTGCTCTATTAAGTTGTTTCCCTAACTACTAGGTGACCAGGATTCGAGTCTCCATTCCTGTTCTTTCTATTTTATTAATAAAAAAAATCAAATTTGGGCCTAGTTCAGCCCTCCTTGCGACTGAATATCGAGATTTTCGGCAAAACTTCGATAATTTCCTAATTTATCGTGAAATTTCTGAAATATCGAACAATAAATGATTGGAACCTCAAATAAATTTTCATATATGAAAAAAACTAAAATATCGTCGAAATTTCGACGATAAATTCGATTATTAAGTCCTTGATACCAATGACATAATAAATTGTGTACAGTAGCCCAGCCAAGACTCTCGGTTACTGACTTGTCAGCTGCCGACTATTGTTGGTTCGGCTTTCTCGGGTCCCTACTTGTGGATGTCTTTTCTATGGGTGAGGATTCTTCTTCACAATAACACAAGGGATTTTGATTTATCTGTGTCTTTGATATTCATAAATGAGATATGAACTCGAAAGATCTATCATGCAGCGCTGCATGATATGAATTACGTTGGAACTTGGAAGTGCTTCATGGTTATAAACAGTGATACTATTTTGCTAATGGTTGCTTTGTCCGCAATACTGGGCTAAACTACTATCTATGATGGTTGTCAAATTTTGTTCAATAGATTACAAATAGATCTAAAACGCACTTTTGTCTTGTATTTTTTGTTTTATAGATTAATTTCAGTTTATCTACTTGAGGTTTGAGGTTAATATCATTTCACCCTCCATACATTTAATTTTAAAAGTTTACACCTTAAAATTTTCAATTTTCATCAATCATGCTCAATTGCTGAATTTTTGTGTAATTTAGACGTTAATTATAAATTTATTACTTACTTTAAGAATAAATAGTCATCTAACAACAAAAATCATTTTTAGAACGTTTTTAATAAGACTACATATTCACATTTAATGTCTAAATTGATCAAAATTTCAGCAATTAATCATAATTGATGAAAATTGGAAAATTTAGTAGGTAAATTTTTAAAATTAAAAATACGAGGGGTAAAATGATGTTAGTCTCATATCTCATGATTTTGAATTCCACCAAAATATGTGTCATTTACAAACTCTTTTGCAGGATCAATTTTTATTTCCAAACCAAGACTTTAAAGTTTCATTTTTTATATTCCTTTCAAACTTTCTTAATCTATCACACACTTCAAATCTTAAATAAACATCTCCAAACAATAACGCTACGTTTGGATACGGGTGAATTCAGGGGAATGATCATTTGGCGAACGTACCGCAATCCTGGTTTTTAGCTCAGCTCTACCACATCGATCTGAGTAGGAAATGTCCACTTCGCAAGAGGAGGAGAAAAATCCTAGCTCTTCTTCAAGCTTTCCTTTCGCCCTTGCAATTCGCTGAGCCTCGCGGCTTCTTTCTATTCCCAAGACTTGTTCTACCTCACTAAGGCGTTCGAATTGCCTTGATCACCTCCAAACTTGAAGCCATTGGATCAAACAGAGACCCATAACTGGACCCCAAAATCCTAGAAACCTTTGGAAAAACCGGTGGCAGAGTAAAACTTAGGAATCAACCCTAACGCTACGTTTGAAGATTCAACAGTAGTAGAAGACCAGGTAGGAATATTTTGAAGATCTAAAAGGAACATACCAATTGGACCGAAAACCAAATTGATCGCCTCCAAACTAGAAGCCATTCGATCAAAGGGAGCCCTATAATTGGACCCCAAAATCCTAGAAACCCTTGGGAAATTTAGTGGTAGAGTAAAACCCTGGAATCAACCATGACGCTACGTTTGGATATGGGTGAATATCCAGGAATTTAAATAAAAATTAGGATTTCACAATTTTAAATGGTCAATTACCTCATTTGGTATTATTTGATACAAAATTTGAAATTTCAATGGAATTAAAAACGAAGGAATTCGTTGTTTAAATTCCTTACTTGCAGGATCAATTTTTATTTCCAAACCAAGACTTTTAAAATTTCATTTTTTATATTCTTTTCAAAATTTCAATCTATCACACATTTCAAATCTCAAATAAACATCTTCAAACAATAACGCTACGTTTGGATACGGGTGAATTTAGGGGAATTTAAATAAAAATAGAGATTTCTTGATTCTTAATGGTCAATTGCCTCGTTTGGTATTATTTGATACATAATTTGAAATTTCGATGGAATTTAAAACGAATGATTTCGTTGTTTAAATTCCTTATTTGAAATTTCACCAAATTATGTGTCATTTGCAAACTCCTTCGCATGATCAATTTTTATTTCCAAATCAAAACTTTTTAAAATATTATTTTTTATATTTCTTTCAAACTTTCTTAATCTAGCACAGACTTCAAATCTCAAATAGACATATCCAAACAATAAGGATTGCAATTAATTAAATTTCAATTGATGGAAATCTAAATCCCATTATTTCAAAATATCTCAAGAATTTAGAAAAAATTTATCCAAACACAGCGTAAAGATTGCAATTAATGAAATTTCAATGGATGGAAATCCAAATCTCATTATTTCAAAATATCTTAAGAATTTAGAAAAAAATTATCCAAATATAGCGTGAACGTCTCCTTAAATTCCTGCATCAGTGCGACTACTTGAAGATATATCAGCTCCCAACAACTCTCCATATCCTTGCGCTGCTCCAACCCCCTTGGACTAATAACCTCCGTGTGAAAGTTCAGCTCCCAAAAACCCCAAAGTTCCTGGAGACCGCTGACCTCCCAGTGTACGTGCCAGTCCTTGCTTCCTTAACTGCATGGAGTATCTTTGGCTGCCGCATCTCTTTGTCCACCACCACCGGTTGTTTCCCAACAGCTTACCACATGTTATTCTGGACTACGTCGCCAGTATCCCTACCACCATGTTGGTCAGTTGCCGACACCGTAACCCGAATTAGGGCCTCTAACACCGAATCCCTCCCCTACAATGTTCCACTTCAATGTTAATGACTGAAATCACAGCCTCAACTCCTTTGCAGCCTGTTGGATGAAAAATTAATCAAAATCATCACGATATGGAAAAACCTCCCGCGTAACAGTCATATCCGTTTGTAAATAGAAAATTTCCAACCCGTAACTACTTGATCAATCCTAATAAAGTGTCCCAGGAAACAATGAGAATGAAGGACCGCTCGGTTCGAATTCTTGATGACTACTTTTGAACCGTCATGAAATGGAGATCGACTGATTCAAGATTCCAAAACTCCACTATACTCATTCATCAACAGACTGTGACCACTATAAAACTATGGTCCTCTGTTACGGGAACAGCAAGCCGCCCAAGCAGCATATACTGCCGAGAGAGAGGCCGCCCAAGCAGCATATACTGCCGCGAGAGAGGCCGCCCAAGCAGCATATACTGCCGCTCTACAGGAGTCCAATGTAGCAGTCTATGCCGCCCAGCAGACACAGCAGCAGCAGATGTTCCAGTACATGCAAGATTTTTTAGCTGCACAGCAGCAGGGACTTCCGCTTCCGCCCATGCCCACGCCTATTGTCTTACCTCAGCCGCCGCAACCTCCCCAACCTCCCCAACAACCTCATCCTGGAGCAGATATTGATTTAGACGATATCGATTTCATTTAGTTTTTTAAGTTTATGAACAATTATTTATTTAGTTTTTTAGGTTTATGAACAAATATTAATTTACTTTTTAGGTTTATGAACAATTTATGAATTGAAAATTGAATGCAAAATGTTTATGTTACTTTAGATGGTGTGTTGTTGTTGGTTATGAAATTGTTTCTGTAATTTGCAGCTTGCTTGGATGGTAATGTAAAAATTTTGTTTGGGTTTCTAGTATAAAAAGTACTATAGCCGACGAAATTTACCATATTTCGTCGGCTATGCTAGTATTTTTTTTTCCAACAACCTTTGCCGACGAAATTTGCCATATTTCGTCGGCTAAAAGTATCATAGCCGACGAAAGTGTGCTAATTTCGTCGGCTATTCTCTATTTATTTTTTAATTTTTAAAAACTTTAGCCGACGAATTTTTAATATTATTTCGTCGGCTAAGTGTTGGATTATAGCCGACGAATTTTTTATATGATTTCGTCGGCTAAGTGTTGGATTATAGCCGACGATTTTTTTATATGATTTTGTCGGCTAAGTTTTGGATTATAGCCGACGAATTTTTTATATTATTTCGTCGGCTAAGTGTTGGAGTATAGCCGACGACGGACTTTATTTCGTCGGCTATAAGCATAGCCGACGAATTATAGCCGACGACGTGTCGTCGGCTAAGGTTATAGCCGACGAAAATTGTGAACAGGCCGACGAAAAAATTTCGTCGGCTAAAGTGCTTATCCTGGTAGTGACACACATGTGAACGCTTATAGTATTTAATTATTACTCTAGCGTCTGAAAAACTAATAATAATTGTAGAACAGGACGCAAAGATGCTCGTGTTGTTGAGACTTTACTCGGACGAAATTTGGATTTTCGTCAGGCTAATGCTTAAGTCTGTGAGTGAACTTTTATTTTAAATACATTGTATGCAATGAGGTTTTTATTAAGTTTCTCTTTTATTTATGAAATTTCCTCCATGTTGAGTTTTATGGTAATTTTTAGGAAACTTTGGGGAGTTTAATATTTTTCAAAGGCAAGTGAGCCCGGAAAGATGTTTCTACCTTTCCCGTGAGTTTTAAATGATTTTCCCAGAAAAATGATTTTAAGTTGTTATCAGCATTTTGGGTTATGGAGGGGGATTATATTTTATAATGGGAAACTTGGCTCTTGGATTTTAATGATTTAAAGTAAAGTTAGCGAACCGATTTTGGATGTCTGGGAAAGTTTTAAATCAAATGCATTTAGGGAAAAAGTCATGCGTGTTTTGACTTGGGTTTTCGATTTAATACACCATGAAGTTTTCAAGTGTATATATATATATATATATATATATATATTGCTAGCTAGCATGGACCATTTTCATATTGTAGCTGGTCAATCCATCTTCGGTGGTAGCTGGTCGGAAGGACCCTCCCGTATAGAGCCGGTCAGGACCCTCTTCGGTGGTAGATGGTCAGAAGGACCCTCCCGAATAGAGCATGTCAATGGACCCTCTCAGATAGAGTTGGTCAATAGACCCTCTCGTGGATTAGAGCTGGTCAGTTGTTTTCTCGTGGTCATGGTGACACTATACCCCACTTTTTAAATTATGAATTTAAGGCAAGGAAAATTGTTATATATATTTTATTTAATCATTTTCTATGGGTTGCGTGCATGTGGATTTTGGAAAATCAAAGTGAGACCATGAAAACATATTTACCTTTTCATATTTGATTTTTATCCACTCACACTAATGTTTTTAAACGTTTTTCCATGGGCCTTTCATTTTCAAATGCCCAGTGTTGCAGGGTTCCTGAGAGGAGGTCACGCGTACCAAAGTCGAGGCATAGTCAATTAATCTACTGTCGCCATAAGTTTAATTAGGTATCACTTCCTTGTAGATTGCTCTGATTATTCCAACTTAGATAGTTGAATAGGTTGTTGAAACGTAGCTGTGATTTGGGGAGCAAGATGGCTCCAGGAGTTGGGGGTTGATTTAAATTATTCATGAAAGTTTTAAGTAGGTTTGTAGGAAGGGTTGTCAATTTCAAGGGAAGTTTCGGTAAGAAGTTCTCTTGAAGTGGTCCCCGCAAGATTTACTTCGGGTTAAAAGGTTTAACTCGGGGTGGGTTCTGACAGTTGGTATCATAGCATTAGGTTATTATTTTCTGTTACTATTTCATGTACTTGGTAGCCACTTAGTGTATATAGGGTTATACTCCTCCTTTGATCAAAATCAGAAAAGAAAACGTACGATATTAGCAGGTGAAATGGAAACCCAAGCTTCAAATTAGGTCATTCAAGCTGTGGGAGATTTAAAGCGTACTCTTAGAATGCTACAAGAAGCAGGAACTCGATCACTTTTAGTTGAAGCTGTGGGAGATTTAAAGCGTACTTTTAGAATGCAACAAGAAGCAGGAACATATCATTTTGTAGTAGAAGACCAGGTAGGAATATTTTGAAGATCTAAAAGGAACATACCAACTAGACCAAAAACCAGATTGATCGCCTCCAAACTTGAAGCCATTGGATCAAACGGAGACCATAATTGGACCCAAAACTCCTAGAAACCTTTGGGAAAACCGGTGGCAGAGTAAAACCCAAGAATCAACCCTAACACTATGTTTGAAGATTCAACAGAAGTGGTAGAAGACCAGGTAGGAATATTTTGAAGATCTAAAAGGGACATACCAATTGGACCAAAAACTCGTTTGATCACCTCCAAACTTGAAGCCATTCGATCTAAGGGAGCCCCATAATCTGACCCCAAAATCCTAGAAACCCTTGGGAAAACCGGTGGTACAGTAAAACCCTGGAATCAACCCTAACGCTACGTTTAGATACGGGTGAATTCCTAGAATTTAAATCAAAATAGGGATTTCACAATTTTAAATGGTCAATTCCCTCATTTGGTATTATTTGATACAACATTTGAAATTTTGTCGGAATTAAAATCTAAGGAATTCGTTGTTTAAATTCCTTATTTTAAATTTCACCAAATTATGTGTCATTTGCAAACTCCTTTGCATGATCAATTTTTATTTCCAAATCAAAACTTTTTAAAATTTATTTTTTATATTTCTTTCAAACTTTCTTAATCTGTCACAGACTTCAAAACCCAAATAGACATATCTAAACAATAAATATTTCAATTAATGAAATTTCAATTGATGGAAATCTAAATCTCATTATTTCAAAAATCTCAAGAATTTAGAAAAAATTTATCCAAACACAACGTAAAGATTGCAATTAATGAAATTTCAATGGATGAAAATCTAAATCCCATTATTTTAAAATATCTCAAGAATTTAGACAAAATTTATCCAAATACAGCGTGAACGTCTCCTCAAATTCCTGCATCAGTGTGACTACTTAAAGACAGTTCAGTTCCCAACAACTCTCCATATCCTTGCGTTGCTACAACCCCCTTGGGCTATTCACCTCCGTGTGAATGTCCAGCTCCCCAAAACCCCAAAGTTCTTGGAGACCGCTGACATCCCTGTGTACGTGTCTGTCCTTGTTTCCATAAGTGCATGAAGTCTCTTCAACTGCCGCATCTCTTTGTCCACCAACACCGGCCGTTTCCCAATAGCTTGCCACATGCTATTCTGGACTACGTCGCCAGTATCCCTGCCACCATGTCGGTTAGTTACCGACGTCGTAACCCGAATGAGGGCTTCTAACACTGAATCTGTCCCCTTGAATCAGGGACGGATCTAACATAGAGTAGCATGGGACTCAAGTCCTACCTAAATTTGTTGTAAAAAAATTACTACACATAGTTTTGACTAATCTTGTGGTGTGATAGCAAGTTTTTGGGCTAAGTCGCACTTAAGTTCCTTCATCTTGTACAAAATTCTAAACATATATTTTTTGGTTGAGACTAACTAAGTCCTAGCTTGCTCCAAATGTCTAAATTATTTTTTTTGTTAAAGAAAGAGCTAAGTTTCTCTATCTCTCCAAAAAGATATGCGTCTCCGTTGTTTGTTATATTCTTTTCTTCATTGTCAAACTCTTGTCGTGTAGCATCAATGAGGTTGTCACTTGCATTTTAGTTAATTGAGCTAGATTTTACATCTATATATTTTATACTGCATTAAAATGCTTACTTCACTTCTATTTTGTTGTATCTAGAGAGTTTTATGAATTAAACATGCATATTCAAGTGGTAAAGCTCACTACGTCCTTCCTGTCTAGATGTAGCTTTGTTTTCAATCTATACATTGTTCTAGGATCGTTGAATATTTTTTGTTCTAGTGAAAGTCCAAGTTCCACCCGATTCTGATTCCTAGATCCGCCCTTGCCTGGAATGTACCACTTCAATGTTAATGTACTGAAATCACAGCCTCAGCTCCTTTGCAGCCTGCTGGATGAAAAATTAATCAAAATCATCACTATTATGGAAAAACCTCCCGCATTCCAGGCATATCCGTTTGTAAATAGAAAATTTCCAATCTGCAACTACTTGATCAATCCTTTTAAAGTGTCCCAAGAAACAATGAGAATGAAGGACCGTTCGGTTCGAAGTCGTGACCACAACTTTTGAACCGTCACGAAATGGAGATTGTTTGGTGTAGAATTTGCAGTCCTTCAAACAACCGGCTTGTATATTTGTGCTAGGTGTGCCAGTACCTTTGGGTCAGGTACAACCTTGAAGTTGGATGCTGCTCGCGTCCCTCTTCTGACTTCTTCTCACAGCGATCGTGACAGACGCCAATCTTCTTCCTCTGTGCTGGGTTCTCTCTTCAGACCTACAAGGGAAAAAGTTCCTCTAGGATTTTTCTCCAACCTTTGCGGATGGCCGAATCTTACTTAGTATCTCTGTTCGAAAAATCGGCCTAGGCGGCGCCTAGGCGCTGGAAGGTGGCAGGCCGACCCGTTTTTGTAAAAAACCGCCTAGGTCCCGCCGTGCTATCGGCAATTCTTCCCAGGTACGTTTTCTGTCCATTATATTCAGCTGCATATGTATTTGGTAAAGAAAAATATATATGTTGCACTGGGGACCCAGCCCGATTATATATGTTGTAATATATACTAGACACTTTTATTGTAATATATGCTAGACACTTTTATTTTGTGGTAGTAGTACTTGATTGTCTTTGCATGTTTGAGTTTATATGTATGTTTTTATGATAAGTTTTCGTTTTAGAGTTGTTTGGAAGCTCTTGTATTATTATTTGATTGTTGATGGATCAATTTGGTTGTTGGTAAATGTCTATTTGAGTATTATATAGAATTAAAATTATATTATAAATATATATATTTTTAAAAAAGGTAAAACCGCCTAGGCCCCGCCTACGCCCCGCCTAGGCGCTCTGGGCGCTAGAAGGTGGCTGACCGCCCGACTAGCACCTAGCGTTTTTTTGAACACTGCTTAGTATGCAAGGAAACTAAGCAGCGGGTATCAAGATATGCAGGATATGGACTGGCGAACGGATTCTCCAGAACTGGTTGCGGGAGTAAAACTGCTCAACGGATTGAACAGGGGAGTAGTAAGATTTCAACGGATTGAAACCTGTCAGACTTAACGGATTAAGTCCCTTGTGCAGCTGACGGATCAGGCTACGGTTGCTGACAGATCAGGCTTGGTTGCTCCGGAGAGGCTTGAAGACTTTCGCGTGGCGAAGTTGTTGTCTGTTTGTTGATAGATGTCGTTCTTCTTTTCTTTGATCACCAAACCCCTTTATATATAGGACATCATACCGCTAGGGTTTAGGAATCCTCCTTGCAATGCAAGTCAACCTCTTAAGGCCCAATCCTCTAAGCCCAATACTTTTCCTTTCGCAACTCAACTCTTATGGCCACGTGTTTTCTCTCTTCTGATATTCTCGCGAACGCTTTTCCTCCTGCGAGCGTGTTTCCATGATACACAACCCCTTCCGCAAGCGCGTCTCCTCCTGCGAGCAAGCTATTTTCCGTCGCGAGCGTGTTTCGCAAATGTGCTTCTCGCGAGCGCATTTGACTTTCTGAGCATTCCTTGACCTTCCTGACCGCAGGTATCGGTCCACTTGTTCTTTCATAAATGGGCTTTTTACTTTTGGATCTAACAGAGATCGACTGATTCAAGATTCCAAAACTCCATTATACTTATTCATCAACAGAGTGCGACCACTATAAAACCATGGTCCTCTGTAGAGGATCTTGTTATACTCCTTTGATCAAAATCAGAAAAGAAAACGATACTAGCAGATGAAATGGAAACCCAAGCTTCAAATTAGGGCATGCTCCTCCTTAACTTGATAGCGACAACTGTCTCACAAGGTAATGGGAATCATCTTCCATCGTCACCACTCAAATCTCACCATAATCCACCACTCAAATCTCAGCCATTTCTTCAGCAATATATTTGATCAAGGTTGAGACTTGAAAATTGAGGAGAGGAGAAGAACAGAAGATATAGGTTTTTCTTCTCACTCCGGCATTAGATCAAAAAGATGCGGCTAAGTCACTCCCTCAGGTAACGTGGGACGCGTGTATCTGCTAACTTGCCAGTGCTCCTGCCCAATCAGCTCACCACAATCCACCCCACTTAGTGCCCGTTTGGTAGAGCTTTTTGTCAGCTTTGCTTCGAAGCAAAACTGGTAAATGCGTTTGGTAGGCGGCTTCTGGCCTGTTTCGCTTATAAGCACGGGTGAAAAGCCGAAGCTGCTCGACCCCAGCTTTTAGAAGTCAAAAGCCAGTCTCGATCGATCGGGACCTCAATGTGCTGCCGCTTTTCAGATCGCGAAGCCCAACTTTTTAGAGAGATAGTTTCCACTGAAAACCTAAAACCATGAGCGGCTATGAGAGCCGGAAACGCGACCGGAGAGACGCGTGGATCTCGAAGAAGCAGCAGAAGCTCGCTTGCACCGCTGACGAAGATCTCGAGTCAAAGCTCGATTTCGATCTGTTCTCCGAAGGCGAAACTCGGCTCGGGTGGTTACTCACTTTCGCTTCCGTAAGTTCAATTTTCAGTTTCTCTCTTCCATTTCTGGCCATGTCTTTGCTTCAATTGCTTTTGTTTATTTTGGTTGGTCAGGAAACTTCGGATAATTTGGTAAATCGCAATTCCGATGTGTAATTTGCGATTCCAGTAGGATTTTATTGAAATTTCAATTTTTCTAAATAGGTTACTGAGGGATTGCTTTTCGTGTTGATAATCGGATAGTGTGGATGAACTAGTGTTCTATTCAGTTTCAATACAACAAGGAAAATGTAGTTTGAACAATTGAAATTTGCATCTGGTTTACCTGTCATTATAACAAAGGAAAATGACGAACATTCTCACCTCTATTATTGCAGTTGTTCTGTTCTGCGGATTGGCAATTGGTACAAGAACACAGCTATTCTCTGTCCAAGATAGGGTGGTTTCCGCAGTGGCTCCATCTGGCAGTGATGGTATCTGTGCAACAATGGTGATATCACAAGGCTACCCTTGTGAAGAACATACAGTATGTGACTTCCTTTCTTTCAGTTCAGTTCATCAAGAGCGGTGATATATGTCTAGCAAACGCAGACTGAACTTAAAGTGGTTGCATTTTTCCCATCTGGTTTATAGGTAACAACACAAGATGGCTACATACTCGGTATGCAGAGAATTCCAGCTGGGAAGTCCGAGGAGGCCTCAAAGAACAAGGTACCAGTTCTCCTACAACATGGACTCCTTATGGTGAGTAATTTTATTGCAGAAAGTTACATTTTCATTTAGTTTAGTACTTGGATGAACTGAGATGTTAGTGTGACACTAATTAGGCACTAACAATAATCTGCATTTAAGCTTTATGCAAAGAATGCAACACTTGACACATTATGTTATAGGTGATTTGATGAGTAAGTTAAGGCACTGTAAGGCTAAACTAGTAATTTTACAAACTCAAAACACTTTTAAAAAGCTAATTTACCAAATAGTCCGTCTCTGCTTCTATCATTCACAGCACTTATAAAAAACCAATTTACCAAACACTCAACAGCTTTGCTTGTCAGCTGCTTATTCTTAGAATAAGCCACAACCAGCTTATTTTCAAAGCCACAGCTGTACCAAACAGGCCCTTAGAGGCCCAACGTTCTGGTCAGCACACTATGGGCAAGGAATATGCTCGGGTACCATCTGTAACACCTCAATCCACACAACTGAGATATTGTTTGCTTTAGGCTCCATCAAAGCTCACGGTTTTTTTCTCGAGGTTTCACCTTAAAACTTTTCTCATTGTACGGAGCTGATTTTGCAAATATAAGCACAACAACTTGTCCCCTCCAAGTGATTTGGGACATGTGCACTTATTATCTTGTGTGTGCCTTCAACACTAGCGTGTTTTCGAAACAGGGATACAATAACGAAAACACGAGAAAACCAATTTAGAACCCTTTGTTGTCATTTATAGCATTGGTAAATAGGGTTCGGTCAATCCGGGAACTTAAAAGCGTTTCTGCAATAAGAGTTAGTGACATTTTACACAACAAACATAATTACACTTTTACAATTTACAAAGTTTTAAAGGGGTTTTGAAGATATTTCTAAAAATCTATGGACTGAAAATTAAATCCTAAATTAAATATATACATGTGATCATCATCCACACACATAACCAAGCACGAAAAACCATCAAGAACATGTAACAAAATTGTAAATAATAAGGGGCAGCAAGCAAGACTCGACATATTCATATACTTATCTCAATTCCAATTCTAATTAGAGACCACCAGCGATTCAACTAAATATCGTTAAGACTTCTAATATATTTAGAATTAACTCTGGCGTATAACCCTAAATTATGCTAATCGGTTTAAAGACACACCAGCGTAAAAATTAAACACGAAAAACACAGAAAGCACAATAAGCCGAATTGGAGACATGCAACATGTAATAGAGTCACCTATCATATTAACATGCATGTTTTATGAATGCTTAGCCCTAATAGATAATCTAGAATGAAACAATTTAGTGTATGAATCAATCCAATTTTACCTTAGCACGTGAAATCGCAACCTAGAAAACTACCATGGCCGAGGCAGCCTCTAAGCATTGATTTTGATGCCCAAATTCATGAAAACAAACCAAAACAAATACAAAAGAAGATCGAAACCTACTGCCCTAAATCGTTAAACAAATTCGAAACATGTACAAGATCATACAACACAACATAAACATCATCATTGAATCTGAAACATGTCTATTGTATAAAACCAAAATAAAACAAAGAATTCATTACAAAATCATAAACTAAATGAAAAACTACAAAGTCATGATAGTCACACTTTAAAAACCTTGGAAGAGGTTTGGCAAAGGTAGTGAAATCGGATGAAAGATGAAGGAAGATTTTTAGGGTTTCGGTGGTGGTGCGGCTATGTATTTCTTGGAAGTATTTAGACAGGGTTTTAACAAGGGTTCTATGGTGGTGAGATGATGATTTTTCTGCCTCTATGTCGTGCTATATATAGAAGAAACCCTATAGGGGTCGGCCAAAGAGAATCCTAAATCAAAAAGGTTTAGATTTTCCTTCTTGAACTTGGTTTGCTTGGCCAACAAGACTTAGAGATTCTAGAGGCTTCCTTGATCGAATTTTTGACTTGTAATTCTTCATTGGACTTGGAATTGGACTCCGTTTAATGGACTAGACTTCATGGATCAGCTGCTTTGCTTCCCTAAATCCATCAAGAACACTTCCTATCGGTGGCAACATGTTACTCTATTTTGGCAGTCTAACCTTCCGTCACTAATTCAGGCATAACTCCCTCTAGAAAATAGATATAGATGTGATTCAAAATGTTCTGGAAACTAGACTCACACAGTTTTCCGTGCATATATTATAATTCCTTGTGAGTCATCCTGGTGAAATTCTAGAAGTTGGGTGATATGCTTAGGAAATTTCTGCTTTCTGTTGAAATTGCATGCTTCGGCTCCTCTGATGTTGCCGCCTATTTATAGCTTCAACTCTCTTGATTCTTCCTCCCATGAACTCGTCTACATGTCACCTAAGTATGAGAGAAGTTAAATTAATTTATGACAATGTAAAAGCTTCACAGAATCAACAAAACATGTCAAGACCCCAAACTAAATCGGTTTCTTGTTATTTCATGTGGCACTTAGTAAAATTATGTATAAATCCTCTATGTTTAGCACGTTTTCATCCTTACATTACCAAAGACTCTTGACTCAACAATATGACTCTATTCTACGATATTAAGAGATAAACAAAGTAAAATAGAGTCATAAACATATTAAGAACGTCACATTTTATGCTCCTATCAACTACCCCACACTTATCCTTTGCTAGTCTCTTAGCATACTAAATACAAGGCTCTACTACTACTACTACTACTGCCCCAAAAACACTTTGTCTCAGAATCTTTATCATGCATAGCTTTAAAGTATAAGCATTCGAATGTAAGCACAAAAATTTCAAGCGTCATGAACATGCTTCAACTTATGAATAAGTAAGAAGTGAGAATAAAGCATGAAACACATCAAGTAGATTTGATTCTCCTCACTAGACATACTCTCTTCTTTTCACTCGATTATGGTATTCACTCAATAGTATACACGAGAGAAAAGATAATAAGACGACAAATAGCTTGCATATTTCATCAAACAAAAGTACTTTGTGAATTTGCTTTTGAGAAAAACCTCATGTAACAACTATATGCACTAATGGACCAAAACCATATGCTCAACTCTTGAGAAAATCTCCACAAATCAAAGTTTGTCATCTTAAGAATCATAAATCGATCTCAAATGTTATAATGGGGCTCAGCTGCATAAGGTAGGATTTTTAGGATAAGTGGTGCTTTAAGACATCACCAAGACTTAGCAAATCTCGATCCTCCTTCTTTCATCTCTCCAAAGGCCGAATTTCATCTTGTTGGATCCAAACATCATTCTTAACTCCTCCAAGCATTATGAACATGAACAAAGGTCACATATACATTTTTAGACCTTCAAATAATCACAAAACTATAAATTCATAAACATTTTCTTTTGTAGTGTGTCGTCCCTTTCTTTTATTTTGTTTTGATTTTCATGCTCTTTTTTTTCTTTTTTATAGCTCCAACTCTCTTGATTGTTCCTCCCATGAACTCTTCTACATGTCACCTAAGTATGAGAGAAGTTAAATTAATTTATGACAATGTAAAAGCTTCACAGAATCAACAAAACATGTCAAAACCCCAAACTAAATCGGTTTCTTGTTATTTCATGTGGCACTTAGTAAAATTCTGTATAAATCCTCTATGTTTAGCACTTTTCATCCTTACACAACCAAAGACTCTTGACTCAACAATATGACTCTATTCTACGACAATAAGAGATAAACAAAGTACAAATAGAGACATAAACATGTTAAGAACGTCGCATTTTATGCTCCTATCAAACACCGCCTAGTCATGTCATCACATACACTAGTAGAGGAAAAGGTTGATGTGACAATTTTATTTCGTTGCATAAGAGGAATTTTTTGTCGCATGAGTACTGAAGCAACGAAAAATTCATCGCATAAGATTCGTCGCATAAGTACCCATTATACAATAACATTTTTTTCGTCGCATAGGTTTATGGGACGAAAACCAAGTTGTCGCATAAACGTATATGACGAAAAATATGTCGTCGCTTCAGATTTTTCAATAAATAAAAAAATGAATTAATTTAATTTAATTTTTATTTTTGTTATAATTTAAATTTAAAAAATTAGGATTTTTTTGTTTTACCGGATCGAGGAGGTGGTGGTGCGGTGGTGGTGGCGGAGGAGATGGTGGTACGGTGGTTGTGGTGGTGGAAGAAGAAGAAGAAGAAGAAGAAGAAGTGGAGGGGTGGTGGTGAATAAGTAGAAGAAAGAAGAAGAAAAGGGAGAAAAAAGAATAAAGGTGGGAAGTAGAAATTTTAAATTTTGGCAAAAGAATTCAAAATTTGAATTAATGCGACAAAATAAGCAAATTTCGTCACATGAGTCTGAACTGATATGACGAAATTTTGAATCCTTCGTCACATGAGTCAGTACTAGGAGGGAAATTTTGGTGGAATCATCCAAAACTGATGAGACGAAATAAAAAAATTTCGTCGCATAATGAATCATCACTATGCGACAAAATGTGTTTCGTCGCATCAGTTCACACTTATGCGAAGAAAATTGTTTATTTCGTCTCATCAGTTTTGGATGATTTTGGACTGATGTGATGAAAAAAAAATCATTGCGTAAGCCTTTTATTTTACTAGTGATATACTCTTGTTGGCACTAAACATGGGTCAAAATCATCTATAGTAAGCCACTCTAACGGAAAACATAACTGTTAACGGAATTCAGGCGGGATAGTATTGTCCTTTCGTCCGAACCCACTGGCATGCAATAACAGAACCCATAAATAATACAATGGAATCCCCTACCAAACATGCCCGTAGTATTGTCCTTCCGTCCGAACCCATTGGCATGCAATAACAAAACCCAGAAATAATACAATGGAAGAATCTTTTAGGTCTTCCAACATCAATAGGTTGATTCTTTTGCTCCTATCTCTTCCAAAAGGAAAAAAGATCTCTCAGAGGTGTTTCCTAGATCCTAAAGTGAGTACTTGGGCACTCCCAATAACTAAAAAGTGTATCATGCCTCCATATAACTTGGTTCTTCATTCCCCCTCAACACAATCAACCAACCAGTTGTAGCACTCCACCTTCATCACCATCCATCTCGATGGGACGATGGGATACATGACAGAGGTGGATCTGAACAAACCTTGGGTTTAGGGTTTAGGATCTGAACAAAAAAAACAAAAACAAAAATAGAGTTTAAGATTTGAACACAACCAACCAACCAACCAGTTGCACTCCACCTTCATCACCATCTCGATGGGACGATGGGATACACAAAAGAAGAGAGCCGTTCTAGTGAGGACCTCTAAGTTGAGGACTAGTTGAGGACTTTTCGGTTTATCCCGCTTTTCGATCTTATATCCACATCTTAACCGTTCATTTTATAAATATTTATGAGTAGATCATTTCTGCAAATTTTCAACTAAATTGAAGATCGTTAAGACATTCATAAGTGTGATTTACCAATTATGAACTTGAACGGTTCATGTTTAACAGATTTGGTTCGTCCATTGATTTGATCTAAAACTAGTACTTAACGATCACCAATTTGGCTAAAATTTTGTATGATTGATCTACTTATATAAATCTACAACTTCAACGGTTAAGATGTCAAATTTTGATCAAAAAGTTGGTCTAATAAGTAATTAACCGAAAAGTCCTTAGAGGTCCTCATTAGAATGGCTCCCCACAAAAGAAAGTCTAGGATCTGAACACAACCAACCAGTTGTTACACTCCACCTTCATCACCATCTCAATGGGACGATGGGATACATGACGGAGGTGGATCTGAACAAACCTTGGGTTTAGGATCTGAACAAAAAAAACAAAAAAACAAGAAATAGAAAGACAAGGAAACACGTAAGAGTATATTATTCACCAAAGAAAAAATTGAGGACATCACGTATACATTTTTTGCCTCCTTTCTTTTCTGGTTAATTTGAATCAGAAACTATATCATTCTATATTAGGGCATTTACAACAGATTATGAATGTTAATTTTACAAATAACAACAAAGATCTTACACTATAACTATGATGGTATTATTGTTACATGCTCATAGCTCTGGCATGTTCTGATTCACCCTCTGACTCCCCTTCAGCAGCCTCCAGGCACTCCTGCAAAGGTAGAATGCTTCTATCAAACATGTCTTCTGTTTGCTCTGTTCATTTTTTTCTTTTTCTTTTTTCCATGAAACTTTTGCTCTTTCAAGAACATTAAAAGCCACACATTCTTTAATAGTTTGTGCCAACCAGAAATTGTATTTTCAATGGAACGTCCACTTTCACGAGGAAAAAAAGGCACACCACATCGCAAATGTGGATTAGAAATTAGCTTAAAGAATGAGAAAATTCTACAATGTGTTAACACATGACATCCAAAAGATGTCAAATGAGTGCTCAAAGTAAAATTATTTGTCCTCAAGTTGTAACATGAGTCCTAAACGTTGTAAATGTTATGTGTTACCACATGAGTCCTTGAAGTAGTAATATTAGTGGTTAAAGTGGTAATATGAGTCCTTAAAATGCTAAAAAAAATGATGCAACTATGAGGACTCAATTACCACTTTAACGACACATTTTACCACTTGAGGACTAATGTGTGACTAAATTTTTTACAACTTGGGACTCGTGTTACAACTTTGATGACTAAAATATTAACACACCTTAGCGTTCCCCGAATGAATGAACTGTTGACCAAATACAAAAACTGTACTCTGAATTAAAATTAAAGACTAATTTGACCCAAAAAAAACATTAATTTCATTTCACCTTCTCGGTCCTGACGTTTACTCCTAGAATCATTTGTGCTCCTACACTTTGACCTTAAAACATTTGTGCCCCTACAGTTCTAATCTCATCGTATGTCTCCTAGTACATCACTTTTATATGAATCGTGTCCAAACATTAGTTGACAAAAGAACTAAGGGCTGTACATGATTGATGAAAATTGGTGAGTACATGGGCATCTGTGATGAAAACAGAAGCCTAGGAGTACTGGTGATTAAGGTGTGAAGGTCAATAAGGTAAATGAAATTATCTGAGGGGTCCCAAAGCCCAAAGGAAAGAACCAAAACAGGAAGACATACTTGGCAAGTACTCCATTCCTTGAACTCTTGAAGACTACAGAAAAATATTTGACTACATTACTTGGCTTCCCCATGCCTTAGAAAGAATAATATCCAACTACACCAACCCGGAAGCAATCTTTAAAGAGGATTGCCAATCCCATGATGACGACACAATCTATGGGAATCTCAATTGGACTACAAGCCTTCCTTTATATGCTCTAAGTGGCTATAATTTTGACAATTTTAGTTCCAGCTGCCCTAGAGATTTTTTTCCCTAGTTTGTTTCAGTCTATTAATAAAAAATAAAACAAAATAAAAATAGAAGAAAAAGGCAGGAATACTGTAATCACTTGCAGAATCATACCACTGATTCTTTCAGCTTTATTTCATGTAGGTATCTTTCCAATGCACCATCCCCTCGAATAATCTTCCCTCCACATCCAGGGACATTTCCGGAACCCACAGACTCCTCATCAACCACTACAGCATCTATTCTATCTTCTCCTGTTTTAACATCCGGGATCTGAGACATAGTCACATCAAGATAATTAGTAAATATGACATATTTCTAAATCATGCAGATAAGCAATGGATTCTTCATCACCTCATACATGGCTTCAGTTAGAACACTTTCCAATATCGCTCTTAATCCCCTGGCACCAGTATTCTTAGCCATCGCTTTCTTTGCCATGAGTCTTAGAGCTTTCTCCGTGAAATGCAGCTTCACCTGAAATGGTTATACTTGTATCATAATCTTAACTGTTGGAACATTCAACAGGCCGCCGTTGAGTTCATGCCTGGAAGAAGTGATTGAATAGTTGATGCTTTAATTAAGTTTGCAAAACATTTTAACGAGAGGACATTTGGATGGAGACCCCACCGTCCTGGCTTGTCTCCCATCCTCTATATGATATCTCTAATGAAATAATATGGTTCCTTTCTTAACTCTAGTCATTCATGATGCATATGCTTCTAGTACAAAACACGTGTAAAGAAAATAACCGTATAGGTCATGTTAAGAGCTTACATTGTTCATGCTAAATAGTTTCTTGTACTGCTTACCAAGGGCATTTTTTGGTTCCGTGAGTACCTAAAAAAGAAAAAAGTATAGGTCAAGCAACACTCAATAAATTCCAACTGTGTCAAAAGTACTATGGCTGCATGCTAAGAGCATTGCATAACCCCATACTGAATCGAAAAGTAAGCATAGCACACTTAATTCTACATATTACCCAAAATATTTACTGAAGGTCTGAGTTGACATAAGATGCCACTTCACCCAGTGCATGGAGACAGTTAATTCTGTAATATCTAACAAAGGATTTATTCTGTTACAAGTAAATAGAAACTTTTTCCTGGTAAAGTATCTTGTACTTAAATCAGAAGCACATGCAAGGCAGTGAATCCAAAGACCAATGCCTTAGTTGTTACCTCAACAAGTTGGTCTTCAGTTAATGCAGATAAACTAACTAATATTGCAAAACGTCCAATAAACTCTGGTATGAGTCCATATGCAATGAGATCAGCACTTTCAACCTGGAAATCAAAAAAATGCATATTTCAGACCACAGGGGACAATAAAATTTACTTCATATCAAAAGCCAAGTAGATCCATAAAGTAAAGAAAAATAGAAGAGGTAAAATCAGTTTTGCATTTCAACAACATACCGATTCAAGTAAAGATGATGTCAGTATTGCGTTGGTTACACCACCAGCTCTCATATTGGCACGCACAGGAGCACCAAATCCAATAGAAGAATCTTGTCGTCTGGTCAGAAATACAGATAGTTTCCTAACATATGTTTATTTAAAAAAAATTAAAAAAATCTATTTAGGAAAGATTGATAGACATACCTCTCTGAAATGGTTTTCTCAAGATCTACAAATGCTCCACCACAAATAAAAAGGATATCTTTCGTATCTATCTGCACATCATTACATGAGTTTCAGGATCATGATATTGAAATAGTGAACTAATTAGTTGGAGAGTACTGGTTTTGACTGTCTTCATAGTAAAACACTTTACCTACTTCAGGTGAGTAGATCAAGATAGACTTTGTGATATAGTATGAATAAAACATGCACTGATGTCTGATGACAAGTCTGATTTTGAAAATTCAACATTGAAGTGGCAGCACAAAATTCATACAGTGCAAAGCTGTCCAAAATCAGTACATAAGGTCTTATTGAGGGTATTGGAAGCTGACAATGAAATAACCTTGGTAAGAACACTATGACTAACACTCTACAGGGACCCTCGGCCTCAAGTACCTATTGCTTGGCATCCTTGGGTAGACAACCCTGGGGGTAGCCAGCACAGCACACTTGACATAAAGGACAGTACTTCACCTCGGGGCTCAATGGATATGGAGGGTCATTGGTAGTCTTAGAGCAAGTGCACCGCAACAGGCATGACCATGGTCTAGCATCTTAATCAGTTCAAAATCGATGCACCGCTTTGCTTGTATCCCGACCAAGAACTTGGTCAAAAAAGCCCACTGATAGCTTTCGCCTCTTGATCATGTCGACCAACACAGAGGGGCCATGTGAATAAAGTAGCTGAAAGGTTTTATTTTATCCATTTGTATCTTTCCACTCTTCTCTTTTCCAATCAAAACTCATAAACAAATTCCACCCAGAAACTTCAAGAAGCCAAGAACCCACCTCAACTGAACTATAAGTTGCCAACACAACACGCTCAAAGCTTTATCTTATTCAAAGATAGATATTTCTGTATATAATTCCAGTGAGCAAAAGAAAACCATTAAATAGTTTCTGGGTTTTGTGGGTTTGGCTTCCTTTAACCATTACTGCTTTCTTTTGCTTTGGAATTGAAACAGTATGCTCCCCACTCATATATCATTCTCTTTTTATATTTAAGCACATTTGAGTTTTCATATCCTTCATCTCTATCTCATCTACTGGAGACGTGGGGATTTGGGATTAGGAGAAATTTCTTGGAGCGACCTATAGACCAATATCAGAATACGGTCTGCATTTCCTGTCATACATTCAAGACCAAGATCAAGACCGAGATTGAGGTCTGGGTCTGTTTCACAAGAGAAGGATTGGAAGAAGAGGAGAAGAACGAGAAGCAAAAGCACAGGCAAAACTGAGACGAAAAAAATGAAATTTCAGAGGATGATTGAAACATAAAAATTCTGCCTTTCACGGATGAATGAGAAAAATGAAAGGCAAATAAATAAATAGGACACAAAACCTCTCCTTTTGCCTTTGCCATTTTCCTGTTGCGATGCATTTGCTCTTAGAGAGAATACAGCTGCCAGCCGGCAGTCAAACCCCACATGACAGTCTGTCAGGCCATTAAACATGAACTCCCCATGATCCAAGCACTCTAGCATACGTGCACTGAAATGATGAACAGATGTCATCATTCCTTGATTCTACATCAAAGAAGGGAGAAAGTTTTCCTTCACAATTCCCCCTTTTCAAGAACTAGTGTTCTACATTTACGGTATTGCAACGTTTACTTTCCTAACCGCAGTACACAAATTAATTGCTTCTAATCACCCTTACTAACTTATGCATCCCAGGTCAATTGCTGATACCATACCAGTTGCCAAGGGTGAAACAGCCAGTAACAGGATAGCTGGCTCACGCAAGCCATCACATCACCCAGATCAGCTTTGCTCAGTACATAGGTCTAAGACGACATTTAGGCCAAAACACAAAGACTTCAAACCAAGCCCATGGATCAAATTAGGAAATTTATAAGATATGAAAGAAGAAAACTAGCTAAACCTAGGTTCTAATAATACCCCAATGAGATAATCAACATGATATGAATAAATTTACTAATAATATCTCAGAAAATTGAAAATAAAAATGTCATACCTGTATGTTATCACCCCGTGGATGCTTTCTCGCACCCTTTTCAGGAACGTTCACTATCTAAACAAAGAAGATATTAGTCTTTAGTGAGAAGAAGAATCTTTGATGTAAACTAAATTAATAACTCCAACTTGCTGGGGATGTGAAAGTTCATCATAAATAGAAGTGATTAGGTGACATGCAGCCAGTGATAATTTGCAATAACTGATGCAACTATTATTCAGATGCTCAGTGATATCTTTTTAAATATTACGGTTTAGGGATAAAAAATAATTAACAACCCAATTATAAGTGTTGCTCTCCTCTTCTAATTTCATCAAACAAAAAATATCCTTATTCAAGGCCATAGAGAAGATAGTTCTGACAAAATGGTGGTTGGGACAAAAAAGGCAAGTTGTACGAGAGATAAAGAATGGCATTCAGGCCAAGGAATTAACATAGTTTTGGAGGATTACCAAATTTAGCACCTGAATGTTTTAATGAACTAAAATGAAATTTTCTTTCAAATAGTCAACAGCAATTGTACTTTCATTATCAAGTCATAACATACTTTCGTACCTTTTTTGCAATCTGCACTGTAGGGGGCAGTGTGGCCTTTCCACAGGCAGCTAATGTGACATTAGTTGTAAAGTTCAATAAAATCCATTTTTGTTCATGACTAGGTTTCGGTACCAAATTTGGTATCCTCCTTTTTCCACATTTTATAATTATCGTTTTTAGAACCAGTCTTGCTGAATTTAAAATAATTAGAAGCTAGAAAGTGATTATCCTGAATTTAAAAGACAACAAAAGAGACAATGTGGTGGAGATAACCACAGTAACATTCAATTTGTTCCAGGCATCCAAAAGCTAATTAATTTGTTCCAGGCATTCAATTTTACTGGATAGAAACAGTAAAACCAGTATAAAACAAATCACTCACAGTTCCTTCAAGCATTTTCAGTAAAGCCTGCTGAACACCCTCTCCGGAAACATCTCTGCTAATATTTAGGCTCTCAGCCTGAACAAAATAAAATAAAGAAACTAAGAATATGATGATGCCTACAAACTATGTCAAAATAAATAAAACTACAGCACCTTCTTAGTTATCTTGTCAACTTCATCAATGTAAACAATCCCTTGTTGAGCTGCTTGAACATTGAAGTCAGCTGCCTATTTTCAAGATCAATTATGTGAGTTCACTGATATAACTGGTAATTAGAGCAAATGTTAGAACCTTGCAGTCAAGAGCTTAAACAAACATCAGAAGTTCTATTTCAACTTCGTGTAGGTTGCCCAAGAGCCAACTGAATTTAACTTTTTTATTTCCTTTCATATTAAAAAATAAAAATAAGTTCTATTGACCAACTTGTAAACTTAAATATCAGGAACAATCCAGCAGATAAAATTAACATCAAGCTTACAAGTTTAAGAAAATGCTTTTGGTTAAGCAGAAAATTGTGCTGCTATGTATTGCAGTCTATTATTCACTAACTAGACAGAGTCTTGTTCACCTAGTCAACTGAGTATTTACTCAATTGTGTAGAACAGCCCTTGGATTTAAATCCATTTGTGGAGTTTAATGAGGCACTTGGAATCAGTTCAGTTGTCTTATTATTCTCCAGCATTGGATTTAGATCTAAGGGCAGCTGAAGTAAGGAATAAGTATGAGAGTGTAAAAAGACCAATAAAAACATTTACAAATGATGCATGATATGAATAAAGTATCCAAGCCATAATTTAATTCCGGCGCTTTTGCAATTAAAAAAACTAATTTTTCTTCTGACCAAATATAAATAAATAAACAATTTTGCCTTTAGAAGTTGGACTTGACCTGCTCACTGCATGGTAGAAAAAAATACTTAATTGATTGAACATACCGCCAATAGTTTCTGCAATATTGATTCAACATCTTCCCCTACATAACCAGCCTGTAAAATAGCAGTATTTGCCTCTTTCAGTTGACCAGTAACAGATACAAGATATTTCCACCTTAAAACATGTATAATAGATTTTTATGATTTATGTGAAGTGAGGTTTTTTCTATATGATAAGCCAACTTTGTTATTTATTGCAATTAGTGAAAGATACCAAACCTGTCAAAATAATTAAAATGATATTACAAACAACTTCAAAAAAGTTACGCAGATACCAACCTTAACCAAAATGGTAGAGCTCCTATTCAAGACTTCATGCGACTATTTTCAATTCATAAGAGTTGTTAATAAATCTCTATAAAACGAACTCACCTGTGTTAAATTTGTTGCATCAGTAATGACAAATGGCACATTCACAAATCGAGCTAGTGTTTTTGCAAGCAACGTCTTCCCTGTTTTACAATATCATAGTTAGAAGGGAAGGTTAAAATCTTAAGGCTTCTTGCTGTCGTATCTAAAAATAGAAATTCCATTCCAGGCTACGAATATAGACAATAAGTGGAGTGTGTAAGTTGATAAGAGTGGTTCGGAAGTATTTAATACCAGATCCAGTTGGGCCCATAAAGAGCACATTGCTCTTTTCTAGCTCTACATTGTCTTCCTTATCTATTGTGTTTGGACTTGCAGGTTCTGCAGCTGACCTAGTATCAAACTCCATTGGTTCAGTTATAGTTATCTAAATCCATAAGACATACAGTACAGCAATCTTTACCAGCAGAAAAAGGAAAAGTGCAAACCGACCCTTTGGGCAAGGAGGCATGATAAATTCGTTTGTAGTGGTTATAAACAGCAACAGAAAGCACCTGCAAGGCAAGTGAACCATGATATGATGTCCAGTAGTAGCATGAAAATGAAGATAAGAGATAGAGTGATGGAGTGGAAGGGGAACCTTTTTGGCTCTTTGTTGACCAATGACGAACTTATCGAGAGCCTGGCAGATCTCCTTAGGCGTGGGCAAATCCTTTCCCAAATTGGAGCCGCCCCAGGCCCTGTTGTCTCCAGCAGCAGCATCTCCGGGGGCAGCCCGAATGACATTGACTCCGGGAGCGAAAGGTGGGCCCGGGGGCGTATGCACAGCAAGTCCATTGGGAGGGCCAGGTGGCTCATTAGCATTTGCTGCAAATGATCTCAAAGTATCCCAGAAGGTGGCCCTGAGGTGATCGCCGTTCGAATTGGTACTGGAATTGGTTTTGATTTTGGTCGCGGTTTGGCGATTGGAAGAGGTTGGGTTAGTGTCGGTGAGCCTCCCAATCTCTACGAAAGTGCCTTGCAGGGGAGCAATCTGGTGAGGTCGGAAGTAGTAGGCGGTCTTGCAATTGGGGCAGAGATTGAGGGCCTGATACTGAAGCTGCTCAGATGTCTTGTCATCGGAAGGAGGAGAAGGAGTTTGAGATAAGTTAGATAAGCGGCGATCGGAGAAGATGAGGTCCATGCGGTTGAAGGAGCACCGGGGGCAGTTGGCCTCTGCCCTGATTTTACGGGTGGAGCGGGCATCGCCGGAGCCGCCGTGATCCCACTTGTAGCGAGCCTGCACTCCGATGAGAGGGCGATGATGACGAATATGCAAGTGGTTGAGGGGCGTGGAGATTGCGGATACTTGAGTGAACCGTCGCTGGTGGAGCTGTGCTATATGCTTTACCTTCTTCCATCTCAGCATGCCGGACATTGAGATTGAAATTGGGATTGTGATTGAGATTGAGATTGGGATCTCCAAGGTTATACTATTATAATAAATAATAATCAAACTGTGAGTAAGAGAGCATTGCAAAATAGCAAGCGAACCAGAAAGGGAAGATAAAGTGGGGAGTGTTTGTAGGAAACTCCCTCTCTTTCTATTTCTGTCCCGTCTAATTTTTGACACTTTGACTGTGTTCGCGTCGCGTTCTTATTAACTTGACATCTACTTGACGCATTTGGCTACCATTCCATCCCTCTTCTTCGGCCATTGCCCCTGCATCATCCAGCCATTTTGGCACAGAATTGATCAAGGATGAGAGACTGAAGGAAGGAATGAAACGACCAACAAAAAAAGGAGAATGATAAACAACTAACTTAAAAAGTATCTAAATACACAAGTGTTTCAACATATTTGGGCTGTGTTCATGCTATATATACGCGCTTATAGGCCTAAGTCGAGATAGAGTCCATATATTATGTAAACCCTAATCCAAGTAACTTCTTATATAAAGGGTTATTCTCTATCAATAATACAGTTCTTTTTTTTCTTATAGGCCTAAGTCGAGATAGAGTCCATATATTATGTAAACCCTAATCCAAGTAGCTTCTTATATAAAGGGTTATTCTCTATCAATAATACAGTTCTTTTTTTTCTAGAATACGTTATCGACACGTGTCTCTAACCTAGAGAAAACAACCACCGAAAACAAAACAAAAAAGAAAAAATTCTGCCTCCCGCACTCGTTACGCACCACTATGCACCATCGTGCGCACCCGCTGTGCACCACTGCTGCGCAGAAGAAGCCAACTGGTTTAGGGTTTAGGGTGAGTAACGCGTAAGAACCTACCTTTGGAAGGGGAACAACAGCTGGAAACGGCTGCTAATACCCCGTAGGCTGAGGAGCAAAAGGTGAAAGTCCTAGCCGTAAACGATGGATACTAGGCGCTATGCATATCGACCCGTGCAGTGCTGTAGCTAACTCGTTAAGTATCCCGCATGGGGAGTACGTTCGCAAGAATGAGAATTGACGGGAGCCGCACAAGCGGTGGAGCATGTGGTTTAATTCGATGCAAAGTGAAGAACCTTACCAGGGCTTGGCATGCCGCGAATCCTCTTGAAAGAGAGGGGTGCCTTCGGGAACGTGGACACAGGTGGTGCATGGTTGTCATCAGCTCGTGTCGTAAGATTAACTATTAACATGATTTATAGATAAAAGGGCATATGATTGATTTATTGAGAAGATTTTGAAAATCCTGTACGTACCTATCATTCAGCAGAGGCAATGTGTGGTCTGTTAGCAAGCCTTAAAATTATTCTCATAACGATCGAGGCCAAGGTTACTCAACATGCTTCTTGTTTTAGAATAGTACAAATCTTTATCTGCCTTTCCTTTACCGGCCCCAACTGTATAACAATGTGAAAAAGTGTTTTGATTAGATTTCAAACTAATATAAATACTGTTGTAGGAAATATGACATGTGCGTGTGTGCACTTGGTCTTATGCCGTGTAGATGGGCTTAGCCCATGGGCCTTGGATGTAATAGGAAACATGTAGTACTTACCATATATGTATTGTTGTACTACACATAGTACATGTACTACACATATAGTACGTTTCCATACTAGGCTTGATGTAAACCCCTATATAAGGGGCCTCTTATATGATGAATAACACACAACGAGATTCAGCTCTCATATATTCTATAACACGTTATCAGCACGACGCTATAACCTTAGAGCGAAGCGGCCACACCCGAGTGCCCATTGCTGCGCACCCCCGGGGCACCAGCGCGCACCGCCGTGCACAACTGCTGCGCACCTCCTGTGCACTGCACGCGCACTACCGTGCACCACCGTGCACCGCGCGCACCACTGCTGCGCACCACAGTGCACCGCGCGCACCTCTGCTGCGCACCCCCTGTGCACCCGCCCTGGGCACCCCCCCTGCACACCCCTGTGCACCCGCCCTGGGCACCCCCCCTGCGCACCCTTGTGCACCCGCCCTGGGCACCCCCCCTGCGCACCCCTGTGCACCCGCCCTGGGCACCCCCCCTGCGCACCCCTGCGCACCCCCTGGGCACCCCCTGTGCACCCCCTGCGCACCCCCTGTGCACACGGGTTGTATTCCTATTTTCTTTATGAATCCTCCATATGGTTGATGTTTTCAATACTTTTGCTACTGTTTTATAGCAAGTTTAACTAACCATATATTTTTCATGTGCACACGGTCTCCCCACGCGACAATTCATAATGGAATTGCGTGAACAATCGCCGAACGCGCATGGATTTGAGCATGGAAGCATGAAACAGCTTATATAAATGCAGTCTATTTGGCAGACTAGCAAGTAAGCTTTAATTTTGAGTAATTTTAAAGTTCAATCTATGCTTGGGACGTTTGTCTTTGCAGGTTATTATGGAAAATCCTAAAACATATGTGCATTTGGCTGCCGAGCACCGCTGCCGGGGCCTGCCCCTGTGCGCGGGTGCACGCTGCTGCCGGCGCGCATGCGCACCTTCTGTGCACTGACGTGCACTGCTGCCGGGGATCAACCCTGTGCACGTGCACTGATGTCAGGCACCATATGTGCACCGGTTTGGCTGATGCCGAGCGCTGCTGCCAGGGATTGGCCCTGTGCACGTGCACGCTGCCACCGGGCACCACATGCGCACTTTCTGTGCACTGACGTGCACTGCTGCCGGGGATCAACCCTGTGCACGTGCACTGATGTCAGGCACCATATGCGCACCTTCTGTGCACTGACGTGCACTACTGCCAGGGATCGACCCTGTGCACGTGCACTGATGTCTGGCACCATATGTGTAACGATTTGGCTGATGCCGAGCGCTGCTGCCGGGGATTGGCCCTGTGCACGCGCACGCTGCCACCGGGCACCACACGTGCACCTGCCAAGCACTGCTGCCGAGGCTGGGCCTTGGCACATGCACGCGGCTGCCAACACGTGTGCACTGCTGCCAGGCACTATATGTGCACATGGCTACCAACTACCAAAGCCTTGCACACTAATTGTTATGCACTGCCGAGCACTGTCGAGCACTAGTTGCCGAGTGACAAGCACTAGTTGCCGTGCACCATGCACCGAAGATGTTTTTAGTTCCACGTTGTGAGGTGTTGTAGAATAATATTGAGGGAATGAATCGAATCCATCTTATTATGAATAGGGAGGAGTTCTTTATATAGAGACTCACTCTAAGTACAATGGACAAATCCTTCATGGATTGGGATAAGTCTATAATGTAAACCTATTACAACTAGGGCACATACATAAGGCTCATTGGGCTAAGCCCATATACAAGGCATGGACCAAGACACACATATATATCAAATATCCTAGAACACTCCCCCTTGTGTCGCGTGTCTTCATGCCGGAATGGTGCTTACGGTGTTGCCTCATCAAAACCTTGCCAAGTAACAAAAACCCTGTGGGAAAACTAAACCTTGGTCGAAGGAAAAAGAGTACAACGCACCAACTACTCCATTGAGAACTCGTCATGTGATGCTCCCCCTGATGTGTACTTCAATCAGATTTTCCTGATGAATGGTGCATTCCAACATGCTTCTCAAGAGTGGATGTGAGTCAAGACTTAAACAAGTCTGCCATGATCAACCACAAATAAGGATCAATGGTCTTAGCGGTGTATGCAATGTTACCTCGTTAAAAACCTTGTCAGGCAAAAACCCAGTGGGACAAAAAGCTGTGACTAAGGGAAAAAGAGTGTAACATGGTTGACACAAACAACCACACCCTTCACATTTGACCATGACATGTATATGGTAGACTTTCTTTCAAATCTACATCTTCCCCTGATCTCAAGATCATTCATAGGGCGCTTCCGGATCCTTAGTGACCACGGAGCTGTTTTGACAACTTGGCATATGTATGCTCTTTCAACATGTCTCAAATGTGGCATTACTCAGTGCCAGCAGCTATGTGCACGGTGTTTAGGGTTTAGGGTTTAGGGTTTAGGGTTTAGGGTTTAGGGTTTAGGGTTTAGGGTTTAGGGTTTAGGGTTTAGGGTTTAGGGTTTAGGGTTTAGGGTTTAGGGTTTAGGGTTTAGGGTTTAGGGTTTAGGGTTTAGGGTTTAGGGTTTAGGGTTTAGGGTTTAGGGTTTAGGGTTTAGGGTTTAGGGTTTAGGGTTTAGGGTTTAGGGTTTAGGGTTTAGGGTTTAGGGTTTAGGGTTTAGGGTTTAGGGTTTAGGGTTTAGGGTTTAGGGTTTAGGGTTTAGGGTTTAGGGTTTAGGGTTTAGGGTTTAGGGTTTAGGGTTTAGGGTTTAGGGTTTAGGGTTTAGGGTTTAGGGTTTAGGGTTTAGGGTTTAGGGTTTAGGGTTTAGGGTTTAGGGTTTAGGGTTTAGGGTTTAGGGTTTAGGGTTTAGGGTTTAGGGTTTAGGGTTTAGGGTTTAGGGTTTAGGGTTTAGGGTTTAGGGTTTAGGGTTTAGGGTTTAGGGTTTAGGGTTTAGGGTTTAGGGTTTAGGGTTTAGGGTTTAGGGTTTAGGGTTTAGGGTTTAGGGTTTAGGGTTTAGGGTTTAGGGTTTAGGGTTTAGGGTTTAGGGTTTAGGGTTTAGGGTTTAGGGTTTAGGGTTTAGGGTTTAGGGTTTAGGGTTTAGGGTTTAGGGTTTAGGGTTTAGGGTTTAGGGTTTAGGGTTTAGGGTTTAGGGTTTAGGGTTTAGGGTTTAGGGTTTAGGGTTTAGGGTTTAGGGTTTAGGGTTTAGGGTTTAGGGTTTAGGGTTTAGGGTTTAGGGTTTAGGGTTTAGGGTTTAGGGTTTAGGGTTTAGGGTTTAGGGTTTAGGGTTTAGGGTTTAGGGTTTAGGGTTTAGGGTTTAGGGTTTAGGGTTTAGGGTTTAGGGTTTAGGGTTTAGGGTTTAGGGTTTAGGGTTTAGGGTTTTAGGG